>OV170225.1:27915724-28398787 GCA_921882275.1 Brenthis ino | reverse complement strand
GACATAATTAAACGTCTACACTGAGTTATTTACGCGCCCGTATGTCTCGATTGGATGAATGGATGCGAATTTCATCCACTCTGCCAATCGATAAATTAAAAAAAAAAAACATTTAATTTTTTTGCTTTCATATACTATGATCATAACATGAAAAGCCTCTTAATAATGATATTATTAAAGGTAAATAAACTTTAGAGCAAATAATGCTTACAAACTCTTGTTTTGCTGGTTTTAAACCATTTTACGACGTATTTAATAGGTCTTATTATAATTACACGTTTAAACATTTTAAGACGCTTAAAATAGTAATAGATGTAAAATAAAAACAGAAGTGCCAACAAAGTTAGCGTTATAGTGTACCTAAATTGCCATGTATATATTCGTATATCGTACGGCTTATCTCGATGCAATGCAGATTTTTTCCCGAGAATAAGCGGTAATTCTCTTTACCCTTAAGGTTTGGTTATGTTACAATTTTATAATAATTTATATTTTAAATTATAAACACTTTTTAATAAAAGAGGATGACTAACTTCGAAATCATTGCATCTAACACAATTTTTTATCTAAAAAATTATAAAGAAATATTCATGACGACATAATTATTAGGTATACTATATTATCTAACGAGTTCATGATATTGAATAAAAAAACTAAACATGACACTTATCGGTTCAAATAACCAGTAGTTTTTGAAATCTGTTCACAAATATTTTTACCTTGTTTTTAATCATACTAATTTTTTAACCTACTAATAAATGCCAAACGATGTTGTTAAATCGATTTCAATATTCTTAGTGCATAAATCAATCATTCAATTAAATTTCAAATATCTCAATACATTTTACCATACCATTGCACAAACGCCGGTTTTAATTAAAAATGTATCGTTCGGTGAAACTTAGTAACTGGTAAGCAACAAATTAAAATTTAGTTCACGTGCAGTCCGAGGTTTATTTTTCATTTCTGTCAAAGTAAACGAACATTCATGCCGGTAAAGAAGCATAGACTTCAAAGCAAACACACGGCAGCTTGGTCGCTTTACCTACTCTATTTGATTTACTTTTTTTAAGGTTTTTAATCACTGACATTTCCGTGACTGCATCACTTACGGTACGTGCACGAAAACGAACCGAGCCTACATTTCATTATAATTTCGAGCTATTGTTATTCGCCCCGTTAAATTTTATTTCCATTACCAGCGTACACGCTACAATATGCAGTATCCAAACAACATAATTTATGTTATATGAATTGAATAATATCGATTTCCGTTAACCGAATTTTTGTTTAACGATCTGGCAACATTAAAATAGCGGCGTAACGGTCCCATTTGGTTACAATGTTTGCGGTAACTTGATTACACTGTTTGTGATGTTATTGCGACCGGGTTTTATTACAAGTAATCTAGGCATAATGAAATCAACTATTGATTTCTGATTGCATAGCACTTACATCATTTCATGCACTATCTTTTTTAAATTCAGAACATGTAAAACCTTTTTTTTACGTAAGTGAACATTATAACATTCAAATCTATACATATAATAAAATTGTAACTAAACCGAATCTGTACATTAAATATTTTTTGGAAAATCTTATTGAAATAGACATTATTATCGATACAGAAGCCGAACCTATAGTTTTTAGAATTTTTGTCACAGAAAAACCACTGGAGGGATTGTGATGAAATTTAGTATGGTGACACCTGGTTATCCGGGTCAATATATAGGATACTTTTTATCGCGGGAAAATATCTCATATTTGAGAAAAAAATACAAAAACTGCAATGTAAGAGTATACTAATGTGTAAAACCTAAGAATTTGGTTTTTGGTCACCTAAACGCGGGCGGAGCCGCGGGCAATGTTAGTAATTTAATTAGTCTAAGCGAATGTAACGCTAACAGAAAATTGATGGTATCATATAATAAATATTGGAAATGCGAAAGTTCGTTAGTGAATGAATGACATTGCTTGGTGAAGTACCAAGCTGTAATGACTCTATGGATAAGTTAAATTCGGCATGAAAATAAGCATATGACAAATTGTTTATTTTGATTTATGATATATTTGTTAATATTTTAATACAATATATTATAATGTAATAAGAAATATTAATTCTGGAGAAGCCAAAAAAGCCACTTACGCCAACAAGTAAATTTTAACGTTAGGTCGTATAAACATTTTCGGAAGCTGAAAAAAAGGTCGTGTCTGCAATCGATCAGCGACCGCCATGGGCTACATCTAACTACTGCTTAATGTAATGTACTGTGATCGATCACCTGGTGACATCTGAATCCATTAAACCCGGTCATGTCTAATTGATCGCGAGAATTGAAAATTGCAAAAACTCTTTGGTCGTGATGGACAGATTTTATCTAAGAGGATATATGTTGTCTGTGGTATATTTCGATTTCATTGGGTAATCTGTGTCAGTTTAAGATTCATAAAGTCAAAGTAGATGTGTCAATGGAGCCACGTAACAATTACCTGTAATTAAAAGATTTTAATTTGGTGTTACTATATATACATATACATTGCGAACCCCAATTTGTTAATAGTATACGTATAAATTAATAGGTATATACATATATAATCTGTGTTTATAGTTTATACTAATCTATAGTATAGATTTAATATTATTATATGTAGAGATTCTATACGTATAACAAAATTCTGAATCGAATCTGTACATCAAATATTTTTTGAGAATCTTATTAAAATAATCATTATTATCGATCCATAAGCCGAATTTATACTTTTTAAAATTTTTGTCTATCTGTCTGTCTGTCTGGGAATGCATCACGTGAAAACCACTGGACAGATTTTGATGAAATTTGGTATGATGATAGCTCCGGATCAACATTTACGATACGTTTTACTGTGGAAATACATCAAATCTATAATAATGTCCGTTAAAATGTACCAAGTGACGAACCCGAGAGGAACTAGGGTGAGTCACTAGTAGTTATTAAAGTTTTTTCAATGTTGACATTAAGAATGTTTGAAATCCTTTTCGTCTCCTTTCTATCTAATTTATACATTTTTGGTACTTCGTTGCTTTAAGGGGCAAGGAATTTAATTCGACTAGCAGTTGGAACACGAATTGCTCAGAAATTGAAATGTTTCAAATAACAATGCCCATTTTCAGAATAATAAAATAGTGAAAATTTGAAGTAACTTTGATAAGCAAAATTCGGCATTTCGGCATACTGGACCAAAAGTATCAAACATAGTATACATATAAATAAATTGTATCTGGGCGATCGGCGTTTTTCGGAAAAGATATAGAAAATGCGTTTTTTTTTAAGAAAAGACCCTATATAGATAAACTTAAAAGTGAAAACCTTACCTAAGTAAAAAATTTGTTCTAAATCCTTAGAGCCGTTTTCGAGATGCACGAAATAAATTTAATACAAGAATTGCTCATTTAACATTGTAAGATACTCGTAGCCCAATGAAGTATAGTTCATATTAAAAATAATATGTTCCCTGTAGGATATTAAATCGTACGCGCAAACCTACTACATATGTCGTGGACCTTACATTGCTCTAATTTAAAATGTTCAAAGCCAGGTACCGTTATTCATGACCGATTTTTCACAAGCAACCCAGCTTTTGAACGTGCTCCTTGCTTTGTACTTTCAAATATTATCCGATTTATTTCGTAAGGAAATGGATGTAATATTAAAGAGAAAAGTTATTTATTGAATTTCATGAGACAACCCATCTACGTTATATGTAGATTATATTTTTTTTAAATGCAAGCATATAATGTGCTTAGTGCGACGACAAACATTCACACGTTTTTTTAATAAAATTTGGCTTAAGATAAAAGATAAACTGATGTTTAATGTAGATAATAAATAGCGTACTACTTCATATGTACTCAATACAAGTAATTAAAACTTTAAAGAAATATATATACTGTTTTTTCAACCGACTTCAAAAAGGAGGAGGTTCTCAATTCGACTGTATTTTTTTTTTGTTTTTTTTTTTTTTTTTTTTATGTTTGTTACCTCAGAACTTCGTCATTTATTAACCGATTTGGACAATTTTTGTTTTGTTTGAAAGGGTATACTTCCAGATTGGTCCCATTTAAATTTCAAAAAAAAATACCACCCCTAAGGGTGGAAAAATAGCTAATGATGGATTTAACCTACCTCTAATTGTCATATTGACTTGAAACTTTGCAAGTGTTTCTATTTCCGTTGATAGTACAGTGGTTCGGTGTTGTTGACCTGATCTGATGGTAAGGCCAGAAGGTGGATAGGTGGAACTCTTCAACGGCTAATAGTAGATACTTTGAGTTTGGGCTTATTTTGTTTGATTCGACAAGCCTAACACGTTAGAATTCTTACTTTGCTACTACTGTCTACACTAAAAAGGGAAAAATAAAAACTTTTTAACAAAAAAATAAAAACCGACTTCAAACAAAAGCACTAAAAAGTAAAAATAACTGATTGGTAGTTTTCATTTACTATACATACCTAATCAAATATATTCGAAGTCGGTGTGCTTTGGCTAAGGTAATTAAAGCCTACCTATTAAATACATACCTAATCAAATATTTTCGAAATCGGTGCCAGGCCATATAAAGCAAAGCACACCGACTTCGAATATATTTGATTAGGTATGTATAGTAAATGAAAACTACCAATCAGTTATTTTTACTTTTTAGTGCTTTTGTTTGAAGTCGGTTTTTATTTTTTTGTTAAAAAGTTTTTATTTAACGTTGGGAAATACATTTACACATATCACCTGCAATGCATATAGGTTACGTGGAATTCACCAGCAAAGCTAGGACTACCCAATGGAACCTCCCGCGTCTTAATGGGGCGTCGCAGAATCGCTTACGCACTCAACCACGACGCCACGACGGCAGGTGTGCCGTAGGTGACCACAACAACCATGAGGTTGCCCTACAGTCGACTCTGCTATCAGAGAAGTACCAGGAACAACCCGCATAGCACACCGCCCATCGTGCGTTTCTTGGCTTCGTCCCCGGCTAAATTGCCGTACACTACTGTGCTCCACCACCATGACCAGGCGCACCTTTGCGGGAAAGAAATATAAACTAGCTAACACATATTAAGTCATTCTTAACAACATTAGATACTTTAAATATAGTCAGTCATAAATAGCCAAATTTCAATTAATTATTTGAGATGAAGTTGAAAATAATGTTTTTTTTTCAGATTTGATTAATTTTCTATGTCAGTTACAATTCCTGTTCCATATTAGTAAAACCACATTTCGCTCATATTTTCTATCAAATAATAATCACACAAATTATGTTCAGATACTAAAATATAAATTGAGCATTGAACATTTACTATATTGTACATGATAGATACAGAGCTAGACGCACAGCGGACCGCAAGCGGGCTGCGGTCACACCGTCGCAGACACCCCACGCGTGTCCCGAACTATGTAACTGGAATTATTAAACAGTATTATATTCATATTCTAGTGTTCATTGAATATGGTATAATAGGATTTAAATATTTAATGTACAATTGTATAGTATGAATTGTATTGAATTTTGAATATTATAGAACAATAAACATAATATATATATACTTTTTAGATGATCCTTATTTTTAAGAGAGATACACATGTGACCGATTATCCTTTCAAAATATATGGTTTAAACAAAATTTCAAAAAGAGGTTGTATGCACTAAAGAGTACGTATACGTTTTTAAAAATCTTTGAAGTGATAAAAAAAACTTAACATTTTATTACCAAACAAACAAGAGCGATTATATATATAACAACAACAGTTTACTCAATTTATCAGATACGTCAGTGGCAAATTAAATATGTAAGCCCTGGTAGGAAAGCTAATGATTGTCTATAATCCGATAGTAATCCCTCAGCCATATCTTACCGCTACAATGGCGCGTGATTGCGGCTTGCACCCGCATAAATCACGCTCGTTAGTATTTGCCACAAGTTGTAAGCTTCAAAGAAAAGGGTCCTCATTCATAAGTATATGTGTCAAGCTGTTTGAACAACATGAAAAATTAAAAATTACATATAACATATAGTATAAATGTTACAATTCATCAAATTGGGTTTTTTTTTCAATTATTTCTCTTTTAGGTTAAGAAAACTTACTAAAAGACTAAAAATATTTCAAATTTCAAATTTATTCTCCACTAGTGACTTAACCTCGCTTCGCTGTGGTACCTAATGATAGGTACGATTTTGTTCACAATTTGATAGGTTTTAATTTTTTGCGCGGAACCCTAATTTTTTTTAAAATAAAAGCAGCCTAAGTTACTCCTTATAACATAAGCTATCTGCCAGTGAGAGTCTCGTCACCATCGGTCTAGCTGTTTTAGAGATTAGCCAAAACAAACGACAGACAGATTGACAAAAAAATTAAAAATCGACGTTTTCTTTATATGTACCACATATCTGTAAATCGGTTAATTTAACACTAAAAACAGACACTTCACATCACTGGGCCAAATATCGAAATGGTCAAAACAACTAGTTTTTTTTTCATAGCACTTAGATGCTCGTAATAAGAAATATTTTAACATTACAATTTAATGCAACAAGAATGATTTTTCATGTCTTAGAAAGGAATAATTCAAATAATTTAATAATAGTATTACATAACTACTAAAGTGTAAATTATCACAAATAACAAACTGAAAGCTCTAGCTTCTAACTTACACTTCTGTATAATTCAAAACGGATTGGCTCCAAGTAATCTTAGATAATGCATTAGGAACTCCCAAAGCTGCAGGCCGCGATTGTTTTATCTGCATTTGATCGATCGAGGGTTGTTATAACACTGCTATGTTACATTGTTAGTCAAAATTATCTAGATCTATATGTATGTATATATATATATATATATATATATATATATATATATATATATAACACGTTGATCTATACATATAATAAAATTGTAACTAAGCCGAATCTGTTATTTTCTATTATTATCGATACAGAGGCCGAATCTATAGGGAAAATGTTTCATTTCTGAGAATAAATACAAAAACTGCAACGTAAGAGTATACTAATATGTAAAACTTAAGAATTTGGTTTTCGGTCATTTATTTGAAAGCGGGCGGAGCCGCGGGCAATGCTAGTTAATTATAAAATCTCAAAAATATAAATTCTACAAGCTTAAAATTTGGCAGATATTTTTTTTAAAGGGGGATAGTAGATGTTCACTAAGAAAGAATTCTTGGAAATTCAACCACTAAAAAGGGGATTGAATTGACCACTAAAGAAATAAAATACGCGGCCAGAGCCACGGGCAAATGCTAGTATTCATATAAAAATTAAACATAATAAATATGTTTAAGCATATATTTTTTATATGTTATAAAAACGAAAGTATATTTCTTATTTTATCGTACTGCCAGGCAGCAACTGTGCGATGGATCGACATAATTTTTGCTTGCTTTGTTTGATAGGCTACATCAATTAGTCCCCGTGGGAAATTAACCTATGTACATATAACAAGCAATAAGAGACCACTAGCTTTTTATAAATGACACATTTAACGCGGGAATTTAGTAAATATTAATATTTTCCAATATTTACTACAACAATATTGATATTTGTTCAGAACTGAGCCGAAGAGCTCTTAAGTGGTTTCAAGTAGCCTTTTATTCTTTGATACGTCGAGGAGCGAAAGGCTTGTCTTGTTGACATTGTGCCTTCGAACAAGTCCCGGGCGTAATTCTATATAACATACAATGAAATAACAAAACGGCCGTACGTGGAAGATTCCTTCGATTGACATGAAAAAAATAGTCTTATTCTTCTTAAGACGTACTTGTTATATTAAACTAGAAAAACAAGTTAAAACTGTACTGCGGTGATTTCAAACGGTCCTACAGTGAATTTACATATAAACGTAGAGAGTATCGGTGCCAGTTAAAACCGTTCCAGACCACCAAAAGCCATGCTATTGTTTCAAACGCGATGACACTGTGATTCTACCTAAATTTAAGTAATGGGCATATTAAAACTGTTTTACTCAGAGACGCTGGGTGGTCCGGCCACCCGGCCTCTTATCGATAACAGCTAACATTTTCGATATCACTATAACTACCTCGTTGGTCTAGTTGCTAGTATGTACGGCTTCAGATCTGGAAGGCTTGGTCTTGGATTCACGTCTCAGTACGGGTTAATATATGATAATATAATTCAACGCCCTGTTTAATCCTTAACTCTGTAATAAAAATAACCTGACGAAATTAATCTAAGTATTTAGAAACCTATTTAATGTTTCAAAGTAATTAATTGTTATTTAAGATACTACTGATATTATCTATAAACACAATTTAAATAAAGAGACAAACAATTTTACGTCAACAATAAACTTAATTCGACTAGACATAGTATCGATATTATTTGTCTCGAAACAATCGACATTATCGACAATTTATAATCTATTCAATTTGAGATTCAATTCAAGCACGTACAAGAATCGATTAAAGCCCGCATCGATAGCGCGGAAGAATCCCAAGGCATTTTCATCCGAAGTATCTTAATTGTGGCTAATTGTAGGAAAAGCTCCCATTAGCCCCCTCCAAAGAGTAAACGAATTAACAGACACGTAGCTAACAAAGAGGCGGTAAATTCCCTTTAAAACAGCGCCCGGTTCAGGTGCGAAAAGCCAGCCATTAAGTAAAATTTATTAAAATGTTTCGAAACATAAAAAGGCGATGCAATTTTATACAAAATCTAAAAAAATCATGTTTGGATGAAGCTTATAAGCTCTTGTATATAAAAACGTTGTTGTTCTAAAGCTTTATTGAGTAGCTAATGTTACAATTTTTGACCGTTTTCAAATAAGGAAAAAATACTCTAATAAGAATTTGGTTGTATTGTTTTTGTTTGTATATAATGACGTCTTCGCTTTAATGAAAAAAAATCTTTCTTATAAAAAAATTCCAAGAAATAATTCCACCAAACCGTTTTGAAACAGTGTGCCTTTTTAGTTATAAACTAGGGGCTTCCCGCTCCGCTCGTATGCATGCCTAGCTATGTTTTAATTTTTTTGAGCGGAACCCTAATTCGTTTTATCAAATAAAAGTAGCCTAAGTTACTCTTTATAACGTCAGCTATTTGCTAGTGCAACACCCATCAAAATTAGACATTTTGGAGATTAATTGGAACAAACAGACAGACAAATACTTCAATATTATTTATCTGTATAGATTAATATTAATATTATCTAACAATTTTATTTGTACATATAACTTTTAATTTTGTTCTTAAACTCCTAAACAGTTAAACTAACCGACTCATTAGCGGTAACTACAGACGGTTCTTTCATAGCAACCGTTTTTATTTATTTTTTTGCTTCTTGTACTCTTACAATAGGACAAAGTGAACTTAAACTTTCTAAAGACCGCATATTTAGAAATGATAACTAACATAGTTTTTATAAACCATATTTTTGGTCAGGCCTTTAAAACAACTGATTGTAAAAAATTAAATATCTTATGTCTAAAACAGAAAAACTAATTCTTTTTGCGCAATTATTTAGATTTGTGGTTTTCGACGTTTCGAATGCTTTACCGCAATCGTAGAAAAAAATTCGGGTAAATCTAAGAAAGTATAATTAAATTGTAATAGATTTTTGAACACATATAATTATGGTCTCTTTTAAACATCTATACCTATATAAAACTGTAGAGATCGAATGTCTGTACATAGAAAAAATGCTAAAAACCGACTCAGGGTGGTAGTGGGGTAAGAAGAGAAATTTCATGGTGGTACGTTAGGGTATATATATATATATATATATATATATATATACACATATAGGGTCAACAATCTTAGATACTTTTTATCCCAGAAAAATGAACGGTTCCCGTGGGATAGATCTGTTTGTGCTTTTCTACAGTGTATATATATATATTTTTAGTAGGTACATCAATAAATAAATAAAATTTTCTCTGCCAATTATACATTCTTACTAGTTTATATTGCATCTATAACATGGATACCTATGGTATAAGTTATAGTTCAGATACTCTAAGCGGGCTGCATGTTCGGAATAATTGAACGCACTATGCTATTAGCCGGTAATATGAGCGCTCTATAGTGGTCAGCATTGCGAAGGCAATTTTGCAAATTATCTATCGATGGGGAAAATTGTCTTTTAAATGCAAAAAATGTCGTTACGTTTAAAACTAAGAATATATTGAAAAAGAGAATGCTTTTGATGTAAGACTCTTATTTCTACATTTATTCATACATACGCCAACTAGAATAATTCTTGCATGATTGTAAGCAATTATAACCATAGTCTATGACCACTTGCTGTATCATGACATCACTTAAGTCTTACCACCTTATATTCAGTTCTTTTTAACGTCCCACTGCTGGGCACGGGCCGCCTCTCATTACGAAGAGGATCAGGCCATATTCCACTACGCTGGACAAGTGTGGGTTTACGGACTTTACATGTCTTTCATAAACTTGTTAGGTTCGCTCAGACATGCTGGTTACCTCACGAAGTTTTTCTTTCTTCACAAGACATGTGGAATAATCATGTTAAAAAATGACCTACTACCGTAAAGGAGAAAAAGTTCAAGGGCCAAGGGGAAAAAGGAAGGGGAGATAAGGTAGTGAGGTTGATCCTCTGTTACTTTTAATACAATATTTTATTCTACATATAGTATCTACATTACTGTAAGACATATGTATGCATTTCTCATCTAATCAGCTGCTGACAAATCTGACGTAGGCTCTATGCCAGTATAAAATTTTACCTCAAGCAATAATCAACCCTGCTACCTCTGACACGATACCACTATGCTAGACAGTCTATAATAATGAAGCGTATTATTTTCTATGTAATCGCATTAAGTACATATTTGAAACTTGAAACTTCATTTATTTTCAACCTTTATAATAATTACAATGCCGGAAAATATATTAAACTTTGCGGCATTAAACACGAATAGATTCTTTTTACTAGCCGGCACGGCATCGGTCCCATATCCGGCAAGTAAAAGTTTATACGAGCCGCCATATATTTTCATCATTCATGCATTTATGCTCACCCCATCGGGTCGGAGTCGTCTCGGTGCCGTTACGTGTCGGCTAGTAAAAATATACCCAACGTTTCCCGAGCAGGCTCCAACATATTACGTAGGCGCGGTAACTCCTTAAATAAATATGCTATTACAAACTCGTAAGGTCCAAATTAAGCCTGTAAATTTAAATTTATTACTTTCATGACATAGATTCTTGATATAATAGAAGAGTAAAATGAATAATTATTATTAATATAAATAATACCTACTGTTGAATAAATTACAGATTCATTAAATTATATTAACTGTTTATTGGCATAAACTGTTAATATTATTTAATGAATTCAGACTTAGCAAAAACAAGAAAATGTTGTTTAAATAATAGCTTACAATTCATAGGTATAACTTTACATCCATACTAATATTATAAATGTGAAATTGTGTTTGTTTGTTTGTCTTTCTTGGCTTGGCGGATTGGCGTGATTTTTTGTGTGGAGATAGTTGGAGGGCTGGAGAGTGACATAGGCTACTTTTTACCGCGGGTGATTATCTCTTTCCCACGGGAAAACACGTTATAATACAAGGAAAAAAATATTTGTAAGTATAATCACTTGAAACTTGGTTTTAATGCTCTTCAATACAATTAAATAAATACGTCTTTTAGCATTTTTCGAAATTTATCACATAAGGGAGTAAAATAGGGGATCGAAGTTTGTATGAAACCTACCTTTTTAGAGATTTTTTAGAGACCGAAGCCGCGGGTTCTGCTAGTAATATAATGTTAATTACATGTTATCCATACTAATATTATAAATATTAAAGTTTGTGAGGATTATAGAATGGATTTTAATAAAACTTTACAATAATAAGGCTCATATAGCAGAATTACACTTATTCTACTTTTTATCCCGGAAAAATGTACGGTTCCCGTGGTATAGATTTGTTTTTGTTTTTATAGAGGCGAAGAGGTGGGCCGCTAGTGTAAAATAAAATATTTTAAGTTCTTTGTATAGAATTTAATTTTTTCTTAGGTTGCTTTAATATCAGGTTTAATAAAATATAAAATAAAGTTTTGCAAAAATAGATCATATATATTTTGCAAAGCCATTTCCAGCAATACTTTAGTAATCTGTGACCGAACTTCACAAGGAAAATTAAGCGCGCGAAAATAGAAAACTTTCCCGCGGTTTTGATGAATTGCCCTGTTGTGAGTTTGAAAGAATGTCAGCACTTACGCGAAAAAAGTTGTGAGAAATAACCATTTTCATTTACGAACTTGAAGCATATTGTGTAAAATATTATAAAAATGAAAGGAAAATATGAATAAAAAGCCGTTCTTCGTTTCGGTAACCAAGAAGTAATAATATTATCTCATCTATTATAGATACTCGTATGTGCCTAAGGTAAAAACAATTTTTTATGTTCATGAGGTATTGAGAAGGCTGAAGATAACAAATTCAGTATTTATATTAGCATCGAGATGAACATACCGCCATATTATTTATGTATATAAATAAAAATGATTGTTCGTAAGTTTGTCCTCTATGCGTTCCTAAACCATTCAAACTCAGGAACGCGCACAAGCGAAGCGAGTGTATGTAGTTAGTTAAAAATTAAAATTAAAATATATATATATATGTATGTATGTATGTATATATATATATATATATATATATATATATTAAAAATTGTTTAATGCAATATTCCCCTTTCACCTTTGTCCACGTCACTTTCAATGTTTTTTTTCTGACTACTTTTTTTGTGCCATAAAGAATATATTATTCCATGTTATAAATAAATAAATTTCATTTCGAAAACGTTCTAGAAATACACTCATAGTTAGAAGATAACTTAAGTTATCGGGACAGTTTGTTCATGTTAATGGGAATACCATTACATCCACGAACCATAAAATCAGATAATATTTTAATTAGAATATTTAGAATATAAATGTTAATCGGAAATTAAATCCTTCCCATTCCACTATCAGGACGTTATCTGACCTCTAATTTAGACCCAGAATATGTATGCATCTAGTCTGAATTAGCATTTTATCTCTTAGTCAATTTAATATTCATATATACGGTGCAAGCGCATAGTGTTGCACGAATTAATTATAACTCGGCCGGGTTTAATATACCACTTATGTGTATATATCCCGATGTCCTTGAAACGCGTATTACACTGACTGGGTAATAACAGTTAAGAGATAAGCAAAGTTTCATTTTAAGTGATCTTATTCAAGCCTTTCTAGTTGAACGAGCGCGTTTCTAATATTGATAGACCTATTAAGGCATGGCGAGTACTAATTTTACTTTGACTTTTAAGTACTTTGTAAAATATATTAGTAAATTGTATTTGGTATTTTGACTTTTGTACGACTAACGGTCTTTAATTACATTCAATATCTAATATTTTATTCTTATTTAGATATAGCAATATGAGCAATATATTTTTCTTTTTTTGTAGTTATACTTCTTTTGGCACGTTTGGAAAAAAATATGAGAGTAAAATTTTTACACAAGCACAAAACACAGCACAGCACAAGCGAGACAGCCAAAAAGCGACATGATGAAGTTAGGTGCATTCCTTTTACAAACAGAGAGTTGTGACATACGAGATGAAATCTTTAGCTATTTTTGTTCTGTTACGCCAAAGAAGTATAACTTTTTACGTGCGTACATAAGTACACACACACGTTTTTTTATTTATTGTTATACAAAGAGATTTAAGTTAAACCAAGGAATCTCGATACCTGTATTTACTTAAACTACCTACTTAATCCATCCTTTAAATTATTGGCCGTTCTTTTTGAAAAAAGCAACCATTAGAACCCACCTTGATCCCATATAATCTTAAAAGCAACGAACAAAATCCGCCAAATCCATAGCAAACTTAAGTACCTGAACGAGAGCGGTAAATATTAATTTTAAAACCGCACGTAGCTTAGAAAGACTGAGGCCCGAAGCCGAGTCGAGAATAGTGTTACCAAACTCAAGACTATTTCAGGACCGTGTCCTGATTCATTATTAATGAATTAACTTAAACTTAAAGTTCAAATGACGGACTCAAGAATTAATTACCTTAAAAACTTCAATGATCACAATAAATAAATAAAATGAAGTTCAATTTAATATTAACGTTACAAGTATAAAAAGTTTGAATATCCAAGCAAACTCCTCTAAACTGGCAACACTAGTCAAGACTTAACAGCGAACATTGAAAACCACTAAATAACCAAATTCTGGCAAATATTACCAACGATCCCAGTATTGTCTTTGTGGAATTCGGCCATTAATAACATTAACAATGCGGTTACCCATTGGCCCGGTAATTGAACGCGTCGGTCCATCTGTTATCTTACCTTAGCCTAATGAAATTGCCTGTGCAATAATTAATTGTATTTATAATGTTAAAGCTTAGACCCAAATTATCTGGATATTATAGGTAAGTTTAAAGATTACGAATGAAAATTATTTCTCGATTCTTTAAAAAGAAAAAGTAACTTTAATATTAAACAAATTTAAAACTATGATAATGCCTCAAACGAACCATTGCACTACACAATAAAGTAAGCAACAAGCAAGGCACGAGTAAAATAATCTTTTAATGAAAAACCTTGCTCTAAAGTGCGGCATTATGCCGCTCTATCTGATGAAAACCTCCTTAAGGAGAAGTATCCACTTTATTCTACATGAATAATCAGATATCATATCGGCCATTTATAGAAATTGGCTAGAATAGGGACAAACAATTTCCTATCCGGAGAAAAATTCGGGGCAATGATCCGGTACAATTTGGTACATATGAAATGAGAAAATGTATTGCAATTTTCAACGTTCGTAATTCTAAGATTGACGCTCCACTATATATTTATTTAACTGCTTCTAGACGCAATAATTTAAAAGCTTATCATTGTATCATCATTTAAAAGGTTATCCTGTAATATATCAGCACTCATATTTAACTTGAGATTACGTTTATACGAAAGCAGTCAAATATTATTAATTAATAATTTCGCATTACGGCTATAAGATACACTTAAATTGTTTTAAGTTAAAAATTCATTCTCAACAGTGAGGCATTATATATAAATATATATATTTAAAAGAACCCGTTTGAACCTTAAGCTTTAATATACATAGGTAATTCTTATCGTATAAAAGAGGTGAAAAGCTGCTTTTGGTAATTTTGGATTAACGAAAAAAAACAGTCTATAATCAATCCTTCATAAGCATGCTTATATATATACATATATATATATATACATATATATATATATATATATATATATATATATATATATATATATATATATATATATATATGTATGTATGTATACATGAAAATGTCGGATTAAATTGTACATTTTGAAAAGATAAAATATGTAATGCCTGTATAATTTCCGTTAGGAACCATGACTTTTGTTATTTGCGCTGCATCTTCTTTAACAAATGTGCCTCGGTTTTTCTCCCAAAGAAACTCAACGGGTCATTTCGCTCGGGGCATTTTGTTGAATTACACACAGCGGCTATTAGCCTTATTGCTATCCTAATAGAGATTACACTCGCTTGCACCATAAACTTTATTTGCAAACCAAGATTCCACCTTTCCTGTGATTTCCCTAAGGTCAAAGTCAAATATTTTAAAATATTCCCCTCGCTGTTACAAAAATAAGTTTAACTCTAAAAAATATCAGCTTTCCTTTAACGCATCATTTCGTCAAGTTCTTTATTTAAAAAGTTACTTTAAAATGTTATTACTCTTTTTAAAGAACCTCAATTTAAAAAAATAATTTAATATTTCATAGACTAGAATATTTCAAGTGTTTCTATAGAAATTATAATTTTATTTTATTTTTGCTTGTTCTACAACATAGCAATTACGCTATCAGAAATAGAATTAATTAAAAATAATGACTGTATATTTAATATATGCGCTCGGAAACAAATTTTCATTTAACACTATGTATTTAGTATTTGTAGTACAAATCATCCATAATGCTTTAACTCGTTAATACTGAAGAGTATTGGCATATTATGTGGTTAGGAAAATTAGGCGCTCGTAACCGTCATTAGGATCTCGAAAACCAGCTGTTTGTTATATATTACTAATTTTAATATATATATATATATATATATTGTTTATTTTGATACTATTTTTTAGTTATTTCAAAACAAAATTGGTATATTAGTTGTTTTCAACCGACTTCAAAAAGGAGGAGGTTCTCAATTCGACTGTATTTTTTTTTATGTTTGTTACCTCAGAACTCCGTCATTTATTAACCGATTTGGACAATTTTTGTGGTGTTTGAAAGTAATACCACCACCACAAAAAATACCACCCTTAGGGTATATTAATTAAAGCCTACCTAATAGAAATCGGTGACAGCCCATACAAAGCAAAGCACACCGACTTCGAAAGTATTTCATTAGGTATGTATAGTAAATGAAAACTACCAATCAGTTATTTTTTACTTTTTAGTGCTTTTGTTTGAAGTCAGTTTTTTATCAGAATAGATTGAAACAAATAAATAAATAAAACTTTTGGGATATTAACACATAGCACCGTCTAGTTCCATGTTAAGCTACGAGACTCGTGTTATGAATACCAGATAGTTGATACACTACACATATATAATTTTAAATACATACATATTATAAATATAAACGTCCATGACTAGAGTACAAACATTCGTGCTCATCACACAAATGAATGCCACCAGCAGGACTCGAACCCGCGACCGTTGGCCCAGCAAGTAGTGTCACGACTCACGACAGACAATACTAGTCAAATATCAATATATGGATTGAATGTGTATGTAAAAATTTTAATATATTTTTTAATTTACATCATATTGCTGGCTAACAAGAATGGACAGCAATAAATAATTTCATATAAAAAGTTTCAGCCGTATTACATTTTGCAACTATAAAATTTAAAACTTTCAAAAATGCTGAAGTATACAGTTTTCTATTCATTGTTTAAAAATCATTGATTTTGGAATAAATGAATAGGATGGAGTTGAGGTTAGTCATATTTATATAATAAACTAGCATTGCCCGCGACTCCTCTCGCGTTCAGATGACCATAAACCAAATTCATAAGTTTTACATATATATATATATATATATGTCGGAGGAAGCTAGGAATCGGATTGATTGTTGTTTGCATGATGAATAACGCACAATATTATTTGTTTACATTTTAATTAATTCTAAAATTATTAATTTGATTTTATTTGATTTCTTACATTTTTCTATAATTTAAAAACTTCGGCAATCTAATAAAAGCTATGAATATGTTAAGTCACGTAACGACCAATCAGAGCAGAGCACGTGCCTCGAGCGGGGTCGAGGCGCCATCGTTTACTTTAGGGAGACTGATTGTGTTTTTCGGACATTCGAGTGATAGTAACTGGTCGAGTTGGATCGTATTCATTGTTTGAAGTAAAGACGGTGCCCTGAACCCGCTGCTCGGTCTTAGTTATTAATTCTTTGTTTTAATTTCTTTCAATAGTGCGTGTGAAAGTGAATATTGTAATATCTGTGTTAAGTGAATATTATTAAAATAAAACACTACGGAACTGTTAATTGTGTTTTGTGCTCGCACTTTACCCAATGACGCCCACTAAGCCCGCAACCATGAATGATGATGTCGGGGAGAATAATGTTTGTCCGACATCAGAAGTGGGATCGGTGCAGGCACAAAACGTGAGCGAATGGACAGCGAAAGCAAATGACGGATGGCGTGCGTTATTTGAAGCGCAACAAACCAGTATGAAGCTACTCGTGGAGGCGCTAACCAACCCACCGAATATCGAGGATAAGAGCATCACGCTGCCTAAATTTCAACCGGAGGATGCAGGCACCGACGCCCGGGCCTGGCTTGCCACGGCGGACATCTGTTTATCGGATAGTGGTATACAGGGAAGTAAATTAGTTCTTATACTTAGTAAGGCCATGAGAGGTTCGGCCGCAACATGGTTTTCTCAGATAGCTTTTCCTAATATGAAATGGTTAGAATTTTAGGAAATTTTTCTTTCTAGTTTCGATACGTTAGAAACATGTGCTGCAACGATATTAAAGATGCTTACTGGCAAACCGCAAGAAGGTGAATGTCTTGCTGCATATGCAAGCCGTTTATTTACTTTACTCATGTCACGATGGAGTAATTTGGGCAAGGAAGTAATGGTGGTATCCTTAATACTTTGCACACATGGGGCATATTGAGCCAAGGTTATAACGCAATATTTTTTCTGAATAAATAACTACCCTCTGTAAAATGCAACGTGAACTAATGGCTTTTTCTTATCGCAAGCGGAGCTACCAGGAGATAACAAAGACCGTTGCAAGCACTATACCAGATAATAAACGTCCTAGGTTAAGTTCAGTTTCAACAAAATGTTACGCTTGTGGAAAGCTTGGTCATAAGTCTTTTGAATGTTTCAGTCGATTGCATGACAAGCAGCAAACAACTCCGACCACTGAGCGCCCCAACACGGCCGTTACTACGTGGGCCCCTGTGACTTGCTACAAGTGTGGTGTTAAGGGCCATGTGGCATCGCGGTGCTCAAAAACGTGGCCAGTTGCGAGCAGCAGCGCACAGCTTGCCGCCGCGCCCAGCGTTGTGAAACGAGTGGACATGTGTGGTATGAATCCTGTCACCGGGATAATTACACAATTTGGTGAGCAGTTCTCATTTTGTTTTGATTCCGGTGCTGATTGTTCCTTAATTAAAGAGAGCGTCTCTTGTAAACTTGTTGGTTCATTGCAGCGTGCCATAGTTACTTTGACTGGTGTAAGAAAATTTAGTGTACTATGTGACTCGCAAATTTTATCTAGGGTCTCTCTTAGTGGCCATGACGTACAAATTTTATTTCACATTATACCCGATGATTACCTAAATAACAATATTTTGATTGGACATGATTTGTTGGCCTTAGGGTTGTCAGTACACATATCAAGTGATAAGCTTACTATAGTTGAGAAGCCCTCTCTAGTTAATATTTGCAACGTAGGTAGCGCGGTGGCTGACTTTCATGACGTGGATACCGATATACCCGATAACTTTAAACCACAATTAATAGCACTTCTTAGCTGCTTTAAAAACTCATTTATTGAAGGCACGCCTACTAGTAGAGTAAAGACAAGCGAATTAGAAATTAATTTAGTATATCCTAGCAAAATCGTGCAACGGCGGCCTTATCACTTGAGCCCTGAAGAGCGAGTGATAGTACGTAATAAGTGTAGTGAATTATTATCTGCTGGAGTTATTAGACCAAGCAAATCGCCCTTCTCTAGCCCAATACTCTTAGTAAAAAAGCGTGATGGCACAGACCGAATGTGCGTAGATTACCGAGAATTAAACTCAAATACAGTTCCCGACTGGTACCCCTTACCTCTAATTGGCGATCAAGTTCAAAGGTTATCAGGCGCGCGGTTTTATACGTGTCTTGACATGGCTAGTGGATTTTATCAAGTTCCTATAAATGTAGAGTCGAATTTGATCGAGAAAACCGCATTTATTACCCCGGACGCTCATTATGAGTTTACTGCCATGCCTTTTGGCCTACGAAATGCTCCCTCTGTGTATCAGAGAGCTATTAACGCGGCTCTAGGTGACCTAGCGCATTCTTATGCTATCGTTTATATGGACGATCTAGTTATACCAGCGAATAACGTAGAGCAAGGGTTGGAACGGTTACGTGTAGTATTAAAAACTCTTAGCGATGCTGGATTTTCGTTCAATATGAGTTCAAAAAAAAATGAGTCTTTCTAAAGAAGCAGGTCCAGTTTTTGGGGTATGAAATATCAGAGGGCGAAATCAGGCCTAACCCTCGTAAAATAACCGCGTTGACTAGGTCCCAACTGGGCTGGATCCGTGTATGTCGGATGACAATGATGGTAAGAACTTCGATATAAATTTCTTTTGTTTAAAATAATTAGTTATTAGTGTGTTTGTATATTGCGAATAGATTTTCTTTATAAGATATCCTAACTGCGTGGTGGTTAAGGTTTAGTTAAGCTTGGTGGCCACTGAATGGCGAGGTGGCCATTGAATGGCGAGGTGGCCATTGAAAGGCGAGGTGGCCATTGAAAGGCGAGGTGGCCATTGAAAGGCGAGGTGGCCATTGAAAGGCGAGGTGGCCATTGAAAGGCAAGGTGGCCATTGAAAGGCGAGGTGGCCATTGAAAAATGAAATTAGTAGAATAAGAGGCGAGGTGGCCATTTAGATATTGTCAGTAATCCAAAATGTGTAACGCGATAAACGGCGAGGAGGCTGTTTCGATACTACTGACTTAATTTACGATGTAGTGTGGAGTCTGTTAGGATTCGGATTCGAATATGAAAGGCTTTAAATGAAGTTGTTGCGCAGAGGATAAAATGTAATGATGTACACGATCTCCTTGGTCAGGAGTGGCCGAACTATACAAAATGTCTTTTTTCTTTTCTGCAGATAACGATGATGCGCGGCCATCAATATCACACGAGGGCGTGTAGTACGTCAGGACGGCCGTGTCGGAGGAAGCTAGGAATCGGATTGATTGTTGTTTGCATGATGAATAACGCACAATATTATTTGTTTACATTTTAATTAATTCTAAAATTATTAATTTGATTTTATTTGATTTCTTACATTTTTCTATAATTTAAAAACTTCGGCAATCTAATAAAAGCTATGAATATGTTAAGTCACGTAACGACCAATCAGAGCAGAGCACGTGCCTCGAGCGGGGTCGAGGCGCCATCGTTTACTTTAGGGAGACTGATTGTGTTTTTCGGACATTCGAGTGATAGTAACTGGTCGAGTTGGATCGTATTCATTGTTTGAAGTAAAGACGGTGCCCTGAACCCGCTGCTCGGTCTTAGTTATTAATTCTTTGTTTTAATTTCTTTCAATAGTGCGTGTGAAAGTGAATATTGTAATATCTGTGTTAAGTGAATATTATTAAAATAAAACACTACGGAACTGTTAATTGTGTTTTGTGCTCGCACTTTACCCAATGACGCCCACTAAGCCCGCAACCATGAATGATGATGTCGGGGAGAATAATGTTTCTCCGACATATATATATATATATATATATACTCTTACATTGCAGTTTTTGTATTTTTTCTCAAAAATGAGATATTTTCCCGCAGTAAAAAGTAGCCCCGCATTATCTTATATGTTGACCCGGATAACCAGCTATTACCATACCAAATTTCATCAAAATCCCTCCAGTGGCTTTCCTGTGATGCGGTAACAGATAGACAGACAAAAATTCTAAAAACTATAGATTCGGCCTCTGTATCGATAATAACGTTCAATAAGATTTTCCAAAAAAAAACTTATGTACAGATTCGGCTTAGTTACAATTTTATTGTATGTATAGATACATGTTACAACATCGATAAAATCATATGCAGAACAAACAGACCTTTGCCCCACATCGATTGATAGAATTGACACAACCGTCGAATTGGAACGCACTCATTGAATGTCATCAATTCAAGTGTAGGCTATCTGCAATACGGTTGCACGTACACAATATATGTTAGATAGATGCTTTTAGCATAGAAGGAAGCCATTATAATTTGGTGAATAAGTAAATAGAGATGGTTAATGTGCTAAGCATAATTTAAGGCCATCCTCACATTGCGTGTACGTTACGCTAATAATCTCTTGACGACACGTTTGGCTCAGTTTGTAGTGACCCTACTGGCTGTGCCAGCGGTCGCGGGTTCGAGTCCCGCTGGGGGCATTCATTTGTGTGATGAGCACGAATGTTTGTACCCCAGTCTTTTGTGTTTATATTTATAATATTTATGTATTTAAAGTTATATATGTATGTATGTGTAGTATATCTTGTATCCATGATACAAGCCTCTTAGCTTACCATGGAAATAGATGGTGCTGTGTGTTAATGTCCCAACATATTTAAAAAAATCTCTATGTACCTATAAAAGCGAAAGATCATTCAGAAGCTAAAATTTGGCTGATTTAGAACTTATCGGATTTTGCGACTATTTCAATAGCGGATTTAACAGTCATCGTAAGTTTAATAGTAGAACAATAGAACAACGAAGTATTTATCTATCTAATATAGTATTTATCTATCCATACTAATATTATAAAGAGGTAAAGTTTGTAAGTTTCTGACGTTGTGGCCTGTAGGGGGTAATCTTTGGATCTACTAAACCGATTAAAATGAAATTTGGTAAGAAGATAGTTTGAGACCCTGGGAAGGACATAGTATACTTTTTATCTCGGAAATCATCCCTTATGGGGGTGAAAATGGGGGTGAAACTTTGTATGGGTAATCAAGCTAGGGACGAACCTGAGCGAAGCGAGTGTGAGTCGCTAGTATAAAATATAACAAACATCTCTTCAATCAAATGATTTTCTTCTAACCACAATTATTATGACTGTTTTGACATTTTATTTAGTGTTCTTTATTTCATTAAATAAATATATAATTATTATATTATAGAAGTGAAATTATTTCTGAAACAGAACTCTTTCAGTTTTTTTTGTTGATTATTTTAATATACAATTTAAAATAATTACTGAGTTTAAGTAAAATTGTAAATCATAGTTAAAACACAAAACAAACAAAAAACATACCGGTTAAAAGACAAAAGTAAAATATATTTTGATAAGCTACGCTATATTTTGAGTAGACATGCGACTTTAGATGGCAATTTGCAATGAAAGGACGCCATCAACCCACTTAACCTAGTCCGCATATCATTTGACCCACATACATGTAACTCACCAAAAAAAAATTACGTAAAAAAATATTAACATACATTTTTATATAACACTAGCGACTCACCCTCGCTCCTCTCGGGTTCGTCACTAGTTACGTTTTAACGTTTAGTATAGATTTCTTAGAGATGAGATATTTTCCCGCAGTAAAAAGTATACTATATGTTCACCCGGATAGCCAGCTATCATCATACCAAATTTCGTATCGATAATAATGACTATTTCAATAAGATTTTCCAAAAAAATATTTAATGTACAGATTCGACTCAGAATTTTATTATATGTATAGATTATAAAGTACTTGATACACGATCATATTTTTATTTATATTTAAAAATATTAATTAGCTACTTAATAGTACTAAATGTCATTAAATTAAATAAAGGCACACCTAGAAGCAACGAAAATAAAGAATTGAATTGAACATTTTTTTCATTGTATAACAAGATTATGCTTCTCTTTCTAACATTCCATATAATATTAATTATTATTGAATTTGTCTTAATAAAATTCATAACCTTATTTTTTCTTCTATTCTGTACACAGCGAGATTTCTTAGAGGGAGTTTTATTATGTTTTTGGTAATCTATAAGTAATAATAATGGTAATAAAATTAAAACTCAAGACATTATTTTTATTTATGTATTTGTTATTTTTTTATTTATTTGAACGCGCTAATCTCTGAAACTAAAAAGGCAATTTGAAAAACTCTTTTATCAGTTTAAAACCTACTTAGGTTTATCTAGAGGAATATCTGACATCTCGCTCAATAAATTAATTTTTCATGAGCAGTTTTCTCGAGCGACACCGAGGGCAAAAGCTATATCTTTGTTTGTTTTTTTATCATACAATCTATCATATATACAATAGATATAAATACAAAAGATCTCATATATATACATAGAATATCCAAAAGAAATGAAATGCTAAATCGGAAGTTTGTGGGTGCGGTGTAATATAACTTCATTTAAAAAGTACCCTAAACCCATTATAAGTAACGAAAGGATATATTTTTACAATATTATTCATGAAATATTACTTTCAAATATTTTTTTCTTTATATTTGTGTTTTATTCTGTAATTATTATTATTATTTTATTGATATTTATGATGTCTTCTTTATGTTTCAAATGAACGCCCCCATGGGACTCGAAACCGCGACCGCTGTCACAGCAAGTAGGGTCACTACAAACTGAGCCAAACGTGTCGTTAAATATAATACTAGTGTAGTGGGAATCAAACTTGCGATCCGCGTAGATAAATGACTCACTGTGACCATAAAATACGAATGTAGGGTATTTGTCTGAAATAATCCTTAAACGTAAAGTAACGCCACTTGCACCGTACGAAAGCTTCTAAGAAGCGCCATTAAAGCCGTCTGCCGCTAATTCAGTGGGATAAAGCGTAATTTATCACAATTATTGAGCTTTATACCAGAGGTGGCAACGTTCAGACTTCAGACTTCAGGCACATATTTTAAACCAACATTTTTATGACCACTTTACTTTAAAAAAATAACGTAATTTTCGGAATGCTAGTTAAACTGCTATCATTTGAACGGCTTAAAGTATTCAACAAACTGTTTACATAAATTAAAAAAAAATGTGTGTATGTACTTATGTACGCACGTAAGAAGTTATACTACTTTGGCGTAACAGAACAAAAATAAAGATTTCATATTATAACACGCAATATGTGACATCTCTCTGTTTGTAAAAGGAATGCAGCTAACTTCATCATGTCGCTTTTTGGCTGTCGGTGTGCGCGTGCATCATAAAAATATGACTCTCATATTTTTTTCCAAACGTGCCAAAAGAAGTAGGTATAACTTCAAAATGCCATTAAAACTGTTTTACCCGTTTTCGCTATTAACCATGATAAACAAACATTCATTTTATTTAATTTTTAACTTAAATAACAAAATACTAATCTATAATATGTACATAATAAATAACTAATATGTTACTAAATAATATATAACTAAAATGTTGGACATAATAACATACCGACATCCGATACTGTTCGTCCACCGTAATCTCGAGATTCCTTGCCAATATACATAGGGGTTATTAGGTTATATACAAAGCTATCCCATATAATAATATCGCCTTACACTATATAAAAGCGATCGCAGGCGTGCTTTATGGTAAATAGTATATAAGGCATGACCAGCGCGCCTCAGGGGACGCTGTCTCGGCATAACGCTAACAAACAATATTCGTTCACCTCACGTAGCGTATCGTGACTTTGTAAATTAGAATAAAATAGTATAGTATGTATGTGGCTTCTCTAAACTATCTTGTAAACTTCGAATTTGTTCGTGTTAGAGTTTAGATTATAGTATATTTAAGGTATTTTGTTTCTTAATCAATACAAAAAGTTTTTTTTAATTATAGTATTATTAAAAGTTATATATTTTCCTTGCAATGCCTTACAGCAATCATGTTCGCAGAGACAGTCAGTCAGTAAATAGAAATCACCAAAATTATTACATTATTATATAATAATTATATTATATATATGTAATATATATAATATATAAAATTATTATATATTGTATATATTCCACAAAATAAATCTAAAAAAGTATTAAACAATAGTAAATTAAATATGCACAAATGCTTAGACATGCAAATATATGTATATCACAGGTTAAAACGAAACTTGTAGATTTTACTAAGGATCAATACGAACTATGGGACGATCCTATAAGTATATAAATAATATATAAACTAAAATATATTGCTTTCGCATTATATTCTTACACAGAAAATGTAAACTAGGATCGCAGACAAAAAGATAAAATATTGACTTAACTCCCTAGATAGTTTAATATAAGTTCAGTATAAATAACAAATTCAAGGCACACTCTGATCTCACGGTGTGAATGGAGAAAAGAGCCGAGTCCCTAGAGAACGTCCGATGTCTCGGTATAAACCTGATACCGCATTATTCTTACAATTTTCACATTTTGGACTTCTTTGCCATTTCATTTTTATAAACATTGTTAATATTTTTATTTGTTAAAAATATATGAAGCAAACACTAGAAAATAGGATTTTAGAGATTATTGTTAAGGGACATACATACTTACACTCAAACAAAAAAAATCAATTACACCCAATACATTTTGATCATTTAGATCCATCTACTTATCAAGAAAGTTGTGGTATAAAAGGAAACAAAGTAAATATATGGTAAATTATTATCTATGATCAAAATGCAAGAAGCCTTGGTTTTAACAAGCAGGGGATGTCGCCCTAACACTTGGTAATCACTTAAGACCCTTGGTAAAGGGGTGGTACGTGGAAAATTCAAATATGAAGACACGTAGAAAGGCTACAAGAATATAGTAAAAGCTTTTATTTTTTCTATAACTCTGCGGTATGGTCTATTTTCAAGATTGAAGTATAATTAATTGGCTGTTTCATGATTATTTAAAAAAATGGTCTAACAATGAAATAAAGGTAGCACTTTCATTTGCCTAATATTTTTGACTACTCTATTACAAAGCAAAACGTTGTTAAAAAGTTAGTCCGTACATAGAGTTCCCAAAAGTCCGCATTATTTCACGTGACCGTCCATGCCTCTTAAGGGTGCATTGCCCCGCGTCCAGAACACTCGACAACTATCAACAAAAGTGTCCAACTTTTCTTTGAGAGTTTGGAGTTACAATCAACGCGAAGCAAGTTCGAGGGAGAGATAAACACAATTAAAACTTACCAAATTTTAAATGTTCCAAAGTATTCGTTTGTACATAATTTTTCTTGTTCAAATCGAGAGCTCCCTTTGAATTTTAACATCTTTGAAAATTTAATATACTCTATTTACCAGACTTATACTACTTTCAATCATCTTTAAAGAAACATTGTAGAAAGCTTCATAAAGTTGAAAATTAAAGTATAACAAAGTATAAATAAGTTTATATCAACAAACTTTATAATAAACATTTAAAATCATAAATTTACAATTATTATAACTTTCTAAAATAAGATTTCATTAATATAATACAGGATTAAATCATAAGAGCTATAATTTAATAGATTGCTACCGCGACAATGACATTTTCTCAACGTTTATAATAAAGTACCCACCTCCGAGGTATACACGCTTCACCATTTCTTATCGAATAAGCTCCTTACAGAATTTTCTTCTAAAGAATTTTGCGATAAAATAGCTAAGCTCAATTTTATTAGAACAAATGGTATTACCATTTTGATCTCAAACTAAGACAGGTAAGCAGCGCAAAATTCATCTCGATTAACTCAGTAAGCCTTAAGAAACCCCTTTAAACTCATTATACTTACGACAAGAAATCGGAATAGGTACAGCTTATAAATTATAATTTATTTCAGCTAAAACTGAGTAGCTACGTCATCTATTATTAGATTAGAAATATCAATATTTCGTTATAAATTATAACTGTTTCTTACTAAGCACTAGCATTGCCCGCGGCTCCGCCCGCGTTCAGACGACCAGAAACCAAATTCTTTGGTATTACATATAGTATACCCTTACATTGCTGTTTTTGTATTTTTTCTCAGAAATGAAATATTTGCCCGCGGTAAAAAGTATCCTATATGTTGACCTGGATAACCAGCTATCACCATACCAAATTTCATCAAAATCCCTCCAGTGGTTTTTCTGGGATGCGGTAACAGACAAACAGACAGACAAAAATCCTAAAAACTATATATTCGGCCTCTGTATCGATAATAATGTCTATTTCAATAAGATTTTCCAAACAATATTTAGTTTGATTCGGCTTAGTCACAATTTTATTATATGTATAGATAAAATGTAGAACATACCTCATATAAAAGTTTGGTTTCGTCATGTAATTTGCCTTTGTAATATTAAAACAAGCACCATAACTTTGTTATGAGATTTTCACTGGAGTTATAGTAAACTTACACCCTCGGGTATAAACTTGGCAGACAATAGACAATCTGCGCGCACGCACAAACTTTCAGCGCTAAAGGCCCTTTGTTCCAAACAAAATGGCACTCTTAGTCATACAACACTACACTGTTGCTTATCCCTTGGGGTAGAACACTATCTAAAAGGATATTTTCTCTTAGAATTTAGCTTTTAGCACCTCTCAACTGGAAAAATACTTTCTTATTATGAAACAAATAAATAATGAATAGATTCTGCAACGTAAGCTATTTTCTATAGTAACTTAGTTGAGTCTTGCAAAATCCAAGAACATAAAATGATATCGACAGTGTAATCGCATTCGCTTATAAGTTACAGCTCAGGGCCGCCGCTAAAGGCAATTTCACTAGGCTTCTTATCTCCTGCCCTAGTACTTCTACGCGTGACGCGAGGTTATTTACGCGCGTGCCGCCCCTAAGCCCCTATTTATTCTCAGAAATGTATCTGAAAATTAGGGATCACATCCAACCGGGATTCGGGGTTAATTTGCAGTATTCCCGCCGCGAAAACGTGGATGACGATAAAATAAGAACAATGTTGATACGTCACGTGATTCCGTGATTACGTTCAAATATTTCCGCTTTGTTTCACGTAGATAATAGGTTATTTAGACGATAAACGTAGGTATCGCAGTCTCACAAAGAAACAGTTTCCCCTATTACTTTGGAGGTAAGGTGGGAAAAATATATATTTCATTTTTGCGTTCGCCCGAATTAATATCAGGTTGACGTTACATTTCGCTATGGAGCTTTAACGATATACATACCTTGTCTTATGAAAAAAATATGTATCTAATATATATGTATTCGTTATGGCCTAAAATTGCTCATATTCCTGTTAGACATCAGCATTCAACAAATATGTGATAGCGAAATATGTCAAATAAAACCGTAAAAATATTGGAAGCATCCTAAGAACTGGGTGTATTTCGTAACTCATTCGTTATAGTTTATATCATTACCTATAAGTAAGGTCATAAAAAACTCCACCGGTTCGACATACCCAGAGGGCAGCCCGGAACTTATTTTATACGACGCTGGAGTTGCCCAGGGAGTTTTTAGCGTATTAGGTTCGCCGGTTTCTCGAATAACCGTAAAAAAGGCTTACATTTTTACACTCTTTAGGTCAAAACCTGGTAAAATAAATGTCTATTTGTGTTATTTTATACAAAACGAGTATTATTGTACTGTATTTTACCTATTTTGCTAATTTATAACAATAAATGTTTATTTAATAAAATCATCCACAGTCGGCCCTATCAGTACGAGTATATAAACTTCTATTTACTTTATAAAACCAATATTTCAAACCTTTCGCGGTATTACGAGCTGCGAGTTATTGCAAACTCTTAGAACGCGTTCTGACAATATTAATAGGTATCCCCACGAAAGTTAAAAAATTATAAATAAAGGTCGTTAAGAAGTAAATTTCTGTCGCACCGTTGTTTTAAATATGTGCCGTCTGTAACGAGAGCGGTGCAATTAGCATTCTTTTAAAAATAATGAGTCTTGCTCTGATCCAGGAAATTTCTCTAGATCTCTCATTATTTTTGCTCGTTTACAGCAATAACAAAAAGAAGGTTTTAATGTTTATGAAATAAATATGCTTCAATAATTTTGTGGCTTAAATAGCTAAATTATTATTTTTATTTACCGTAAAAATACCATTCAATTCAATCACAAGAAGAAAAAAATACAGCGATATTATGTTTGACGTTTTGTACGAATAGACACCTTTTCTATATGTATAAAAGATCCTTAAGCGTAAGTAAAATTGAAAGCCAACCTAAATACCAATCGTGATTTGTTACGACTGTTCTCTGCTTTTCCGAATATAATTTTATCAAACTTGGTTACTTCTAAGTCTTCCAATTTTTTTTGTTGTTTGTCGAATTTGCTGCTTTTCTCTTTGAACGTGCACGTGTTCCGCGAGTTTAGTCGAAAATAAGATAAAGTGAAGCTGCACTTTTGTCACACAAATGAACAAAATGTAGCGTATTGACAAAGCATTCAGGACTCTACTCGGAAAGAAATCTCCTTTACAATTATCCTGATATCAACCCGGCTCTTACAATAAGTCAAATCATTTTAAACGAACCGGATGTATACGTGATATAAAAACTACACTAGTAGGCGAAATATTTTTAAATTATTAAGAAATTAATTGGATTGGAAGCTTCTAGAACAATTTTATATATCCCTCAGACCTTTTTTTTTTTTTTAATTCCCTGTCCACTAATACTATTATTTTCAGTCAAATTATTTCACTAACTTGTTTATTTGATTCGGGGATGTCATATATTTGATAAATGTAACTAGGAGAATTTTTTTGGCGATCAACGTCATTGTCCCAAGAATTTGGCAGAAGTTCTCTAATTTTCATCACAAATTTTCGCTTCAGTAAAGGCAAAAGCAAGGAGTTTTTAACGAAACTAGCATCGTCATTACCAGCTTTTTGTTTCGCATTTGTAAATACCGTCTGTTAGGAATACCAGAGCGTTGTGACATCGCAAATTACTTTTGGGGGAAATTTTGCGCGTTCAGAGTCGTTACGACCGCGCTTGGTCGGCGGCCGGCCACAAACAAACCGACTACTAAAAGTTTCTGACAGAAAGTTGTTTGGTGAAATTCAACAGCGTCACTTTGCACTACACAATGGTATTCAAACATTTTCGACGATAAGCGGCTTGTTTTTAACTTTGTCTTGTTTAAAATGGGAAAAGGATGTCAGTAATATAATAGCTTGGAAAAATAAGCTCGCGGAAGTTTATTTCTTTGTTTTGCTTCTTCATGCATGCGTATATTGAAATCTAAAAATTACAGAACGGAGGCAACTTTTCTAATTATACTTAGCTATTTATGCAATAAACAACGGACAACAATCTAGCAGAAACTACTAACATAAACTTTTCTTAGAATGTAAAGGTATACGTTTGTAGACTTTTGTTTACATACTTTAATGATAAAGGCATAAATAAGCATTTTCATCTATAAGATGATCTTGCTGTTAAAAGTTAAAAAAAATATACGTAGACCTACTAATATTCGCACTTAATTTTTTTAGAATATATTTAAATAAAAAAAATGTTTTTTTTTAAATATATATAATAGTTTTTAAGATATATATGTTATGGGCCTCTGTGTACATATTTAAGATCTTTTCGTAGATATTGCCTGAAATAAATGATTAAATTAAAAAAAATAAAATAAAAAATAAACAAGGATCCGGTAATTGAGTTTAAAAGAATAAAATTACATAGAACAAAGTTTCCTTAGAAAGTAAAAATAAAAGCTAATGCTCCTTGGTTTGCTTAAACGTAATTACGTACTAGGTGAATGAAATTGTTATAAACCTACGCTCTAACTGCATAATCGCCGGCTTGCTGGGAACACAGCACATGGTAAGCATGTGGTAAATATAGGTAAAGGGTTTACCGTTTTGTTCCTGCGCTTTAAAAAGTAAAGCAGGCTATGTGGTTTCATCCTGAGTATTATTACTAAGGGAAATGTAATGGAAATGGAAAAATTACTAAGACAAATGTTGATTCCTTTCATACAATTTCCAAGAAAACTATAAAAAAGCAAAGAATATATTTTTATAACATATTCTTTGCATTCCTTTTATAATTTTCAATTATTTTCCGGGCATATTAGTTTCTTTATCTATGTCCTACTTTTCCTCGGAGACAATTTCTCGTTTCGAAGATACGAATAGCAAAATAATATTGAACAATTGGGTAATGCTAACTTTGTACTGTGTTTTATCTACGACATACGGTAGTATACAGTACCTATACATATATCTCTCAACTTATTTTTTGGAGCTTCTCGCGAAGATACGAAAATCTGTCCGTGTTATTTTGGAGTCTTTACAAAAGGTAAAACAATCTTTAGCTATCTTTTCTTACAGCGACTAGAACCTTTTTTCAAATTGAATACCGGTCATTGGCCTTCATTTACCAGAACGAGGTTTTTAAGTAAAGACCTGGCTAATGTTCGTCGATTTAAATTTTCTGAATGAAAATTAGTCTGAAGGCTAATTAATTAAAGTTTCCAAACAATGGGTTTTAAAATATAAAGGTAATATGTATGTAAATAATAAATACGTTTTAAATGTTATTCAAATTGCAGTCTGCCCCTTAATTAAGAATATTGGAGTGGCTACTTAAATGACAACTAGCATAAGAAAGTATTGAAGCTAACGATGACGATTTTTTTTTGCTTAGAGATAAATTATGAGTTGTAAAATAACATACTTAACTTTATCTTGATAAATCAAATAATTTCCTTATGTTATTAGTAGATATGTTACAAAAAGTTTAAATTAATAAGCAAAAATTTAAGTTTTAAAGAGATTGAGCCGATATTTAATTTCGCCAACCACATAAACAAATTATATATTTTTTTCTGAAAATTATACGTTTACAACGAATCCAAAGCAAGACACAAGTTGCTTTAAAGGCAAATTACATATGTGAAGCAGACATTGACAATTCAAACATGACAGGTGTAATTTATGTGATTGAAATTATCGAGTACACAGCACTGGTTAATGACGGTATTATGTTTTTTTTTTACAGATGGCGCCACTCCGTACCGCTAAAAGGATTGTCAGTTGCCTCACATACAATGCTTTTGTGGTAAGTAAATATTAAAACACCAATCTTCTTCGTCTTCTCCATTCTACATAACATTAGAAAAGTAATCTGTGCTTAACGACCACGCTTTGAAGCCAATTAACAAGACAATTGAATTTATATTTTGACTTAAAACAATATTTTGCCTATAATTCAAAATGGCGTATATATATATTATTATATAGTAATACCTATCTTAAAATAAATAATTAATAAGATTAAACTCCCACATAGAAATCTCATAAACATGGACCCAATTTGTACTGTATAATTAAATTCCGGAATCCGCAACCTGAATTTGTCTATTTACGCCGACAAATCACGCTAACAATTAACAGTTCCGATTAAACTGCATTCACGCAGGTACCGGATCTGCATAATGCCACTCATTTTACGTACGTTTGTCCCCGCCAAATGAAGCACGGAAATCCGCAGTTTTCCCGGCCAGCGTAACTTGGCCCCCATCTTCATGACCACATAAACGATATAAATACCATCGTTGCGTGGACGTCGGTTGTGCAAGCGGACGCAAATATTCGCAAAACGTACCGCCTGTAATAACGCGTGAAACTGTGGTCGTACGCTCCAATCGCTTTGTATTTCTCGATGAATGCGCACATATCGTTTAAAATCGATTTTATTTCCACGAACGACATTTAAAAAGCTGTAATGGATATCATATTCAAAAAAGTGAAAATCACACACTCATTTTTTTTTATTTTAACGTTAAAAATATATAAATTATTTTGTACCTATATTTAAAAATTGTTTAAAGTCAAAAGCTTTTTAGTGGAAATAAAACAGATATCGGAAACCATTTGTAAATGAAATTTACCACTCCTTTTACAAAATATAAAAATAAGAATTTAAAGTGATTTATGTATTTGCAATAGAGATGGGCCGAATGTGGATTAAACCGAATACGAACTTCGGGCGAACATTCGGTGAGAATAAAAAAAATCTGCCGAAATTATCATGAGTGAGAGATATACAAAAGACTTAATTTTATTTTACTGTTATGACCGATATGCTTTCTATTAATTTCAGTCAAAATAGTGCAAGTATTTTTCTTCTAGTGCCAAATGTTCGGCATTCAAACCAAATTTTGGCCGAATGCCGAAGTTCGGCTCAAATTGCCGAAATTCGATTAAACCGAATGTAAAACGAATTTCGGTCCATCCCTAATTTTAATCAATTAAAAAGTGATATTAATATTTAAATTGAAATACTTTTCGTCCTCGAATTTATGAAATTCATCTAAGAGAGATTTACTTATGATACAAAGATTCACTTATGATACCTACAAAAGAGCACTGTCACAAAAAAATCAAAGAACCTATAAGGCATAAATATTTCTTTATGTAAATAAACGTAGCCATTGAGTTGAAACGCTGTTATACCGTTAGTCCGGACGCCGGACCCCGCTTAATTTCCGAAATTTGTAATTCCACCGTCGCGTCTGTCTGTTCAGCGACCGTTTCTCGTACTTTTAATCAGTAAGCCACTGAATTTGCGCTAATTTGAATAACGACGTCTGAAAAAGGTTTAGGTAGCTACGTAGTAGATACATTTTCATATAGGAATGCTCTAATTTTTACATACACAGTTCAAAAGCTATATACGTGTAATACGTTTTTTATTGAAACAAAAAACCAAAGTAAACAGATATTTAATTAAACAGATATTTAATTATTTTATTTTTATATCACAAATTACTTTTTTAAACACAACTTATACACTTAAGTACAAATTACAAACCTGTAAAGAGAAACAACTTTAAGAGCTATTGCTTCAAATAATATTTTTTTTGTAATCTGAAATATAACTTAAGAAATATTTCATACGTATAAAATTTTCTTATAATAAACATTAAAATAAAACGAATCGCATTTTATATCACGCAATTAAAAATTGTTAATTATAAACAGCTCAAGCGTTCTATATAAATTTTCAATTAAAACTACTCATTAATAATTCTACTTGAAAATTTCTGTTTCATATTAAAATAACTGTTTTTAATTTCACTTATGATCTTGCCTTTGCACGCTCAACTTTTTTTGATCCAGACTCCGTGGGCACAATTATGTGATTTGCATAGCTATCACACCCTGCGGTATTTCACGTTACGCCATAAACGCCGACCGACTTTATTTTATGCCTTTTTTGCGGTGTACCCTATAAAAACGTGATTGCTCTCTCCTAGTATTATCATATAAATAAATAAACATGTTTTTTTTTATTAAATTACATTTAGAGACAAAATAAAATAATTCTCTGTAAGAAAATCATAATTTATAACCCATGAAATTTAATTTAACTAAATTACCATAAAAATATAACATTTATATACATATATCACCTCCAGGTAAATTTCTAAGAAATCTATTGTTAACTGTAACGCCGGCGTGTCCGCGGTCGTTGAGGGAATATTTCGTAATTGAATCCATCAAAAACTATAAAAACGAAACACACGATATATGCGAGATTCACCAACCATCGACGTTGCATTCATCCGATACAAACCTATACGATAGTTACACGATTTACCAAAAAAAACGGCGAAACATTTTCCAAAACAAGACAAAATCTGTGCACAACGCGTCGAATATAGCCGTTTATTGGATTTTAGCGGAAATTTCACCGGGACAACGCAAAACGAGCAGTGCTGTTTGCGAATGACCTGCATATCGAGTTTTGATTATGATTTGTACCGGGAAAGCCGGCCGGAACGTTGGACGCTACGACTCGGTAACTGTAACACATGCTTTAATACGCCATTGTTTTTTCACTATCTTGATTGTGTACTAAATTCTCTTCGTAGCTTCGACCGTCGCTTGTTCAATTTCTATAATGGAGAGTCACTACCGGTGTAAGCCAAAAAATGTTTGGTTTAGGTATTATTTAAATTTTATATTCTTATACTAGCGACTCACCCTGGCTTCGCTCGGGTTCGCCCCTAGCTTGCTTCCCCATACAAACTTTCATCCCCATTAAAGGATTATTTCCGGGGTAAAAACTATTTCACTCCCTCACTTTTCATATCATGAGATTAAAAAAAATTTTTTTACTAAAAAAGAAATTTTCTTTTAATTTTCTTCTATACAAAATTTGTCCTGACAATAACAAATACAAAAAAAAAAAGAATTATCCAATTCGGCGCAGTCGATCGAAAGTTGTGCGCGTACATACATTTCGGTGATTCATTTTTATTTATATAGATAGAAGATAGATATGTAGGTACGTGGTTTACCTTATTGTCTTTCTGTTTTCCCAAATACAATTTCATTTAAAATCTAATCCTTAACGAAGTTTCATTACGGACAACTAAATGTATTTGAAAACTAGAAATGAAATAAAATCCCGTCATGCATTTTAATGTTGTTTCATTCGACAAAGAGACTGTTGATGTTGCATCTAGGAGAAATCGCATCGTAACAGAATTAAACTACGCGAAACTCCGGCTGAATCACAGTCCCGCTCGGATCTCACTGCTAATTGTTGGAAAGGGGAAACGTAATAAAAGTGCTAGTCTTTGAAGCAAAGAAGCTGCCCCGGGCGCCTCGACGAAGCAAATTTTAATAAATTAAAACTGAGCAAAATTCCCATTTCAATATCATTCCGTTTTACTTTTTGCGACGAACCTCCCTCTTACATTGATTTCGTCTTATTTTATAACAGAGTGGCTATCAATTCACATAATATATTGCTCCTTCGCATCAAAAACATCGCCGCTTTGAGCTAACTCAAATGGGTGCATTTCAATTTTCAGTTAAAGTTTCTTTGGGAAATAACGATGAATGGTTTAATATTTTATCTTGGAATGTTTTTTAAATTCTAATGCTCGAATATGAAGTATAAAGTAATATGGGAAGTGATTTGATTAAACAAGCTTTCTTTACATTTATGCGATTATATTATTTATTATGAGCATCGGAAGTTTATAAATAATGGCTGGCTTTCAATTGAGTCTATTAGTTTCATTTATAACTATTTTTTTTTAAACAAAATCATCTTTGTGCTCATAGGAAGCCCTTTTAGGAGATCTATATGGATATTAAATTAATAAAGCGTATAAACAACTACTTACGATAGGTATTATAAGTCACTAACGACTCACCCTTCCCAGTCTCTCAAACTATCTTCTTACCAAATTTCATCTAAATCGGTCCAGTATTTTTTGAGTTTATTCGATACAAAGATACAAAAATACAAATCTTTCCTCTTTATAAATAGTAGTATAGATACTCAATCTTGAGAATGAAAATGTACATACAATTTTAAGTCATGCTCATCGCCAACTCCTCGCCATCCTTTCATGTTATTTCTTTACTTAATTGAATAATCTATTAAATATGCCTACATTATTTTATATTAAAATTATGACTAGAGAGTTAAGTACCTTAATGAAGCTAGGTCACGATAATGAAGGCTCAAAATATTTCCATAGAAAATATAAATTAGATTTCTGCTCATTTATATCGTTGTTTAAGGTAAAACATTCATAATTATTCTCAATCGACATATAAAATAACAAGATTTTGTTTTTTCTTTTCAGATTTTCCTTATATGTCTGGAGCTATTGGCGGGACGTGGAGCGTCTGCTCTCGCAAACTGCCCGGGTGGCTGCAGTTGCAATGACGACACTCTGGTCGTGGTGTGCGAAGAAAGCCGTCTCGACGTTCTTCCCATCGCCCTTAACCCCTCTATACAACGCCTCATCATACGCAACAACAAAATCAAAACAATCGACGCCTCTATGCAGTTCTACGCTGAACTCCAACACCTGGACTTATCACAAAATCATCTGGTCAACATACCAGAAAAAAGCTTCTCATATCAAAGAAAGCTACAAGAACTGCACCTAAATCACAATAAAATATCATCAGTCTCCAACATCACATTCCAAGGGCTAAATTCTTTAACTGTACTCAATTTAAAACGCAATTTCTTAGAAGAACTAACCAATGGGGTATTTTCTACGTTGCCAAGATTAGAGGAATTAAACTTAGGTCAGAATAGAATATCTAGAATAGAACCAAGAGCATTCGCTGGATTGTCAGCCTTAAGAATACTCTATTTAGACGATAATCAGTTAAGCTCAGTGCCTACTATATCGTTTAGTCTTTTAGGAAGTTTAGCCGAGTTACATGTAGGGTTAAATGCTTTCTCGTTTTTGCCTGATGATGCTTTCGCCGGTCTTAACCGACTGTCAGTGTTAGACTTAAATGGAGCTGGACTTTCAAATATAAGCGACAATGCATTTAGAGGTCTCCCAGGGTTAAGAAGCCTTAATCTATTTGGGAATCGATTAAGCATAGTGCCCACACAGCAATTATCCGGCTTAACTAGATTAGAAGAATTGTACATAGGTCAGAATGACTTCATCGTCTTAGAGAGTCATTCGTTTAAAGGTTTGAAGAATCTTAAATTAATAGATATAACCGGCGCGACTCAACTCGAGCGCGTTGAGAAAGGTGCTTTCGAAGATAATATCAACCTAGAGAGTATAGTTTTAATTAACAACAAGAAACTGTCAGTCATAGAAGATTGCACTCTATTAGGTTTACCAAAGTTACGACATGTGTCTCTGAGAGACAATGCTTTGATATCATTAAGCGAAAGCGTCTTCATTGGAAAGGAGTTGAAACAACTTGACTTAACTGATAATCCAATATTCTGTGATTGCCAGCTGCTCTGGCTCCAACAATTGCTAAACGATAAAAGCAACTTCACCCAAATTCAATGCGCGAGTCCAGAAAGTTTGAAAGATAAATACTTAAGAACTTTAAACGCCGACGACTTAGGTTGTGTGTTACACGACACGCGACAACAAACCATCATTGGCATCATCGTAGTCGCCTGCGTAGCCGCTGTCATGACCTGTGTTCTAATCATGTACAGATACCGTAAAAACATGCAAGAAAAGCTAAAAGATTACAAATGGCATAAAGGTCGCAAAAACCTAGAGTACCACAAACCAATATCCACTGAGGAGGATTGTATAGTGCGCGGCATCCACCCGTCGCACTACCCTACCCACGCGCCCGGCATCAGGCCAATACCAGTAACGGAACTGTAGCTAGAGCTTTACGCCTCGCCGAGCGTGTTCTTTATGTCGGGCCAGAACACAACGAGAAGGCCACAACGCTCGGGAGGCGGCGGCACGATGCCCGCTAACGGATTCACTTACATCGGCAACCACCAACCCCTAACCCTCAACAACGGAGCGCCGGCTCTTAATAACGGATCATTACGCTCGTTACCAGAAAAGAAGAACAATGCCATCTGCCATCCTGAGAACTTTCAACGGAATGAAACCCGTTACTCTAGAAAGCAAGAGAACGGGTACTTACGTTCGGAAACAGTGATAGGTTTCCCGCGGGATAGAGAGAGGGATAGGGAGAGGGAGTATGAGCGCAACGTCCCGGACTATAGTGAGCCCGAGTACTCTATAATCCCAGAGAGCGGTTACGAGGAGTTCCCGCGCTCGTGCAGCCACAACACCTTCAACTGTTGAGTGCAAGTGTAAAGTGAAGTGTAAAGCGACACAAACTCTTTCAACTTGTGATCTTGTAATTCTAGCAATAAATCTTCATTCCATTATAATTTTCTACGAACGATCGAGGGACGCGGCGAGTCCGGTGTACGTTCGACCAGTGGACTATCCTATTGTATTCGATTTAAGAGAGTACCTTATTTGTAAATTATAAATTAAGTAGTTATGGATCTATTTTTCAATGGGAAGTGGGTGTTGAAAGTTTGACTTTCAAAGGTTGGCTCGTATCATCGTACTTTATAAAAGTTAATAATTTTAGTGTCTCATTAGTCCGATTGTTGGTAAGTTGTGATATTTTATTAATCAAATATTATTGTATTGAGTTTCAAATCGATTAAATAGTTCATATCAATGACAGTTATCTGTTGGATATAAGAAGTCTTCGCAAACGATCGGACTCAGGACCGGATTAACCATAAGGCAGTGTAGGCAACTGCCTAGGGGCCCATGTCGGCTAGGGGCCCCACGCACCGAGAAAAATTTAAAAAGGTTTCAATTCATAAAATTCGGTGAAAATGGTGAAAATTCCAACATGAGGACAAATACAACAGTTAGATTTCTATTTAATAGAGTGAATATTGTAATAGCATTGTGGTATAAAAATGTATTTCAATAAGTTAGAAAAGGGTGAAGGGGCCCCAAAAATTACGTTGTCTATGAGCCCCCGGCATGAGTAATTCGGTCCTATTCGGACTATAACAATCATACAGTAACTATACATATATTAGCCTAACAACGAAACAACCATACTTCTATGATGATGCGACACGACCGATTCGTACAATGTACAGGCTAGTCCAGATAAGTTTTAACGAGGGAGGACATCGTGTGATTTGTAATTTTTTCTACCAGTGCGAGATTGTGTTGCCAGTTCAGTATAACAATTCCTATATTTAAAACAATTTGACACAATATTACAACAAAATATAATAAACCAATATTCATATATTTTATAATTTAAAAACGATTTTTTTAAATAGGAATTGTATGTAAAATAGCATGTCATACAGAAAGAAACAACTGGCAACACATTGGTGGAGTTTGTATTTGATTTTGTACAAAAACCATTCCATGTGAAATCTTTTTAATATCTTATTTTATTATTAGGTGACTAATTAAGCGTGCGTTAAATAAGACACCAATATATAAGAAGAAATATTAGTAATAACGAATGTAAATATATTTATATTAAAATGAGATATTTATAAAATTTATTACGATTTTGCTCTTCTAAAATTATCATCAAATTATTTCGATACCCGATATCGTTCACATTGTTTACGGACTGACATCCCACTTACGAACTATCACTAAAATATTTATAATATTAAATTCGTATTGTAGGTACGAAGCACTTTTCCAAATCTACACATCAAGTTTATGCTCAATTAAATGGTTTTTTCGTTTGAGTTTTAAGTGTTCCTTAAGAAATGAAAGAAAGCAATAAAATAAATATTTCGTTCAAGCAGTATTGGATTGAAATTAGAAAAATATTTAATGATAGGATTTTAAACTGTGAGCACTCAGTTTATATTTATATACCTTGTAGCTTTCACACTGTATAGACGATTACGAATGATTACTAAGATCGATATTCATTATATATTTGTACAAAAAAAAAGATTTCCTACACATGTAGTAATAAAATTAAATTCATTTGTAAATCCATAATAGTTGAAAAAAAAAATAGTATTATTCTTAATCGTCTACATCTGCTCACTTTAACATCTGTTATTTAAATTATGTCGATCTATTGATAATTACTATACAATAATAAATTTATAAAATCATAATCAATAAGGCTCACTTTATATAAAAAATTACATATTAAATTAATTATCCGAAATTAAAAGGCAACACTTACGTAAATGTCAAAAATTAATTTATGATGGAGAGCTGCAGAAATTAGTCCTATGGACGATATGAAATAAACGACAGACGGCGCTTCCATATCAAAAGACTAATGGTATAATTTTTAATGAATTGTTATATTTTAATCGATAATACGAAGTCTTTTAACTTGAAGTACCACTTTTGACCTAACCTCCTTTGCCTCTACTCTCCATTGTAAATTAAAAATAAATAAGTTACAAACTTTCCAAAATTGTTTTGCGCTTGGCTTTTATAAATAAAATTTTCAACTTAACTTTTAAAACAACGTTCAATTTAACTTAAAGTTTATTATATTTAATTTACCAACAAAAAGAAGTCATCAAGCCAAGTGTAAGATATTTTTGAGAACTTTTAACTTAAATACAAAGGCCCGTAATTCCTATTTCTTTTATCCCTTTATATTTTAATTTTCTTTGTAACTATGGAGAAATTAAAGACTAAAATGGCATATGTTTAGTGCCTAGTAAATGCCTAAAACGTATACAAAATGATGAATACATATGAATAATTGTGATTAGAGTTCTCACGTTATAGATCATCGGTCATTTCTGTACTTTATTGTAGTAATTACCTACATACAAACTTGATAAATATAACATACCTCAAATATACTGCATTTTATTTACCTCTTATACCTTTCTTAAAATTAAGTGAAAATTAAACAAAAAATGGAGTAGGTACCTAATAGGTGTCTACTTTTATTTAACTGGCAACCGCCACACCATCTTTAGATTTTTTATAATTTCACAAGCAATGAAATATATTTTTCATAAAATCCGCCACTCCTTTCCTTACAATATATAAAGTAGGTGGGAATATATCTAGATATTACTGATCAGTGAGCAGTTCGATTCAATTCGATACAAAAAAGCTCTTACAGCTTGCTTCAAATCATATAATTATATTTTAAAATAATACGTAATAAATTCCTTTGTTATCTGAAAGCAATAATAAACACTCATTTTTAAATAAAATTCGTTTTCACCGCCACGGGTGGAATGAATTTCATGAAATGCTTTTTGTGGTTGTCCACATACATCAAGAATACAACAAAATATTACACAAGGAATAAAACAATACATTCAAATAAGCCACGCAGGTCCAGAAAACGTTAATAAATGGGAAAGTTATAAAATAATTATTAAGACAGAACTGTGCTAATTACCAACCACATATCTAAATCAATGCGATAACTTAAATATATGATTTTTCAAACCTTTTTCTACACGATATTAAGGCGGAAACGCAATTGAATGAAAGTAGTTTTTTTTAATTGTAGGTACCTATATGTACCTTTTTTATAGATTTGTGGATTTTTCTCGAAAACCTCACCTCAACCTCTTGCTTCAGTTACATGTGCAAAAAATTTACTAACAGAAAGAAAATATTTAATATAGTTTATTATCCGCTGTAAAAACAAAATTTACCTTGACCAATTAGTATTCTCAGTAAATAAAAGTAGATTTTAGACTTATAATTATTAGTTGTGTGTAAAAATAAGGTCGATCCGATATTTTCAATTTTCACAATCATGTAAACTACATAACCGAATAACAAACTGTATCGGGGAAATTGTACCTCTACACGAGTTAAGACGATCAAATAATCTATATTTTAGCTATTATTGAAATACTATCAAATGATATGTAATTATAGCACTTAAATATGTTGCTCTCTATTAAAGAATTATTAGTATCAGATAACGGTTTAGTTCTTTCTAGAGTTTATTGATTACTGACAAACAAACAAATCTTTTCTCTTTATAATATTTGTATAGATAAATAATAAATCCAAAAATATATCCCCAATACACGCATAAAACAAGTCATTTTGTTTATTTCACGACATCTACTGGTTAATATTGAAACTAAGCCACTGGAAAACCGCCATCTTGAATTGACTTTAAAAGATAGAAAACCGACCACAGATGGCACATTACTTTATCATCTATGGAACAATAACTACGTTTTTCTTTGAATGTAAATTATTAATAGGTTGTAGGTATTTTATTAACTAATTTCCTTGTATCGTGTTGATTATATAAGCCTGGGAAGTATATTGGTGAAGTATTCTTAACTGGGTTTGAACCCTAATGGCAACAAACTGAATTAAATTTTGTTCATACTTATTAACTTTATGAGAATATTGTGTAATCAAATAGGCAATACTTGTTTTAAATACACTTCTAAATAAAACAAAATCTGTTCGTTAAATTATTTATTTTAAATAATATGCAACATCAATTCTTTACAAAAGTTCAGCCTTTTACGGGGAGTTGCCGAAGCTGTTTACTGCTGAGCGGGCATGATTGTGAGTAAATAAATAAAAAAAAGAATTTTTTTAGGCTGGTGTGGCTGGAATATTATGAGTTAGTATCACATATGCTGTTTAGAACTTCTCCTCTTCAAGACCGTGTTTAAAGAACATCATAATGGGGGTGGAAACTCCATCAATATCCCTGTATTCCAACATGGCTACCATGCCATCACAATCCATGGACTCGCCAGTGAAGAATTGGAGATCCTTAAACCTACTGAGTATGTCCTTCATTGCTTTGTTCATGTTAGTTTTGAACACTTCTACTTGGTCAGGTGACTTCTCCTCCAATTTTGCTATTAATCTGAAATTAAAACAATGTCTTGCAAAATCTATTTATAGTTGGTGAAACCCTATTATAGGAAATAACAATTATTCCCTGTAATATCATCAATATAGTTCTTTTCATTTAAATTTTAAATAAATGTGTACAGAAAAAGTAATATTAAAATAATTTATAAAGAATTAATAAACCTCAAACAGGCACCTCACAACATCCAACCAAAAGCAAAATCAGACTAAAATGCCCTAAACTTAAATTTGTTATAATTAATTTATCAAGTACTTCGACTGAACACTTTATCTAAACATGTGGAGGAAAAGTTAGTAACACGAGTTGGTTTGCACACATACAGTTTCATTTATATGTAACATTCTTATTGTATTGTTAGATTTAGTATTGGTGCAAAGCCTTAAACGACACCCATGTCCCTACTCTTAACCTTATAAGAGTACACTAAACGCTATTCCAAAGAGCTGTGAATAAATGTCATCTCCATTTCATGAACACACATTATAAAAATGAGCGTTTTTTCACTAAAGTTATTTGCTCTTGCATCAAAAGCTCCATAGATCAACATTAAACATTAATCTCTGGTATTAGATGATGCTACATAGTAATTAAATATTATATTAGTGTTAGTAATTAAATATTTAACATCTACTTTATAATATCTGCCTCATTGCCTATATCAATGAAACTATAAGAAAAAATACTTAAAATTGGAGCACAAGATGTGTAGATCATATAGTTTAAAGTATGAATTAATTTTATTTAAGATAGATCTCCACAATTTGTATGCCTTGTGAACTTCTCTAATCTCTAATAAGGAGAAATTCAGATAAGTAATTGAGAAAACTGATAAGAGATCAATAGATATTATAACCATTTAAAATATGAAATTTGTCCAAAAATCCTTTAACACATGCACAAAAATATTAAATAAAAGTAGCCAATATTAATTGTAAAAACAGCTGCCAGATCATATTGGTCCTTTGATGGATAAACTGAATCATTCACAAAATCAGTTAACTACAGTGATCCTAAATAATTGAGGCTATAAAACTGTAATGATAAAAATTTGACATTGATAGAGGCCACATGCTAAACATTGATAAGAATATTGTAAACAACTGCTACAACACAAGAAGAAATTATAAACATTAGATATCTTCTCAAATATTTGACTTTTGTCTTTTAAGTATAACGCATAATTCACTATCATGAACACAAAAGAAAATCAATGAATCACCACAAAGCATGGATATTAGTCACCTATCCAAACTGTAAATTTTGCCACGTTTCCACGTTATACAAAACACTATGCACTCACTTTTTCATGTAGTCTTTAAGGTACAATGTGTAAGACTTCTTGTCACCAAAGGCGTAGCTCTCCACAAGCCTGTGGTTGAGAACAATGTCAACACCGCTCTCGGCTGCGGTGTCAGTTCCCTCATCCGCTTCCTCAGCAGAGGGATTGAATCCCTCAATTTTAACTTCACCCTGGATCCTCGTTTCCAATTTACCGGTGACTTCATAGATAACTTCGTCAACCAGTTTTATTTTGTATGTGTCCGAGAACATCTCGTCACCTGGAAATTTAACATGTTCACATAAAGTATGCAAGTTCTCTTCGTAAGATTTTATGTAGAAGACTGTCGATGTGGCAAGACAATGAAAAATACCCGTCGAGACATATTCCGATTAATGTCAAACTCACATCAGTGATATACAATAAAATATAAAAATACTGACAGGGAATATTCGCTAATAAGATCTTATATTAATTTACCGGTAATAATATCCTTATAAATTCTCATTTTGCAGGATTACGGGCGATTAAAATAATAAAAACCGAAACTACGGCTTCTGGCCCCAGGAACTAAACCGGAAAGGGCTTTGAAAGAAAGATAGGCAGCAGTGCTGCCATATATTTTTTTCTTTAATAACTTGTTTTATCAATATATTTTTATAATTAACAATCAACAATTGTTAAATTTTACATATTATTTTTTATTTACATAAAAGCATAAGTTTTTATTAATTTAATTTGTTTTCTTTTAAATGTTAAGTTAAATTATTATTTTTTTCGTCATCGTCAGTCACCATAGAGTATATTGCAACAATTCTTAGAGTATACATAGCATATGTATACTATAAGCTACTAGCTAGCTATAAAACTTTCAATTAAGTAACGATCTCTTTTAAAAATAAATAGCATAGCTTCGTTGTATATTATTTCTTGTTTTTTTATTAGTATAAGTAATTTTTAAACGTTATTAAGATTTGTCAGCCATGGTTAAGACAAAAATCGAGTAATGACATGAAGTTATGGAAAATGGAAATAGTCACTGTCAGTATCTTGTTCTTCCTGGTCTATGGTTAGTATTTAGTAACATTCAGTAATACGGAAGTAGATGGCGCACTGCAATATTTTCTAGTACAAAGATGGAAGTTTTTCTTTATAATTCTACAGTCTGTAGATTATGTGGTGAAGAAAATGACAATGGAACCTTATTATATTCTAGCGAAGAAAATAATCAAAACTTATGTGAAATAATAAACACCTATTTACCTATGAAGGTAAAATAAGTTTTCAATAAATTGTGATTGTTTTGACTTCCAATTTTGCCAAAATGGCTAACCTTTACGGTAAAATTATATCATTTTCATATCTTTATTTTTACAATGGAATTATATCTAATACTTAAAAGACAAAAAATACTTATTCAATTTTCTTAAAGTATTTATTTCCATAGTTTTAAATTTCTACTCTTCTGATCCAAGAAAAATATCGGTTGATTTATAAATTAACAGTACTTGTTCTATTTTATGCATTCATAGTTCCTCGCGCCACAATTTGACGTATTTGTTTCTGGCTTTTGCAAAAATAAATAATAAAAACATGATTTTAGTAACAAATAGTTAAAAAAAATTACGATTAGGTATATATTAAATTTCGAACTGCTTTATGTTAGACATCTTGAATATCGTCTGCTTGTAACAGGTATCAGATGACGGAGAACTTCCTCGAACTATTTGCCCTGGTTGTACCATTCAACTAGAAGCCACTGTTGAATTTTTAAATTTAATTATAAATGGTCAAGTGAGTAGAATTCGTTTTTATGTAATATTCATTTATAATTTCAAATGGCCAAAAACTAAATTCTTAGGTTTTACATATTAGTATACTCTTATAATGCAGTTTTTGTAATTTTTCTCAGAAATGAGATATGTTCCCGCGGTAAAAAGTATCCTATATGTTGACCCGGATGACCAACTATCACCATACCAAATTACATCAAAATCCCTGCAGTGGTTTTTCTGTAACAGACAGACAAAAATTATAAAAACTATAGATCCGGCCTCTGCATCGATAATAATATTTATTTCAATTAGATTTTCCAAAAAATATTTAAGGTACTGATTCGACTTAGTTACAATTTTATTATATGTATAGATTTTTCTCTAATGTAATTTTCAGAAAATTATAAGAGAGCTATATCAAAGGGAAAAAGAATATAAAAAAAATATATTGAATGCGCCAACACCTGGAGTCATATCAGAGAAAATTATTTATGAAAGTAAGTAGCATTAGAAAATACAATGCAAATTAAACTTTTATTTGATAACTTTTCTATTTTACTACTTATCTAATACACTTAACATACCTTTTGAAAAAAAAAATTACAGTAAACACCAGTGATGGGGCATACCATGTGGAACATCCAATATCTCTACAAGTTGCTGGTCTTGAAAAACCAAAGCGTAAAAGGGGTAGGCCTCCTAAAAAACCTAAAAGTCCAGAAGAACTGGCACAAGAAGCTGCAGCAAAGGAAAAACAAGAACTTATATCAAAGATTAATAATAAAGAAGATGAACAGCCATCGGGCAAGAGAAGGCGGAAAACACCAACCAGGTTTAAGGAAGCTGTCCAGGTAACATTTTCAGTGACCAATAAAAAATTATATAAATAGTAAATAAATATGTACTTACTAATTGAAATTTATTTAAAAGTTGAAGTGTTTATTTAAAAGTTGAATATATTTAAAATAAAAATTGTGAATAAAATTAAAATTATCTGTTCAGATTTTTTCCTGCTTTACAGCATTTTTCTTGCTTTACAACAATCACGGTCACAGGAGTGATTGCTGTAAATCATTCAAAAAGTGGAGAATGAAAAATAAAAAAATAACTGAAAAAATCTGAAAAGATAGTTTTATTTAAAATATTTTGTTTTTATTTAAAATTTAAATATTCACATAAATCTAAGAAAAGTATTGACTTCGCTTTTTTAAATTTGATATTTATTGAAAAAATTGCCAAAAAATGCCTTGTTGATTTATCCTGACTTATAATGTTTTCTGTAATCATATCGGATGAATATAGGAAAAAAAGTAAAAAAGCAATAAAATAAAGAGACAAGAGTTTGTTTGAATGCACTAATCTCAAGAACTACTAATCCAACTCGAAAAATTATTTTTTGCATTAGACAGGCCGTTTATTGAGGAAGGTTATTGGCTATATATCATCATGCTACTACCTGAGGGATAGGGGTAGGAATCATAATTGTCAACAAATCGGGCAGACTTCCATATATTATTGTAAAACTGATGTTTACATTGGAAGTTTAAATGCGGGTGAAGTTGCAGGTAATGCTATAATTAATAAAATATATTGTATTTATATACAGGGTAAAGAACTGGAAAGAATATTTATGGAGAAAGGAGTGATAGATGCTGATGAAAGTGACCAAGAAAGGAAGTCTGATGGTGAAATACCTTTAAAGACTCCAACGGTGAGAGAACCTGAAGTGATAGGACATTTAGAAGACTCGGGCGAGCTTGTTGTGGTTGTCAAAGGAATAGGAAGAGGAAGGCCTAAAGGTAAGCAATAGGGTTCGAAACTATAATTATCATGATAAATATAGGTTGATAATTATCTTTGATAAATATAATTGAAATTGGGGCGCCGCAGGATCGCTTACGCATTCAACTACGACGCCCCGACGGCAGGTCTGCCGAAGCAGACCACAACAACAACGGGGTTGCTCCAAGGTCCACTGCTATCAGAGAAGTACCAGGAGCAACCCGCATGGTACACCGCCCTCCGAAGAGGGCCGCCTCCCACCGCCCACCGAAGCGGGCCACCTCCCTGTGCGTTTCTTGGCTTCGCGCCCGGCTGTATTGCCGGGCCCTACTACCACGACAAGGTGAACGCACGTTGGGGGGGCAAATATCAATACCTACACAAGGATTGCTAAGTTTATATCAGTTTGATAATTATCGGATAATTATCTGATAATTATCGCGATAATTATCAAAAGATATATTTATCTTTATAATTTCATACCCTGCCAAAAAGTGACATGATGAAGTTAGCTGCATTCCTTTTACAAACAGAGAGTTGTGACATACGGGATGAAATCTTTAGCTATTTTTGTTGTTATGCCAAAGAAGTATACACGCACACATATATTTTTTTTATTTAATTTTATTTTTTATAATTCCAGGTCGCATGCGTCAAACTCGCGAGCAATGCGCGATATGTGGCATGGAGTTTTCATCGGTGGGTCGTTACATGTCTCATGTAGCGCAGCACGGTCCAGTACAGTTCCTGTGTGGCTGCGGGACGGCTTTTCCTACTAGACTTCGCTTTGAAGACCATCAAGAAGAGACCGGACATACTGGACGCACCGTGCAACCACTTCCTAAAGCAATAGAAAAAAAAACTGTGAGTAGTTATTTTAGATTGTGATTGGAGTTTGATTTCCGATAGTGAAAATACATATATGTATGTACAATTCATGTGTTATGGCTTTTTCATATATTGTTATTCACTGTTGATTTATAATAACAAATACAATTTATTTTGAATAATATAAGAAGACTGTCTGAAAATACATTTTTGAACGAGTTCAAGTTTTACTATTTTAATAAAATTTACAGCAAACAAAAGAAATAACTCTGGAAGCTAAAAATGTATCAGAAAAGCCAGTAGCGAGTTCAGAAAAAGTAGAAGAAATTAACAACACCATAATATCTAAGGAACTGCCTGATTTAAGTGATGTGAGTAGACTTGAAACTGCGAAGCCTGAAAATACCAACCAAGAACCAATAGATGTTGTAGCTGATGAACCTACTTCTGTCAAAACGGAATCCAATAATACAGGTAAGTCTTTCATTTTGTAAAGTACATAGTTTTCACCCGCAGTTCTGCTCGCTTGGTACATCAATAAATCTATAATATTTTTTGAAAAATCTTATTGAATAGCTTATAGAATTTTTGTCGGTCTGTCTGTTACTGCATCACAAAAAAACCACTGCAAGGTATGGCGATAGCTGGTGTGAAATAAAATGAGACTATGCAGACTTATTATTAGCACTTTGGAATCGTCAATTTGCTTGAAGGGGCGTCAGTGTAGTCAGTCCATGAGGTAGCTACCACTGGCTCGGAAAGCAGTTCTGCTGAGAATAGCCGGCATGATTTTATAACTATGTATTATCTATACAAATAAATAAAAATGAAGTGTCTATTTGTAATATAAAAAGAACAGCTTTTTACGAAACGCATATGAAAGTATGTACAGTACTTAGTTATAAGAAAAAAACTATTTTTAAAGTTATTGTCTGTATGTCTGTTTGTTTGGTCTGGCTAATCTCCGAAACGGCTGACCGATTTTGACTCACTGGCAGATAGCTGATGTTATAAGGAGTAACTTGGGCTACTTTTATTTTAGAAAAAATAATTAGGGTTCTGTGCAATAAAATTAAACTCTGGATGGTGATTACTTCAGCAATATTTATTTATTTAGATAATTAGTTAAAATTTAGTAGATTTTGATGTGAAGTTTATGTATTCAAAACACACATGTCAACCCTACTTATCTATGCTCAAAAGCGAAAAGCATGTTCAGGGATTCCCCAAAATAATTGAGACATAATTTTTACGTAAAGTACTGACAGGGGAGAGGGAGGGGTTAATAATCACTAAAATTCTGCTTATGTAATACTTTAATGACCTCTTAAGTGTTATTATGATTAATTTTATTACAGATAGTGTAAATGAAATTCCCAATGACGAGGAAGTGCAGACAGAAAAGGGTAAAGTTAAAATAAAATGCAACTACTGTGACAAGTTGTTCAGCACGCGCCAGAGCAAGTCGCTACACATTAAGGTTTGAATACAACTATATCAAAATAAGTATAGTAAAATGTATTAGCGAGTTAATTTTTATATCTCTTACATATAGCTGTCAAATCTTTTTTTTCAAATATTGATATTTATAGAGTGCATGGAATGTATTAGAAATTTAACTTTTTAATCTGCTTGTTTTGATCACAACCATATTATTTGATATCTACACTCGACTTATGTAATATAGTGTTGCAATATTTTACGTTACCTATAGAAATTGTAACATGTATTTATAAATAAAGTATAAATATTATATACATAATACAATAATAATAAAATTATCGCTGAGTTCTATAGTATACTAGCTGTACCCGCGGCTTCTCCCTCGATCAAACTACTAAAAAAAACAAACCCTTTGTCACACCGACAGCAGCGCCACCTACCGTGTACAATTGTGAATCTAAACCATTCCCAGATCCCCTTGAACACACACAAAAAATTTCATCAAAATCGGTCCAGTCGTTTGAGAGAAGTTCAGTGACATACACACTCACAGAAGAATTATATATATAAAGATTTATAGGCACCTAGGCACACTCGAGTGAACCGCAGTAATGAATATTTCACTACTGGTATAAATATTAAAGATTGTTAGAATTCATTTTTTATTTCTTCATACTATAATAGCTCTTTTTTTCTACTTTCCCACTCAAGCAAAACATATATGATATAACCTAGTTATTCCATATTATGTCGACGCGAGCAAAATCCCACGTCCCACAGCTGCTGCTGCTTCCCTTCAATACGAGGGGGATTCACCGTGAGTCAACTCGTAATCATATTGAAAATGAATCACACATAAATATTTTAGAGGTGTGAGACTCGGGATTTGGACTCGCTTCATTTGGTTTCCAAAACAAGCGCGTTACCGTTGGGCTACCATTGCCCATCTACATCTATACAGATAAAAAAAAATTAAGTGTCTGTATGCTATGTCAAAATGACAGCGTTTTACTAAATGCATATGAAATCATATACAGTACTTATAAGAAAACACAATTTTTAATATATTTGTCTGTCTGTTTGGTTGTTCTGGATAATCTCTGAAATGGCTGGACCGATTTTGGCAGGACTTTCAATGGAAGATAGCTGATGTTATATGGAGTAACATGGCTACTTTTGTTTAACAAAAACATTATTAGGAGTATATACAGTTGTATCTAACTGAGCGTGTGCGCGGCGGCAGGCGGCGCACCTCGGCGAGAAGGCGTTCGCGTGCGGCGAGTGCGGCGCGCGCTTCGCCTACCCGCAGTCGCTGGCCGTGCACCGCGTGGCGCACCGCCGCACGCGCCCCGCGCGCGGGTACGCCTGCGACCTCTGCGGGAAGGTACACGCGCATACATTTTTTATTTATTCATGCACCATAAAATATATCTATACTTATTATAAAAATAAGTCCCCCGGCCGCGTCTTTCTGTCCTCCTGTCTGTCTGTACGCGATAAACTCGAAAACTACTGAACGGATTTTTATACGGTTTTCAACAATAGAAAGAGTAATTCTTGAGGAAGGTTTAGGTATATAATTTATTATGCTTTTATGTAAATTAGCTGAAATACGGCGACAAATGTTGAAGAGGTCGCAAAAAATCTCGCCAAATGGGAACTTTCCACGCGAACGCCGCGTAAACTAGCAAAGATACAGTTAAGTAATGTACTAGAGAATTCAAAATCTATAAAAATGCTACAAAAAAGTCCGCGATAGCATATCTCTATCTCTTACGGTTGACTTACAATAACCACTTTTATGTTAACATTTTTAATTAAAAACATTACGTTATTTTCAAAGTTATTTTCTTTAGTTCGGTATTAATCCTTATCCAAATGAATATTTTAGTTAGCTTAGTCATTTAATGCAGATTAAAATTGCTCTTTACACTAAATCAATCAGATGAATAGTTTTTGAGATATCGTTGTTAGAAGTAATTAGTAGCGAAACATTTTTAATGCTTGGCGAGCATTGAGATGCCTACGGCGAGTCCATCCCCTCTGCCCCGCATCGCTCGACCGCCTGCTCAAGCTATATAAACCGGGCGATGTAGCGCGCGATCCTAGGATACTTTTTACCGCGGGAAAATATCTTATTTCTGAGGAAAAATACAAAAACTGCAATGTAAGAGTATACTAATATGTAACACCTAAGAATTTAGTTTTTGGTCATCTGAACGCGGGCGGAGCCGCGGGCAATGCTAGTGTTATACAAAATAAACTAACAATGCCGACAGAGGATAACTTATCTCTTTAAGAGATTTCTTCCAGAAACCCTTATATACACCCTTACCACATACCCTTATATGTAGTTTTTTTTGAACCGTTTCTGTTGATGAAATGAAATTAAATTTATTTATTTAGTAACAATTCTTATTTGTATACAGTAAAACAATGATTACGATGATACTGCAAAAGTATAAACTGCGTTACAGATATCAACGCCCGCCCCCGTACAATATTTAAACTATTTTATAAAAACTGAATAACAATAAGATGATGATGATGTATGTGTGTGTGTGCGTGTATGTATGTTTAATGTTTAATGCTCACTGTTTTTTATAAAATAGTGACCAGTCTCTTAACTGCCCTTCTTTTTTTTCACAGCGTTATGAATGTTTTATAGCAATCATGGTCACACGGGAGAGACTCAAAATGTCAGGAACCAAGAATTAAAATATATCCGCGAAAATATCCGAAAAGATTTTTATTTAAAATATCAAATATTCGCGTAAAACTATGAAATTATTAGGGAGGGGGTTTTAATTTAAAAAATATAGAATTATAAATAGAGCAAAATATAGATTTTAGTTTATTATTGCATTAATAAATGCGTTTACATTAGTTACGTACGTTTTGAAGCAAATTTTATTCTTTCCTGTGATTATGGTTACTCGAAGCACAGTGCTTAGTTCCCAACGTTTGTGTTTCTTTCACGTGGAATTGGTATGACGGATTGGCGTGATTTTTTGTATGCAGATAGTCGGAGGCCTAGAGAACGACAAAGGCTACTTTTTACCGGGAGATATCTCATTCCCACGGGAAAACACATAATACAATCCAAAAATTTATTTCTGATCAGAATTACTAGAAACTTGGTATTAATGCTCTTCAACACCAATAAATACGTGTTTTAGCATTTTTCGAAATTCATCCTATAAGGGGGTAAAATAGAGGATGAAAGTTTGTATGAAACCTAGGTATCTACATTTTTAGACATTTTTTTTTGTAGTTTTAACGCGAGCGAAGCCGCGGGTTCTGCTAGTATTTATATATGTCGCAGGTGCTGAACCACCCGTCGTCGGTGGTGTACCACAAGCAGGCGGAGCACGCGGCGCAGCGCTACGTGTGCGGCACCTGCGGCAAGCACTTCCGCCACCGCCAGCTGCTGCAGCGCCACCAGCTCGTGCACTCGCAGGCGCGGCCCTTCACGTGCAAGGTACCACACCACCACCGCCGCACCACGCACACACACAGACTAAACAATTATTTATTTATTTATCATCAGTTGAGAAACAAACATTATTTATAATACAGATATATGTAAATACAAACTATTCTTCTCATCAGCCAATAAGGTTTCCACTTATAAGTAAACATGGAGTGAATAAAAAACAAACTATACATTAAATAACCTAAACATAATGTTTGTGTACAGAGAGGATTACAAAATAAATATTACATATATTAAGGATGGAGTTTATGCTTAATGCTTTGAGAAATTCTGTTGATATTACTATCAAGTATGCCAATTTGATTATAATATATACTAGCATTTCCCGCGGCTCCGCCAGCGTTCAGATGACCGAAAAGCAAGTTCTTAGGTTTTACATATTAATGTACTCTTACAATGCAGTTTTTGTATTTTTTCTCAGAGGTGAGATATATTTCCGCGGTAAAAAGTATCCTACATGTTGACCCGGATAACCAGCTATCACCATACCAAATTTCATCAAAATCCCTCCACTGGTTTTTCTGTGATGCGGTAACAGACAGACAAAGAGACAAAAATTCTAAAAACTATAGATTCGGCCTCTGTATTGATAATAATGTCTATTTCATTAAGATTTTCCAAAAAATATTTTATGTACAGATTCGGCTTGGTTACAATTTTATTATATGCATAAATTATGCTATCTACAAGCTCTTATACATTCAAAAGCACTTGTAATAATTTATTTCATTTCATTACAGAGTCCGTCAAAGTGAAAAACAGTAGTGTGATTTACTGGCTCTGTATAACAAGTTCTATGACATTGTCTGTTTTATTTCTTAGTCTCAGGTTGTCGAATATTGTTTCTTTGGTTTTATGTGATAAATGTTGATAATAAGACAGTTATTTTTCCATAAAATTACAAATTAAAAAATTTGAAAATTGTAATTATTTTTATTGCTACGATTCTTACTATTTATAGTTATTTATTTTTGATGTTATTTATTAATAATATAAATGAATAATTTTGTTGTGGATGTCATATATTAGTATCTAAAAAAAATTCGTTATATTTGTCCAAAATTTTATGGTTAAATAATAAATTATTAGAAAAATCTATCTGTACTGAAAAGAGTGATTAAACGAGAAGTATATTGGTGACGCCATTCGTAACCCTATTCTATAGCTATAATCAATGTGTATTTGCGGAGCAAAATAAAAAAAAAACATAACTTCTAAACTACGAATAATCGCGGAACATACAGGGGTGTTTAAAAAATTATGATGTCATTTCTTAGGTCATTCTGTATATAAACTTTTAAGCCAATAAAGACGAAAAAATAACATTATAGTACAAAATACTGTTACAAATAACAAATGAACAATGTATCTATCTATCCAGACGTGCAACGCGACGTTCAAGACGAAAGCGAACCTGCTCAACCACCAGCTGCTGCACTCCGGCGTGAAGAAGTTCTCGTGCGACATCTGCCGCCAGCGCTTCGCGCACAAGACCAGCCTCACGCTACACATGCGCTGGCACACGGGTCGGTAACATACATATACTTATCTATACATATAAATAAAATTGAAGTGTCTGTTTGTTATGTCAAAATTATAACTTTTAACTCAACTTATGTACCATATATACTTTTATAAACAGACAGACACAAATTAAATTTTTTTTTTTTATATAAAAAAAAAAAATTTTTAATTTGTGTCTGTCTGTTTGTTCCGGCTAATCTCCAAAATGACTGGATGATTTTGACGTGACTTTCATTGGTAGATAGCTGATGTTATATGGAGTAACTTGCCTAATTTTGTTTTAGAAAAAGAATTAGGGTTCAGTGCATAAACATTAAACCCATGAAATTGTAAACTAAATTCGAGTAGCTTTCAGTATTTAGCACTATTTATAAATAACAATTTGAATCAAATATTAAACAAGTAAGAGATAACAGGCGTGAAACCGTTCTCGTGCTTCGTATGCGGCAAGAGCTTCAGTCAGAAGGGCAACCTGTCGGAGCACGAGCGCATCCACACGGGCGAGAAGCCCTACCAGTGCGGCGAGTGCCCGCGCCGCTTCACCACGTCGTCGCAGCACCGCCTGCACGCGCGCCGCCACGCCGCGCGCGCCGCGCTCGCGCCGGCGCAGGACAGGCCGCACTGCGGCAAGTGCGGCAAGCGGTGGGCTTTTATTGACTTTGACTTTTTTTTTTGGGTGTTGGGTTGAGCTGCTTTACGCCCTGTCCGCAATGCGATATTTCTGCTGCACGATTTTTTTTTCTCGTAATTCTGTAACATTGAATCTTATAGGCGTAGCCGCATTGGCGGTTAAAAATTCACACGGGAAAAAATATCTGTGATTTGATCCAAATTGAACGCGACGCGGAGTAGATTTCTCAAGGCCGTAAAATGGGTGAATGTGATGTTCATGACATCTTTAAATAGGTCTGTCACGCCACCGCCGTCGCCGTAAAATCAACTAAATTAATTTTTTTCTGTTATTTTAAGACGTTCGTATCAACCAAGAACTACATCGAGCTGACAAAAATCGTACGAAATTTTATTGACAGTGCGTAATAAGTATAATTCCGAAAATCATCAAACGCGAGAATAAAAATCGCATGGTGAAGTATCGCAGTGTGGACGGGACCTTAGAGATTTTTGTTTTTATTTTTGGTAGAGCTAGTTTGTATGCAGTATGGATGGCAAAGGTTTTGAGTTAATTTGTTTGTAATAATAAAAAAATTTCAAATTATATCACTTCTTTTCATTCTCGCTGTGTTCCACATATTGTGTGCTCGTTGCTTTTAATTTGGATGACTACATATTTGTTTATTTGATTTTGGACTTTATGCGTCTGTGCTATTAATTTTCTAATTGCTAGCAGTGTACATTTTGACTCAATGACTTAAAAAAACTTCTATATTAAATATTTCTAGAATGGCATCCCGCAACGCGTGGGCGCTGCACGTGCGACGCGACAAGTGCAGCGCGCGCGCGCAACGGAGGTTACTCGAAAGGAGTAAGGTAACATACAACTAAAATAAACACATAATTTGACATTTAGCATACATGTATGTTCATTGAACAATAGTATTACCTTCTGTGTCATGACAAAATAATAGCATTTAATTTATTTTATACTAGCAGTACCCGCGGCTTCAAACAGCGTTTTCAAACCATCGAGGAGCACTAAGAAATATACACACAAAATTTCATCCAAATCGGTCCAGTCCTTTAGGAAGAGTAGGTTAACAAACACACGTATGGAAGAATTATATATATTAAGATATATATACCATGTAATGTTTAAAAACTAAAAAAATTGAGGTGATCGGGAAGCTGTCACCCTATACTAAAAAATGCCAGCATCCCACACAAATACCAGAGAGTGCATCAGCAACATGCAGAACTGGTCTTAAAGGTCTTCTGAAAAATTGCCATAAGCGCTTATCAAGCATAAATTATCTCAAATTCGACAAAACCGACAAAACAAAATAAAATCAGAGCACAAACAAAGAGTCTTTAGTGCTTATATACGCACTATAAAAAGCAACATTCATTTCAGCAACCACACAAACAAATAAGTCTTCTAGTCACAGACAAGTCCCAACAAGTCGGACATGAAGAGGGAGAAGTACAGCAGAACATACAGTTGGAGGAAGAAGCAGAGACTGAGACAGAAGAGAGAGTGATATACGTGGCGTACGACGCGGACGACGTCGACGCGCCCGCCTTCCACATACTGGACCCTGAACAGGTACTTATTGTTATGTAAGACTTATGTTATTTCCTTTCTAATAACTGTTTTTTGAAGTTATACCTCTTTTGGCGCGTTAGAAAAAAAATAATGAGAGTGATTTTTTACGATGCGACAGATTTAAGTTGTCTGCCCACTACACCGTCTCATACCACGACCGTGCTATGAACGTATCAGGCACAGAAACAAGCGACACGCCCACTACTATGCCCACTAGAACGTATCAACCGCGTATCAACCGTGTACCGCCCGCGTATCATTCGCACTATAGTTCACCTGTGCTTTCACGTGAGGCAGCCGCGTCAGAAAGATCGAGAGAATACTTTGTTAATAAAATTATTTCCTATACCTATACGATGGTGTAAATTATCCAGCAGAGAATTAACAATGATAGTCATTGTTTTAGAAGAGGAAAAAAGAGAAAAGTATAACATCAGTTGATCATGACGTTGCTGGGATCATGCCGCTTAAAAAATAATAATTTAAAAGTAAATACATATTATCAGTAGAAGGCAAGCGGCAACATGTTTATAACACACACACAACACACAACACTTTTATAGCAGAAAAAAAAACAAGAAATTGTATTTTAAAATTATTTTAGCATGTTGTATCTTAATAATAATTTTCATCAAAAAAATTATTAAAAAAGTTTGAAATTTTCAAATTAAAGATGTGTAGACAGGACAACGTCTGTCGGGTCCGCTAGTGTTCTTATGAAAAAAATTCAGGATTATCTAATGAACTTGGCATCCATTTAGATCTCAATTCTTTTGTCGGTTAAGTTGACAACCACGCTTATTTTTAATATTGAACTTTGCTCCCATTTTCCCATTTATGTTTTGATGGGATAATTATTACGTGTCACTCTTATTAATAAAATATATAGTGCTGCTTCAAAGGAAAGAAGAAATTACATTTTATATATTCTGTGTAAACATTTTTCATAGTCGTTTTATTCTAATTTTATATTTAGTGTATAATGTATTTTTAAGGCTGTCAATATAGAAGAGAACAAAGTGCTCACAACCTGCGAACTGTATTCCGGGTCCTCACTTCTGGTGCCGCAGCAACTGGAAGCACTGAAAATGGACCTGCAGCCTGAGGTATTGGAGCTGGAGGAAGAACAAGAGATGGAGTTGGAAACAGACCAGCTTATGTTGGATGGAGAAAATATACCGGTATGTGGTATATCGACTATATATTATTTGACTACACGTTTGGCTCGGTTTGTAATGACCCTACTCGCTGTGCCAGCGGTCGCGGATTCGAGTCCCGCTGGGGGTATTAATTTGTGTGATGAGCAAAAATGTTTGTACTCCAGTCATGGGTGTTCATATTTATAATATGTATTTAAAGTTATATGTGTGTAGTGTACTATGTATCAACATTCTGGTATCCATACTACAAGCCTCGTAGCTTACCATGCAACTAAATGGTGCTGTATCCCAACAACATATTTATTTACATACTGAAGGAATAATTTTTTTGTATGTCTTATTCTATGACACAAAAGAGCTAAAACTTTATGAGATTTAGAACAATTTACAGTTTACGGCGATGGACGAACCGAAGTCCAAATGGTTATATTTGCACTGAGGATAGAATATTGAACCATCTAAAAAAGTTTTTTTCGCTCAGGAAATCCGACATTTGCTTCTAATTGCTTCACACTTATATTATAACATTTTATTAATCTAAGCTGCAATAGAAATAGTTGACGATATCTTGTTTAGAGGGAGATAGAAAGGACTATTATAGAACTCCTATTGTATGACTTCATTTTGCTTATTTAATCTGTTTTAACTTTAAAAATATATAATACCAAATTAAGCCAAATCTTTAATTGAATGTTGAAACGTACTTTATGTAAAATCAGCCCTATACATATACCCCTTACATATATAAATAAAATTAAAAAAATATTAAATATAAATAATTAATTATAATAGTGTATAATTAACTAATGCGTACATTCGCCACTGCCCACTGGCCAGGTGACGGACGAGGCGGGCAACCCGCTGCACTTCACGATGCAGGACGGCACCAAGCTCGCCATCACCTCCATCGACGGGAAGACTCTGCAGGTACGATACATATACCAGTTTATAATCATCATATACAATATGATTATCAACTGGCGAACCTTTAAATCGTTTCAAACTTCATTACATCAATTATTAGAATGAATATCCGTATTATTAGAATGAATATCTGTATTCTGTTTCATAAGTGAAAGAAACAATATATATAACAATATATCTCATGACAAAAACTTTAAAAATTCTGTTGCATAATGAAATATAGCTTAGGCCTTCTTGGTCAATACCTTCTAGTCTTCTATCTGTAAAACTCCCATTAATAATAATAATAATATTTATTGCAAAGGTATACACCCAATTTACAATATAATAACATATATGTAGTTATACGAGTCAATTTTTATATCACTTTTGTATATATATGCAAGTAAAAAAAAACATTGTAAAAACAAAATTCAGTCCGACTCTTCATTAAATTAAACTAGAATTAGAAACAATACATCGCTGTTGAGTACGTAGGCCATTGATATCGGTTAAGCAATTTCGACAATAGGGAATATGTGTGATTTTTTTTATCCAATAACTTACATCGTTATATAATTGTAAAAAAATATTCAGCTCCAAAAAAATAAAATTTAGTATAAAAAAATTTCAAAATATCATACTGATACAGATATATTAAACGCCCGCAAAATTAAAATACCGACTCAATTTGTAGCGACAAAATCGCTAATCGCTCTGTTATGATATACTCTGACGTCACATTCAGTCTGACCAATGGCGTTCGTTTTAACTATTTTGAATTTCCCACCTATATCTGCACTTTTAATAATTATTTCCTTAATTAAAAAGAAATTACATTAAAAAACATTGACATAGGCTTAATTCAAAAGAAATATAGATTATAAACGAAATATATTTCACCTTTATTTAAATCACACGCATATTTCCTATTGATATATTATAGCTTTCTTAGTGATCATTTGTTCAAACCACCAATACTTGTTGTACTTTACAATAGAGTGTTTTTCCTTCAATAGAGTTGTTGCTTCCTAATACAAACTTTCATCCCCATTTTTACTACATTAAGGGATTATTTTCGAGATAAAAAGTATCCTATGTCCTTCCCAGCGTCTCAAACTATCTTTTTACCAAATTCATCGAAATCGGTTCAGTAGATCCAGAGATTACCCCCCTACAACGTCACAAACGAACAAACTTTACCTCTTTATAATAATAGTATAGATATATATTATTAAATATATAGATTATTAAGTTTTTTTTAAAGTAAAATGTGTATTTTATACCAATCTAATTGACGTTTAAAAATTATTAAGTTTGTAATTCGATAAATTGGTTGTTTGGACAAAATATAAGCTCTGAGACACCAATATACTAAAAAAACTATTAACATTCACTTTTTTTACAATTAATTTGTATTTGTTTATATTGTTTGCAGGTCATCACACAGGACGGCCAGACCATACCCGTGGAAATCAATGGATATAATAATGAAGAGGTTTGTGAAAATATTGTAAAGTATTTATTTTAATGAATGATTTTCGTTACCACAGATTGTAACTTAGTTTCATTGTAGTAAAACTATTTTTGTAGATGGTAATTAAGTAATCACCTGGCAAATAAAATGGCGTGCTTGCAAATGTTGCTTGTGTGCCATATCAGGCATTCAGAACTCTCAGAAAACATTTTGCGATAATTTAGCTTCGTTTGTTACGTAAATAAACCATCAGTCTGGGCATATAATACAATATTGATAACATCAAGTTGATCTGTTGGACTTATGGATAGTTGAACTCTTAAAATAACAAGTTTATACGGAAACGTGTTAGAAGTGAAACTTCATTGGTTAATACTTTCTTAGATTTACGCGAATGTTTGACATTATTAAATAAAACTATCTTTTCGGATTATTTCGCGGATTTATTTTGATTTTTGGTTCCCGACGTTTCGAATGCTTTACAGCAATCATGGTCACGGGAGAGACTGAGGTGTTAACCTCCTCACCTCACCTCACAAAATAATAAATAATCCGAAAAGATAGTTTTATTTAATAACTTCATTGGTTATTAATATTTTAAACGTGTAAGATTAATCTATACATCTATACAGATAAGATAAAATTGAAGGGTCTATTTGTAATGTCAAAATAACAGGTTTTTACTAAATGCATATGAAATTATATAGGGTATTTATAAGAAAAACACAATTTTTGTTTGTCTGTTTGTTCTGGCTAATCTCCGAAACGGTTTTGACGGGACTTTCACTTTCAGGTAGAAGAATTAGGGTTCCGGTCAAAAAAATTAATATGTACCTAGAGACGAACCCGAGCTAAACCAGGTTGAGTTCATTGACTCTCTTTACTCTTGACTTACTCATTAGTAAATTAATAAAAACTTAATATTATTTCACACAAAGAGGAGAGAATAATATTTTATCTCTTTCTATATTGCTGGATTCTTACATCTATCGTGTATATTCTAAGGGATGAGCCCGAGCGGACCGAGGGTGAGTCGCTAATTGTAACAATAAACAATGGTTGCAGGACGCAGAGGCAATGGCGAAGGGCGCGGAGGAGGCGCCCGTCACGCACTTCTACGCGCTCGTGTAGCGCCCGCATTTGCTGTTTGTTAACTTGTTCTCAATACAACACATCTAACAAGGAGGCATTCCTTACTCGTCATCAAACTTACAAGTTAAACTTATAAGTTTGACCGAAATCGGTGTATAAATAAATAAAAAAAAAATAATAATAAAAAAATCAATAAAAATACGATAATTTATTAGTTTCTTTGCATAATTAGAAAATAAATAATATACAAAGTGAGAAAAAGAAAAAAAAGTCTATATGATGAGGAGTGTAATGCCTCCATGTAAGTATGTACTTAAGTTATCCGTGATAAAGTGTATTCTTGTTACTCGCAAATCATAAAATTTTCGAAAATAATAATTAGAAAGTACCAGCTTTTTTTAAAATAAATGATTAATCGCCGTTTTTTATTTTCAATTTAAAATAATTGCTGTTTTAACCGACTTCCAAAAGTAGGAGGTTCTACGTTTGTCTGCTTGTATGTTTTTGACATAATATTTTTAATATAAATTTAGAAAGATGTTGATTGATTAAGACTTAATGAATAATGATATTATTGAAATTATACTTTTAAAAGTATTTCTTCCCTCGCGATTGGACTGGGATATTGCAATATGTATACGTTATTAATCCCGTCCTTTTTAAGTATTATTATTTTTATTTTAAATGATTAAGAAAATTTCGATATAATTTTTTAGATTGCACCAAAATGTATCGAGTCACTTTTGTCACCAAATAAATAAACTGAATTCACTTGTAAACTATTTACCCGACTGGGTCAGAAGAAGGGTTATTTTTTTCAAGTGTATTTCTGTATGTACATTTCTTTGGCACGCTCTGAAGCCTTAAACGGCAAGATTGATTGTAGCTGATGATGTGAGATGTGTCGTTATATTTGTCTTAATTGTGAGTGACACTGGGAGTATCAAAATTATAAAAATTAAAATTCTTGCTCCATTCGGAATCCGGTTTGTGAACAAAATATTGAAAACCTGAAGTTTTATCCAAGTTTTATGACAAAAAGTTTACTTTTTACAATAACCTCAAAGCTATTTTTACTAGACCAATAACTTTTGTAGGAAACATTTTTCGACAAAACTTCACAGTGAGCCGGAAATTGAAAAAACTATTTTTCAACGCTTTGCGTCACCCCATTTCTCGGGGGTAGCTAGGTATGTGGGACATTTTACGAATTTCTATTCCTTATATACCTGCTAACAGTTTTAAAATTAGAAAACTTCAGGTTTTCAATATATTCTCTTAAAAATAAACGGATTCCGATTGGTCTATTATATCTGTCTTCAAAATTATTATTTTTTTCTCAAAACCTTTCGGCGTTTTTTTTATTTAGTTTTTAATTTGTGATTATGGCTCACAAGTTCACAGTAAAATTATTATAGGTATTTGTAGTTTCAGTAACAAAGCTATGTCTCGACAATACCTTTAACTACAACGAAACTAAACTATGAATAATATAATGAGTGAATAATTTGGAATATTTTATGGAACATAGAAGTTTTAGACAATGTAGTTACCAATTTTTATAATAAGTAGTTATATTTTTAATTAAATAATGATAAAATTTTAATGCTAAATATTTGCCATCGTTTTTTTAACGGAGATGTATCTAAAGTACTGCAGAAAATATTTTTTAATTTTTAAGACTGCATTTATTGAATAATGATTAATCATTGATGATTCATGGTATTTTATTAATAGCTTTACTTTTGGCTCAAAACAAACTAGATTTTTAGATACCATTTTGTTCAATGTATCGCTGATTACGATTTTAAAATATTGTTGTTCTCAAGTGAACGTGAGATTACAGATTTTAAGAATACTCGGGTGATGTAGCGCGTTGGGATGCTGTGTAAGTTAATTAATTGCGTCGTTAATAATATGATTGTATATAAACTAATTGGTTATTTAAAATATAATTTTAATTAGAATCATAAATTCTTTTATTATTCCTCCCATTTTATATCCTTGCAATAATAGTCTTAATTTTACCCGACAGTTCTACTTTTATGTAATTTTGTAATTAATTCTAAGTAGTTAACATGTGTTTATCACATTTTGTTTATTATATTTTGTAAATTAATTTAAAAAAATACAAAAATCTCATTCACACACCAATATGAAAAAAAAAATTAGTGGCGCTGATTTTTGTAGTACAATACAACCAGAAGAATGATTGCATTTTCATAAATACAATAGTTAATTTCATTAACAAGTTTCATTGTTGTAAAAGTACAATAATATCGATATGTATATCAGATATTATCATATATCTATTTGTGCCAGTTCTATTCAGTTATATTAATGATTCAGACAAAACATTTTAACTGTGACGGAAATAATTAACAAAGGATTTTCACATCACAATAAAATAAAACAACAGAATAATATGAAATTCAATATTATTTCGTTATGCTTTTTAATAATACAATATATTTGCGTACCATACACTATCGGTAGTATAATAATTGATGACCAATCATTGAACAATGAAAAATGACATTCATCAATTTTCCTTTAACATCCGTTTTAATAAATAGCTGTATACAAAAAAAAAAGAAACAATAATTATTTACATAAGGCAGTAACGATACCACGCGAGTGTGCCTCGTCTTAATTTAGCTATACAAGCAGTACAAAACCAACACAAGTGTGTATGTCAAACGATCGCCCATCGTATTGTATAATATAGATCCAGTCAATTATAATCACTAAGGTACATATTACGAGTAAGCAAAGATTAGTTTGTGAATTTGTTATTTACTTACGATACAAGGCTGTCGAGGCGACTCCCGCGCTCGCGTGCATTCTGACGTTCGGATCGTATTCATCGGGCTTTTGGATATTAAAACTGGAACAACTATTATCCCGCGACATTCGGCGTCGAATGTTCATGTTAAAAATGTAAAAGCTACGCTACCGACTATACGCTACCACACTCGGTTGTAAAAACTGGGTTAAAATTGAGTATTATAACAAAAATGGCAGTGAATAAAACGCGCAAACGTCAAAATTGAGCCCGTCGCGATGGCGGAAGTAGCCAATATAGAATTATCTAGAACATTTCAAATAGCAGCCATTCAAACCGACACGCGTCCGTCTCACTATTAGATATGGCAACCGCACACAGTCCCCTGCATACATGCATATGAGCGCACCTCACACCGGTGTACAACTTAGAAAACAACAAAATGAACATCACTTGAGAATCTTCTTAGAAAAGTCAAAGACAGTAGAAGTGATTATTTATTATATTAAATATTAAAAAAAAAACATAAAGAATACAATTAAATGTCAGTTGTAATAATCGTATTTATTAAATAATAATACCTAAATTGAAAAGTACACGTTTGTACACGAGTGTGAGTCTTAACATAACGACTGGCCACTACTGAAAAAATAAAAATAAAGAAACACGGCTCTCCCCGAAAGTGCCACAAACACGCTTACATTAACAACCAGTATACGTCTGATACAACATCATAATATATCACATTTTGATCTGTAGAAAAAGTACTGCAACTTTCGTAAACAACCGCGAAACCGAAACTAAACGTTTAGTTGATACGTAGCCCACGTAACAAAACCGCCTCGGACCGTTCGCAACCCGCCACGTGGCCCGACTAGACTCGCATACAATATTAAAGCCAATGCGTTTACTAAAGCAATGATTACGCTAAAACACGTTAAAATTGAAAACGACGCCGTGAAGCCGAATAATAATAATAATAATTATGATATCTAACACTAGCCGGGCCGCGTCCGCCGCGCTGTACATTGTACATATGACACACGTTAGCCCTAACATTGCACCACGTCTTAGCCTCATAGATTAACTTATATAATCTGTGCTCCTAAGACTATGTAAATGCAGCCAACAACCTGATTAAAAAAATAAAACCGCCTTACACGCACTGACCGACATTGAAACTCGCTACGAAGCGTGACTGTAGACTTGGCTCGACTGCCGGCGACTAGATATCGTGTGTTCCTTTCAATCCAACCGATCACATATCAGCTTAGTCTGAGCGGACCTATCACGTTGCGTGTTGACGACGTCACACGTGTAGCGTGATAGGCGTGATACGACGTGATAGGACGGGGTGTCTATATGACGAGGGCCATGTCCTTTTTGCTGGGGAGCTGCACCTTCTTGCCCTGCCACAGGGAGTTGTGTATCGTGAAAGCGTCGATGGTGACCGTGAGGTGCTTCGTGTGCACTTGCGAGAAACATTTACTGCCCGAGTTGTATCTGGGAATGGAAAATGTATAAATGAAAAATTATACATTTTAGAAAATTATTTCAGTTATTACTATAAATTGATTAGATAAAAACAAAGTCAAGTCAGAAAATTAAATATAATTTTACATAAAATAGTATTTTCGATATTAGAAGAAATAAGAATTAAAAAGAATAAAAATGTCTAAGTTATTTTATTATATATATTAAATTATTTTTGCCTAAAATTTTAGCCCTACCAAGTAGCCTATGTGTCACTCCAGGCTATAGTGTATCTATGTACTAAATTTTATCGAAATCCATCCTGCCGTTTAACATAAAAGAGTAACCAACCATACACAAAAATACAAACAAACACACACACAAACTTTCTCATTCCCAATACCAACATCACACCAACACAGTATTACAACACTAACGTTGTACGGTTTCACGTATATTTTTAATCTTGCTTAGGTACTTTACGAAAATTATACTGTAACTTCAGTAATTAAAATACTTCAAATTTATAAGTAGTAGTAGATTGTGCACTCCAAACTCGTATAACAACTATATTGTACTGTTCTAACCGTGACGGTACAAACATAACGTTTGACGATACGTTTGGCTCAGTTTGTAGTGACGCTACTTGCTATGCCAGCGGTCGCGGGTTCGAGTCCCGCTGGAGGCATTCATTTGTGTGATGAGCACGAATGTTCGTACTCCAGTCATGGCTGTTTATATTTATAATATATATAAGTATTTAAAGTTATATATGTGTAGTGTATCAACTATCTGGTATCCATAACACAAGCCTCGTAGCTTACCATGGAACTAAATGGTGCTGTGTGTTAATGTCCTAACATATTTATTTATAACACTCACTTGAAAAACTTATCGAACATCCGATCATTGACGTGCTTGGGCCCGGTGCCGTACAGCTTGGCCACGGTGTCGGTGTCGGGGCAGTAGCTGTACAGCGCGCGGAACTGGCAGCCGGCGTCCCGGAACAGCACCAGGAAGTGCTTGCTCTCGGAGCGCGCGATCTCCTCCAGCACGCGGCGCTTCGCCTCCGCGTTGACGGCGCCCGGGAACACGCAGTACTCCACCGCGTTCAACATTATACCTCTATTAGACTTCGTCGCCGGTTGCTTGTACAGTCTCGGACCTGGTTTTAGAGATATATTGGTTACATTGCTTGAGCTAATTATGTTTTTCTTGTGTTGTGTGTCAACTAAAAGCGTCTTGTGAGAAGCTAAAATACGAATTCTATAATTTATAATTTTGTATTGTTATTAAAAAAATAATACTATAATCAAAGGTTCAAACATTATTTATAATTACAGCAACAATTTGTAATTAATTGATGGATAATCAAAGAAAATCTACAATAATAATCAATAATCGTGTATACTAAACCTATTATGATAATGATGCAATATAAATGTAGTGCCGTGATAGTGTTAATATCAAATCTGTGAGAAAGCGAATGTTAAGCGACGAGGGGCGAACTGTTAGAACACAAGAACAAAATGCTCTCATCAACTCTCAAACCATGCCTTAATATAACAATCGGTAGTTGGCATGACATCGCTAACTGATAGCACGTGACGGTGTGACGGAGTTACGGTGTTGTATGCACTCTCTATACTCGTGTGTAAGTAACTACAGTAGTAACGTTAACATAAACCTTTGCGTCGTTCTCGATAGGTTGCTTTAAGAAGTAAATTAAGTGTCTTATTAAATTAAATATTCATCTGTACATATATTACTTCCGACAAAACACTGTATTGTCTACTCACTTTTCTCGCATTTATTACGCTTGAAATTAATTAAAAAAATATATATCAAAAGTCTACACTACATTTCTCATTTTAACTGCCAACTTCAATCAAATCAAATTCAAAACTAAAAAAAACGTCATAACCTAAAAAAAATCTATACACTATTCACTAAACATAACCTATGACATACCATAGAGTATACTATAGTGACACAGAGTAACAACTCACCAGAGTAATCAGTACTGCAGTATGGTGACACAGAGTAACAACTCACCAGAGTAATCCATAATGGAGGAGTGCGTGGAGGAGACGTCGGAGCTGTCGTCGTGGCGGCGCTTGCCGATGCCGCCGGGCAGCGCGCCGGGCAGCGAGCCGGGGCCGGACGCGGGCGACGCCAGCGCGCGCAGGCCGGGCGACGCGGCGCGGCGCGGCGGCGTGGCGCGCCCCAGCCCCGAGTCTGTGTCACGCCATCTTGTCAACGTACTACACTACACCGCTTGCGGTGTACTGTTGCTTTTTTTTTGAAGCTTGACATTTTTCGACTTAGATGATTGGTTTTTTTTTTGTAAGCTTTTCAAAAATTGGCTTTGGAAGCGTATAAATGATATAAGCCGTCTGTATAGTCTGTAAGTGGATTGTGACTGGTAAGACACAATAAAATGAAGCCCAACAGTTTATTTATAAGTGCAAGTTCCTAAATTATGCTGCAATGCAAGCGACAACATAACATAATATTTTTTCTAATATTTGCAGTTTATATCTTTTACATATTAAGTTGTTAAAGTACTAAATTTATTAGTTTTCATCTTTAAGCTGCACCTAATCGAAAGCTGTTATATAAAAATATACATTTCAAATTCAATACTTACAGCAATTCCCTTGTAAAGACGAAATAAATAAAATTTTATGAGAAAAGGCTAAAGCTACAATAAAATTATTATAATAAAAACATGGGCATTCGTAGTACGGATATAATTCAAATATTGAAAACGAATGCGAAATGTAATAAAAAAAACTACAATTTTAATTTCGATAGAAGTTAAATTGAAAAAGATACTAAAAAATAAATTAAGTTTTTTTTAATCGGGCAACATTTTCAATGTGACTTACCAGGTTCCAATTTTGTTTCATTTACTTACTAGTATAACAACTGATTTGAACAGAATTATTATATATCATTCAGTTAACACAAGGTGTAATTGCTTCTGTGGTATTATTATAATTATAATACAAAAGAAATATGAAGAGGAACGTCTCAAGAAATAAAATTACAGATCGAAATGTTAGTTTTCCCAGTTAGTAGTAAGTAGGTTGTACAAACTAGCATAAAATTAAAATTAGCGACGACCAGTTATTTGAATTATCTATTACCTATGTACTTTAAATTTAACCATAAATTATAATAATACTTTCAAAATATACTTTCGGCATTGATGAAGTAAAAAAATAATAATAAAAATACATCTATTTCTACGACACAAAGCGTCCGGGAACATTGCAAGCCGATCGCAAAATAAACTTCAAAGGCACTAACTTATATGTTACAAAAAGCAACTGTCTTGCTTTTAATCTTATTTAAAGCATTTATACTTATATTTGTGAATATTAAGTATTAATTATAATGTACTAGTCCAGGGCCGAATTAACCATGTCGGGGGCCGCTAGGCAATGCAATTCTTGAGGCCCCTTCACCTTTTTTTAACTTATTGAAATATTTTTTTACCAAAATGCAATTATATTCGTAATTACGCTGTTAGATTTCATATAAATCTAACTGTTGTGTTTGTTCTCATGGTGGAATTTTCACATATTTTTTTAATTTTTAAAATTTCCACTCAATGAGACGTTCTCAATTTTTTTTTCTCGGTGCCCCTAACCGTTACACCTTATGGATAATTCGGCCATGTGTATTACATAAGACGTTTTTGTGTAATCGTTTTATTTTAAAGTTTCCATTAAGTATGTATTTTTTAAATCAAAATTGTGTATACAAATAAAAAAAAGTTGATTTTAATATGAAAAATATTTGTCACTTTTGGTACTTAGTTTGTGTATGCGATATGTATTCATGTAAAATATACCGCGTAAATACATATAGCTGTAATATATAAATAACATCTAATCGATTATACAAATCGATATTAACCGTCACTATACGAATAAGTTTAGCATAAATCATTTACATTCGACATAAAGAGGCGAAACGATGTCATACCAACACCAATAGAAATAAATTATAAATAGGGGCATGCAAGATAAGTATAAATAAACAATAACATACCTGAAATAAACCACAACCGTACAGCGATACAAAATGGCAACCTAACAAATAAAGTGTATGTGCACCACTACAGGGTCGCAGTAGGGGGATGTTCACACTAAGCTAGATACACTATTCGAATTGAACTCAAGTATTTTTTTCGTTATATAGTAAAGTTATTATTAATAATATTTCAGATTTATATTATAAATTAAAAAAAATGTTGATTCGATAATTCTAATAATAATCTATTATGCATATATTAGAGAACAGATTTTATAATTTCCCAAAAATATTTTTTTGTACATAGCTACCAAATTTTTAAACATTCAAACAATAATGATTTATTCTAAATTGACAATATAATTCGACAATTTCAAGTATGAAATAAACAACACAAAACATCACGAATGCCGCCTAATAAAATGAATGCCCACAATCCCCAAACATCCCCCTGCGTGCTGCAACGAAAAAAGAACCCAACGCACCAAAAGCAGGCCCGGCTACCGTGAGAAGCCTGTACTCGTGTGTAACAAACGTGTCTTACCGCACAGGTTCATAAGAGAGCTAGATTTCCTCCCCGCCTTAAAGTTATTCTGGTAAGTGGAATATTTAGACCTTCCACGAGTCGACTGTGGTTCGTCATTGACGCGCTCTGAAATGTTTCCCGCTCGTGTCAGCGCGCGCGCACGCACGCGTGCACACACGTCCGCACGCGTCCGCACGTGTCCGCACGCGTACGCACATGTCCGCACGTGTCCGCACGCGTGCGCGCGCGCTCGCCGCATGCACGCATGCGTCGGTCACTCGGCTCCATTATATATCGGCACATAGCAAACAAAAGTAACGACTCGCGGATACTATGTATATATCGACCATTCATTCAACTTTACATATGATGCTATTACTGGAACCAATTTTAATGCGCGGAAGGTCTAGGGGATTGTAAATTGGAGTAAGCTATTGGAACACCTCCGTCGTTTTAGTTCTGGTTTACAAACTAAATACGGCCAAAAAAAAGGATATATCAAGCGTAATTTTGCATTGGAGTGTATCTAGCCAATCTATGCAATGCTGAAATCGTACACATATAAAATAAATCATTAAAATATATTAATTAAAATATAAATAATAGAGGTTCAAGCGTCTACAAATAAAAATCAAAAAAAGCGTCTTTACCGACTAGGGTACTGAGCCATATGACCATCCTCAAACGTGTTTCATTCGTACACAAAAAATCAAAAGTATTATATCAAACGGTAATATGGTGCTGCAAATCATTTGCAAAACACGTATCACGTTACAACTTAAGGACTGAAAAATATTTATACGTATAAAACCTGCAGCTTTTATGATTACAATTCAAATATAATTATTAAATTAACGTTAAAATATTTTTGAGTCCTCTATAAATATCATGTTTATTCATCATCTCGTTATATAATTTATTTTGTATTTTGTTTTTATTATGATTAATTCATAAACTGAAAATGTAAGAAAAATATTTTCGTAAACGTAAAACGAGACGATAAAAATTAAATATAATGGATCTATTGGTAAGCGGCCATATTTTTTTTATGAATATATATTTATTAATATTTAATTACATTTCCCTTGATCTTTTTTAAATAAACATTACAAATAGATCCTTAAAACAGCAAAGCACTCTTTGTTAGTAGCGACAGCGAGAGCCCGGTGTTTGAAACGATCGATCGTGTCGTAATCGTATCGTATACTCTTAAATTTTTCTATATTTCAATTTCCAACCAATATTATTGTTCTTTCAAAGAAAATAATATCGATATGATTACGAGTGGTGTTTTAAAACATAAGGGGTAGGATATTTATGATGAATAATAAATAGATTTTTAAAGGATAATCGTAAACGTATGGAATAAGGTTGTACAAACGGAAAAGATTTTAGAAAGGATTTTGCAAAAGACAATATTTGTAGTAAAAATAACGTCTTAGCGTTTCAGAGTAAAGATCATATTTCATTACAATACTTGTAGGTAACAAAAGGAAAAGTAATATTTTGAGGAAGCAGTATAGGGAGTATAGAGGTAGGAGGTGTGGAGGAGTAGGGAGGGCCTCACCTCTGGAAGTCTTGCAGGAGCCGCGCCGCCCTAACGCGCCGCTGGACGCGCTGCTCGGGGACATACCGCCACGATCGTCTACCGGAGAATCTGTAAACACAAATCAATTATCTTATAAAATAAGTATTTATAAATATTATTTATAGTGTAACGTTAATAATAAGTATATAACTAGATATTTATATGAAATTTACAAAAACAAAAAGTATATTGTCGGGTGATTTCATAAACAGTCATAATGTACATTAATAAGCACTACAATCTAAAACAAGCTATGTACATGAAATCAAATGTGCAACACTAGCGCCATCAACAGCATAATATTAAGAAAAAAAACAAAAATAACAAAAAAAGATTATAAATACAAAAGTTTTATCATTTTTACGAGTTAGTGTTTGTTACTTCTTCACACAGTAACGACTCAAGGGATTTGATTGAAATTTTGCATAGAGGTAACTTACATACGTATCAAGATCGCGAGCAGAGCCGCGGGCATAGACTAGTATCGAAACAAAGACATGTATAGAACAAGCGAGAGCGACATACCTCTGTAGAGCGCGGCGCGCTCGGCCAGGTTGTCCTGCGAGCCGCGGTAGTAGTCGCGCCGCAAGGTGCCGCCTGCGCACGCACGACCGTACACTACGTACATACATACATACATACTGTGCTATTGCTCTCTCTGTCTTCCTACTGACTTTTGCTATTTATTTCATATTATCCACCGCCATTTCACATTTAAAGGTTTTTTTATATACATATCTTACATCACTAGTATATATACTACCCTTATTTCAATAGTTATATATTTTTGGAATGCAATGGACATCTCTTATTTATTGAAAAGAAAATTTTAACATACAGGAATGAAATATCTATAATGGCGGTATAATGTAGACATATTTGCAATAAACACAGTATACATGTGTGTAGAAACATTAAATAGCGGAAAACCAGCCGAAAATCAAAATATTTATAATGCTTGTAATACATATGACACATTAATATATTCGTAACAAAACGACTCAAAATGTTAGGTTATTTTAATTCTAATCTAGATCTTATCACAAGCACTATAATATAAAAACATTTATAGCAAAGCAGCATAAATGCCATATTAGAAAAAAAAAATCTCACAAAAAAATATATTAATAGGATATTTGAGCTGCTTTTAAGCTTATATACAATGTGCATAAAATTAAAAAAATATATATTTAAAAGTCTAAATTAGCCATAAAATAACAACTCACGTTGATTATAAAAACAGTAATAAATGTACGTGTAAAAAGTAACAATTCCTAGCCACAATAGATGCGAAAGAAATAGACATGTCATTTATTGTGTCATAAATAAAATATTTTTATTACAATATATCCAATATAAATAATCGGTGACCAGTAAAAAATGGTAGATTGTAAAAAATATAAATGATTTATTTTACAAAATTATAAGTTATTACTCGACGAGCATTTTATAAAAAGTCAATAAGACACTAATATGGTAAGAAACAAAACACATTTTTTTAATTTTTTGTGTCTGTTTGTTCCGAATAAACTCCGAAACAGGTGGACCGACTTTGAAAGGACTCCCACTGGTAGGTACTTGATGTTATAAGGAGCGACTTAGCCTAACTAACTTTTATTAAAAAAAAAAGAATTAGGGTTCCGCGCAAAAAAATTAAAACCCATAAAACTGAACAAAATCCACACACCCAGGGACGCACCCGAGCGAAACGAGGGTAAGTGGTTAGTATTCTTATATAAACGATACCTATATTCATGTATAAATCTAATCCCTAATTGAACTACATACTCGAATATGCATTCAGCCCTTTTTAACGTCCCACTGCTGGGTTTGGACCAACTTCAACACGAGGGAGATCAGGCCATAGTCCACTACGCTGGCCAAGTGCGGGTTGGCAAATTGGCCTACATACATACATATGAAATGAAATAGAAATGAAATTTATTTGAATTTAGTAACCAATTCTTATACGTATACAGTTAAAAACAATTGCTACGATGATACTGCAAAAGTTTAAACGCGATATCAACGCCCGCCTCCGTACAATATTTAAACTATTTTATAAAAACTGAATAACACTTTATGATAATGAATGATGTACGTGTGTGGATGTGCACGAGGATGTGTAAGGAGAAGCTCACCAGTGAGGTTGGTGGAGGAGGGCTGCTTGCTGATGATGCCCTCCGCGGCCTGCAGCGCGCCGCTGTCCACGTGTATGGTCTTGGGGCGCGCGCGCGCCGGCAGGCGGCCGCGCAGGCGCGGCGCCGGCGTGGCGGGCGCCGTGCCGCCGCGCGACAGCGTGTCTAGGAACTCGCTTTTGTCTAACACTTTGCCCTGGAATTGTTTGTGTTGTTATATGAATATCCTTCCTTTTTAACCTTTAGTTTTAACTTAATCTTTAACCTTTAGTTTTTAGTTTTAACGGTTGAATAGTAATGATAGTTCCGGACACGCTCGGGAAAAGTTCAGTTATTGAATTTTTCTAAGTAATTTTTCAGTAACAACCAGGAATTAGAAAAGTCTTCCCACTGGAGTATGCGAGTGACAGGAATAGAGTGCATACTTGTGTCATATATTTGATGGGATTGTGCGCCGTGGACGAAACTGGTTAAGAGGAAGAAGATAAAGCTTCATACATCAAATGTCTAAAGAGTAAAATGAAAGACAACTATTGAGTCTTAGCAGAAACAGAAATTAAGTCAGTCATAACAAGAACTAGCGAGCAATCTAACAACTTAATCATTGATTTTCAGATAGATTTATATATAGACATTAGAGTATAAAATGACGTGTGTCGGTGACAAAGGTCGCAGGTCGCACATACCTCGCGCTCCGCCTCCTCGATGGCCTTCTTCAGCTTGTACTGCGCCAGGATGGCCTGGCGGCGGCGCGCCTGCTCCTCCTTGCGCGCCGCCTTGGCCTCGGCCTCGCGCTCGTCGCGCGCGCGCCGCGCCGCCGCCGCCGCGTCCGCGCGCGCGCGCGCCTCGTCCGCGCGCTGCCGCCGCTGCAGCGACAGCAGCATTATACGCTCCTTCTTGCGCTCCATTTCCTCGGCCGAGTTCTGAAAGTTGTTCGTTATTATATATTAGACCTGTGCGTTCTCGTATCGATTTGCCCGAACTAGTTGTTTCTTATTACAATACAATATTCTATGTGAAAACTGTTTCTGTTATGGCAGCAATTTTATGGAACTCACTACCTGATTTTATGGCAATAAAAAAGATATAATGTATATATATATATATTATAAAATTTGAAATATGACATTTGGCATTCGATAGATAGTTTAATCGGACTATTATTATAAATACATGAGTAAGTGGGTGTATATGTGTTACTCCTTTACACTGGATGAAGTGGCTGGATGGATTGGTACGATAACACATAAGCTACCACGTTAGGCACCTAAGGATGCCCCCAAACATATTCAAAATTCAAATTCGATAGATAACTCTTTTTTATTAACTGAATGGAGATTCAAAATCAAGATAAATTCAATGAGAAATTAAAGTAAAAATATATTCATTCAATAAGCAAATTAACAACAAAAAACTTACAGGATCCAAATTTGATTCCCCAATAATAAGCGCAGCAGGTTCCGCGCTCGGGGGACGCATTCGTTCCCTCACCGGCGACTGTCGCCTCATTTCTCGTGGTTCCTCCCTCATCTCCTCCCGCATTGGTTCACTCCAGGTATTCTCTGGACTCCGTTCAGGACTTCCGTACTCAGCCCGCTCCTTTCTCGGCGAGCCACGTTTCGCCCTCAACGGAGGTTTTGGCCGCTTCGGTTGTTCGTTATCGAACGATATATAAAAACCTTTCTCGTTCGGCTCATTATCGAGTTGTTGGAACGAGTTAGCGAGAGAGGGTCTCGTCGGGGACGGGATTCGATACGTTCGGGTACCGGAGGAGATGTTCAGTCTGTTGATGCCCTGCCGGAGGGCGTCGTCTTCCGCGTTGCCTATGAAGGAGATGTTTTGAGGTTCCATATCTTCTGGGGCAGGTGGATGGTGGGGCGCTGGGTGGTGGCTGAGCTGGTGCAAAGCCACGGGTTCAGGACGCCGCGCCTCTGGCAGCGAGCCCTGCCTCTGCGGAGTCTTGGCCCTTCTCGGACTCGACAAGGGCGGTGACTGAGACGCGTATTGGTTGGGATTTATCACAGTGTAGCTGAGGTGGTTTTGGGTTTCTCTCACGTTCTCGGTACCGTTTTGGTAGCGATCCGTGTTGTAGTGTACTTGGAAGGGCTGGTTGTTCCTCTCGTGCAGGACGAAGCCTTGCGGGTTCCAGTTACGCTCAGGGGGAGGCTGGGGCGATGGGGCCTTCCACGTCCTTTGCGCTGGCTCGGGCGGTTGCTGTGGTTGCTGTTGGTACTGCTGCTGCTGGTTGTTTTGCTGATGCAACTGTAATTTTAGTTTTAATATTAATATTATTCAACGTGAAAATACACAACATAAACATTATATTTATTTTTTAAATGTCCCAACAAAAACCCTATTCGTTAAACATTTGAGATATCCCATAAGCAAAAGCTTGATTCATCCAGATTAATTCATCCAGACTGAATGGATAAATCAAAGGAGATATATCGAAACGTGCACGAAACAAAATTCCTCGGACTTCTTGGAATGATAATTAATATTCCCAAAAAAAAAAATATCTCCAAATTGCAAAATATTTATTTACATTATTATTTCGAGTCGAATAATGTATTCGTTGTAACTTCCAATATAAGCGACCTACCTGCCAGCCTCTCAACTCTGCGTTTTCCTGCTGCATCTGCGCATGCTGCGCCCACGTGCGGCGCTGCGGCTGAGCGGGAGCGTCGTGCAGGAAGAACTGCCGACTGAAATCCTGCTCTATATCCCTATATTGGAACTGGAAGTTTTGGTTCTGGACGTTCTGTTGCTGCATGTTGGTCGGTTGGTGCTGTTCGTAGTTGTAGAAGTCGCGCGGTAAGTGCGGCGTGGAGCCGAATGCGTTGCTCGGCCGCGATACGTTGTGCTGTGAGCTGAATTGGCTGTGCTGCAAGATATTGCCGGCGTGAATGTGCGCTCTCGCTTGCTTTATACAAGCTGTGGTGTTCATTTTGTTACGTCAATTTTATTTTTGCTATTTATATTAGTTGCTTAACTTATAGTAACAGATTAAACTATTAAGTGTTCATTTTATATGGTATTTGGGACATTGCTATTGGGGAAATTGCTATTTTAGTGCATAATTAAATATGCAATATTATAAAAAAAATAATTGATTAGGTTTGATAGAAAGCGCAAGGCGGCGACAGAAGAAGCTGTTCCCGCTCCGTGAATGAGTCACATATTCAAAGATTCTATAATTAAAATAACTTACCAATTGTGGAATGTTTTGTTGAAACTGTTGCTGGAAAGGAGACTGAGGTGGTTGTTGTTGGAATAATTGTTTCGCTTGCTGCTGCTGTTGTTGTAACTGTTGCTGTTGTTCCCGGATTTGTTGCTGCTGTTGTTGCAGCTGTTGCTGCAGCTGCTGGTGCTGTTGCTGCTGCTGCTGCTGTTGCTGCTGCTGTTGTAGCTGGCTTTGCTGACTGGCGAGCCGCGCGATGTCACTCTGGATATCCTGCAGGCTGGAGTTCATTCTGTAAATATTAGACTGGCTTTTGCGCAGGCTTCATTTCTCTACATCAAGACGAAACACCAAAGAAAAAAAAATTTGAAACATCAATGAAGCCTTTAATATTAATATGAGCATATAATAAAAATATAAGAACAAATAATAAACAAGAAAGGTAAGAATAAAATTACTAATTAATATGAAAAACTATTGCAAACTCACTTCGCAATAGATTGCTGATACTGCTCAAGCGCCACATTCTCCGCAGTCTGATTTGGCGCCTCGACGACCATGTCCTGCGTGATTGCAAACCATATATGAATGGATAATTACATTATCATAATTTATTATTAACTAGCAGTACTCGGGACTTCGCCCGCGTTCAAACTTCCGATGTAAGCGTCTGTTTTACAATAATGTATGGAAGTCTGTCCGATTTGTTGACATTTATGATTAATGCTCTGATTTCTTAGATGCATGGTTTGGATATAGCCTTCCTCAATAAACGGACAATTTAATGCAAAAAGATTTTTTAAATTGGATTAGTAGTTCCTGAGATTAGCTCGTTCAATCAAACGAAAAAACTGTGTCTCTTTATAATATTAGTATAGATAAGCTTTTGCCTGCAACTATTTATATACCTGCGCGTCTTGCGTCAACCTTATTTCATATAACACTGCCAAGTAGTAACTCGCTTAGTTTTTGAAAAACGTTTTCAAGTAAACTTGTAGGCTATAATCAAGAAAACTAAAGAATTCCATCCTGCTAACTACGAACGATGTATTTAATATTTTATCTTACTCGAGATGAAATATTAAAAACAAACATACCGACTTCAGAAAAGGAGGAGGTGTTATAATTGGTCAATATTTTATGTAACACACTTTCAAATTAATATTTATCGAGTTTGTTTGTTTGAACGCGCTAATCTCAGAATTACTAATTCAATTTGAAAAAAGATTAGTTTTTGTTTTTGTTAAGGAACGAACCCGAAGCGTAGCGAGGATAAGTTGCTAGTTTTATTACAAATATAGATAAATATTATTTGTAAAAAGTATAACTAATTAAACCTGTCGGAAATTTCCATAACATGAAATATGCATATCTCACATATTTGGTTATTTACTATGGGCACCTTTTAAAAACGTCATTCAACGTCAAGTGATGTGTAATCTACATGCGGTTTATTCACTGAATCATGCATGGTTATAAACAATAATACACATAACAGCGTAACATATTTTGATGAATGCCATGAGATGGAATCGCTAAGTAAAATGAAGAATTATTTAAAAAATCAAAAACTTAGTTTTAGACACTTTGTGGTTGTTGGTCGACCTATTATGGAGTATATATGGCTACGTCTAGTATATAAAGTTGGCGATATGTTAACTTTCAATGTATCCGGAAATGTTAGCATTGCATCAAAGGTCATATGACTCATTCTAAACATTTAATCACAATGAGTAAACAAAAACATTCTATTTAATAAGCGGGTTCAAATTCTAGCTAAATTTTCATTAATGAATCGCCTTTTTGAAAATAAGTAACACTTACTAAAATTATAATGAATAAAAAAATTGAGAGAAAACCTGGATTTCGAAAAGACTAAGTAAATTTCTAAAATCGTGTGGTGGTAAATTCGTTTGGTGCACAGCTGATATAAAAATTCACAAAGGTTTGTGCCCAGTAGTTGCTCAAAAAAACTTCTCTGATAGCAGAGTGGATCGTTGAAGTAATTTGTTTTAACAGACCTGCCGCTGGAGCGTCGCGGTTGAGTGCGTAAGCGATCTTGCGACGCCCCATTAAAACGGGGGAGGTTCCGTTGATTTTAAGTGGGTAACACTGGCTTTGCCGGCGAGTCCCACATAACCACCTGTGTAATACAGGTGGTATGCCTAAATGCATTTCCCAACGTTAAAGAAGACATACACATTAATTTATATTTGATAATTTCCACATAACAACAAACACATAAGCAAAACACAAACAACTAAGCTTTAAAGCTTAAAAACGAATTCGTAAGCTTAAATTATCTAGATAGTTGTATAACACTTCTAAGTCCCATCCCATGGCATCGCACACAGCTCACCTGCGGCTGGTCGGGCGGCGCGTCGTCGGCCGGCGTGCGCGCCTTGCCCTGCAACACCACCGTCACCGTCACGCAACACGCGGCATGCTCTACCGTATAGTACATACGCGTAGAGAATGGACTGAGCAATACTCCCGTCAAATTGACAACTCTCTAGAGAGAGAGAGAGAGAGAGAGAGAGAGAGAACGTACGGCCAATAGGTACCTGTCTTTTATTCCAATTTGTATTTTATATAGAACTAAATCTATATCTAATAAATCTTCATTAATCGTATTTCAATTAATACAGAAGACTTCTGGCCGCACATTCGTTTTGTCTCTGTCGTACTTTTCCGCCATTTTTAGCTGACGGCTGGCAAAGAAAAACTCAGTCCACTCTCTATGTTTATGCTAGAGTGTGCTTGCGTTACCCGTACAGATAAAGAATGGTACCAGATATGGCAATTTTGTAACAAAAAATTATTTTCCTAATGACATTAAAAAAATATTATATTTTGCTTATTTTTTATACCGACTTCAAAAAAAGAGGAGGTTCTCAATTCGTCGGAATCTTTTTTAAGATACAATAATAATTCTTAACTATCATTGAATTTCATTAAAGAAAACAATGCAATATATAATAATCATGGGCACTATTTAAATGCTATCTAAGCGGACTGGTGTGAGTAAGACGGCAATAGTTTAAGAACGAGAAATGAATACCATACTTTATCTGCACAAGGTATTTATTTTTTAATAATTTCTCCATTAAAAACGTGTATCAAGTACTATTAAGTGAATCGGTTTTCATTTGACTTTTTAATTATTGTTGTAACTAAAGTATAGTGGATCAGTCATATAATTTGCAGTCGTTGTGTATTTAGAAATTTTGTTAAATTTAACAAATTGCACACATGCTTCATTAGTGTTTGTTTACATCAACGTGCGATAAGTTACAAGTGATTAAAATTCCAAGTGAACTTCATGGGTCTATGTCATGAGACGTTATACATGGTGTTTGCGCCGCAAAATATTTATGAATTTATTGATAAACTTTGATATGGCGATATAAGAGAAGCTGTCTTATTCTACAAATAATGACTTTCTTCTATGCTAATATTAAAGCAAAATTTTGTTTAATCTACTTTATACGCATATTTGTAAGTAAAAAATTGTAAAAACTATTAACGTATGATTATTAAATTAAATTTGCAATATTTTAAATATATTCGAATGAAAGCTGATTAAGCATGAATCGAGACATTTGTACAACCGAAATGCTTTATAAATAAATTAAAAAAATAAATAAATAGAAACAGCTAAGTTGATAAAATCATCATTTGAATTCGGGCACTCACCAAAGAGGCCAACTGGTATTGCAAAAACGTATCCTAACAAAATAGAAAAATTATTTTACGTCTGCTCGTTTTGTTTCAATATAGTAAAGACACAGTTATCACATGAAAGTATTGTTGTGAGCCAAATTTCATAAATAAAATCATAATTAAAATATATTGAAAAAATTCTACACGTTTAACTTCAACAAAAATATTTTATATAATATTCAAAAGTACATTTCATATTATGAAATTTAACTCATCGTGTTTGTTAAAATGTAACATTTAAAGATTAAAAAAAACATAAAACAGTGTTTTCCAGTTTGGAGTAAATATTAAAATCCCTACGACATAAAAATTCAATAACAAATCAATAACATCTAACTACCACACTTAGCCCGCAACCTTAAACATCACACAATACCCCAAAACACATCCATTCAAATAAAAAATAACTGTAAAATATCGTATGTAACTAGAAGAACTTAAATGTAAACATGTTATTTTTATTATTTTGGAAGCCTAGTCAAATCCCGAGTCTCGCACCTTTGATATTTTCATATGCGATTCATTTCCAACATGATTACCACTTGACTTACGGTGAAAGAAAACATCATGAGGAAAACTGCATGTGTGAGAGAACCTAGCAAGTTATCGGAAGGCACGTAAAGTCCGCCAACTCGCACTTGGCCATTGGACTATGACCTGATCCCCTCCCCAATAGAACAGCACTCACCAGCGCTGGATTTGCACTGGGGCACTCGGGGCTAGTGCCCAGGGCGGCAAATTGTTAGGGGCGAGAAAATTCGGAGGGCAGAAAAAAAAATTCGCGTTATCGAATTTTATTTTTATTATTTTTCAAAAATATAATTATTAAAAAAATCAACTAGTGCCTACATTTTTTGAAAAATTTTAATCATATATAAAGTTAGCATTTTGAATTTATCAAAAATAATAATAATAAATATATAAAAAACAACTTTATCGAAACTTTATATCCATCAATTTGCAATTTCTGCAAGCGGAACTTGATTTATTTCAAAAATCATCTACATGTCATTCCGAATCAAATGACACCTCGTTCATATTTTTCCGAGATTGCTGAAAAAAAAATTGATCTAAAAGGTACTTGTTGACTAGACCTATTGGGCGGCATCTTTTAATATGCCCAGGGGCTGTGCTAAGGTTAAAAATCCGGCACTGAGACTCACCCTGGTGACGGCCTGCAGGAAGGCCTGCTGGCCGAGCTGCTGGCGCTGGCGGCTGACGGCCAGCTCCATGCGGCGCTTGTCCTGCTCGATGCGGCGCCGCTTCTCCTCCAGCTTCAGGCGGATGTTGTTGAGCTGCGCCGCCATCGCCTGCCCGTCGCCCTGGCGGTCCTCCAACGCCTCCGAGTCGTCGCCGTCTTTGTTCACATATCGTCATTATATAGCACTTTCCATTCATTTATATATAGACACATACTACATACATAAACTTTATACTATTTGCTGAACTTAAACAATATGTTATTTTCTTCTAATGTCAGAAAAATGCAAATTATTGTTTAAGTCGAGCAACCAATTCTAAGGGTCTAACACTTTGCGGTTCAGTAATAATTTTGTAACGCATTACATTACACACCTAGACATTTAAAACGAATTCCCACAACCAGTTAAAATGACCATAAACACTGCTTCAATCCAGCAACCAATAACAAACATTAAATTTTAATTAAAAAAATTACTTTGCACAAAAATAAAATGGGGGGTAAATAAATGAACTTATATTTTTTAAATAATAACATAAAACAACTAAATACGGTGAGATAAGAAGCAGTACTGACTGGGTTGGTCGTGTTGGAGGAAGTGCTGCTGCCAGGTGGTGGTGTTTGTGGCGGGGGTGCTGAACGACGTCTTGCGTCGCTCGCCCTCGCCTGCGCCTGCGCAAAGTACAATATGTATTGAATTATATTAAAAAAAAAGTCTTCTAAAAAAAGGAAAAGCTACACAAAAATAAAAATAAAAGAAAACATTTTCACGATAATACCACGGCAACAAAAAATTGTAATTTATTAAAATTACAATTACACGGAGTATTGTCAATAATAACTCTTTCCTTACAATATCACGGAACCATAATGTCACTAGTAAAATTATAATTTAACGGGTCTTACAATTTCCCGACGACATATTCACTTACAATACTTATAAAGAATAGTTGAATCGACATGGATACAGTCATTAATCTATCATGCAAACACTAATATAGACTGTCTATTTCTCAAGCATTATTAAAAAATACAACCCTTACAATTTCGTAAAGTCAACAAAAGTTACACTGCAAAAGATATCTAAAGTTCCTTTTATGTTAAAAGTTCTGTTTTATCGATTTTACGGGAATATGTGGTCAAAAAGCATTAACAAGCAGGTAACACTGACTGACGAACCAAAATTGTTAATTTGGCAATCAATATTTATAACCTGCGCGTGCGCATGTTTTACCTCTAAAGTTTACTGAAATTTTCATATCAAACTTTATAATAACAATTAAGTATGGTTTTGTATAAGTATTAACAATATGTATTGCTGTACGTCATTTTAATATTGAAATTGCTCTTATAACAGCTTCAATTAAAAAAAAATTAAAGTTATTTGAAAATTAATTACATTTTCCATAGTTTATGATTTATCCAAGAATTATTAAAGTCATAATAATAATCCACGAAGTATTTCACTACTAGATATGATTATCCAATTTCCAAAGATGAAATGTTTACATAGAAACCTTTTAATATTAAATACCGTCTTAACTTAAAAAATAAACTTAAAACCCCATAAAAAGCCCCTTTCATAATCACCAAAAAAGCAACTAACCCTGCTGATCTCCATTACTTCTGATTTTAGTCAAATCCGCAAAGCTGGTCTTAGTGACGTCTCCGTCTGGGGCGTCTCGGTCGTTGAGGAAGAACCCGTCGCCGCCGGCCTTGTTCGGGAAGGTCTCCGGGACCTGCGGCGCGGAGTGCTGGCGCTCTACCTTGTGGCGCTCTTCTTGGCCGTTCTGGTAGTCGCCGTGGAAGAACTGGATCGACCCTCGGATGTCCTGTCTCGATGATCGAAGCGGCGGGTTCAGGTCTAGTGGACCTGTTTATGTTGTGTTTATTTTGTTTACTATAATGAACTTTCGATAACAGGACTTACCTAACTATAGAGACAAGTAGAGTCAGGTCCAACCAACCTCGAAAATTTATTTTTAAAATTGCAAATTCAATTTTTCTAACCTTCAATAACATTTAGCAAAAATAAAAGAAAATATTTATATTGTATAATATTGACATATTGCTAATATTGCAATAACTTTCTTTAAAAGTTAAATCCTCCTCAATCCTCATCCTCAATTCTTACGAAAAAAAAAAACTAAGGGTCTAAAGTCTAAACACACTAACTATATTTCATAAACGTACCGACGACGCACGAATCACGAACATACGATGCCTACGTATATTGTACTATAAAAAAAACACAGGTTGCTTGCATGATATATGCAAATTTTTAATGATGATGCATCGATCAAAAAAGTAGTAGATACGCAATCCCATGCAAGAGTTCCCTTAAAACTGTCACCAATTGTGATAAGATAATTATTTTAGTCGAAATAAATATACAACAATGTACACTGAACCTTAAATATAATGCTTACGGTAGTTTTTACAAAAAAACTAAAACCACGCTCAAATGTTTAAACGAACGCTCATTCGACGCGGACATTATTTGTCGCTGATTGTGTATCTAGTACATACTCTTTTGATCGACGTATTGATGATATCAGTAGTGTGCACAACCCTAAAGCATATAAGCCAGCACAACGTACCAGCGGGTGCGGATATCTTCCTAACATTGGCCACAGTGGCCAGCTCCTTCTCCGGGTTCCTGCCGGCGAAGTGCAGGCGGTCCTGCGAGCCGCCGAAGTTCTCCACCGTGAGCTGGCTGTCGTCGGTGACGGAGGAGCGCCGCGAGCGCCGCCCCGCGAAGCTGCCCTCGCGCGACTCCGCCCAGTTCGACGGCCGCCCCGCCGCTGTTACGTTCTCTGGGAACACTGGACAATAATATCTTATTTTATTGCATGTTGAATGTAGTCATGTCACATTTTGTATGTTGAATAGGAATAATGAATTAAGTTTAAAGTATTTGTTAAAGAGTGAATATCCTTGTGTTTAATAACTACATCTATTTCTAATATGTCATTATTAGTATTTGAAATGATTTTTATTTTTGTGGGTCTAACAGTTCGATATGATAGAGCGGTTTAATTCGTCGTGGTCGATATAATGCAATATATCTAATGAACTATCAATACTGCGCTAAAAATTACAGATTACATGTGCATTTTAGCCACTTTATTTTTAAAACCGTTAGCCAAATTTTAAAACCGTCATCTAAATCGATATATCCCGCTGAAAGAAATATAAGGAATATTTCATTTCCACGGGATCACTTATTTAACAACGAAATTTACATGTCTATACAATTAAACAGTTATAAGTCATAAAAACCAACATACTCTCATCATCCCGCCTCGCCATAGCGGACAGCGTGGTGATAGCCTTCCGGCTGTGCACCACGAACTCCTCGCGCTGCGGACTGCAGCTGCGGCGCTCGGGCGTGGAGCACGCCGAGCGGCTGGCCGGCCCGCGCGCCCGCACGCCGCACGCGGACGGCGACCGCGACACTGGAGTGTCGACCGTAGGTATATTATAATACAGTGTAGTATTGAACGTAGTATTCTATACGAATTGTGTTTTTGCCTTCATTGAATTTTGAACTATATACCAACCTAATAGAGTTTAATATTTAATAACGATTTTATTTTGATTAACTGAAATTGTGTGACAAAGTAATAGTTTACTATTTTAGTGCAGCAAAGTACTGAATACTCGATACGGAAATATAAACCGTACGCCATTACAATACGGTATAGTATTGTTATATAATAAGAATGGATAATACTTTCTTAGATTTACGCGAATGTTTGACATTATTAAATAAAACTATCTTTTCGGATTATTTCGCGGATTTATTTTGATTTTTGGTTCCCGACGTTTCGAATGCTTTACAGCATCCATGGTCACGGGAGAGACTGAGGTGTTACATGTCTTAAAGATATAGTTGTTACAGACAGCCTACCCACAATTAACAAAATGAAAATTGCACCAATTACATTACAATATTTTTAACTTTAAACATTTTTTATAATTTTAATTATAATTGAATATGGAAAATTATTTATTTAATTTTTGCTATTATTTTTATAATTATTACAATTTTAAAAATATTAATTAGTAATCTATATTTAGTGTTGCCATTATTATATTTATTACCATAAATAAAAAATATAAAAATATAGTATTAATTATTAAAGCCATATAATTGTTCTATGTGTAATTTAAAAAGTTAAAATTAATTACGGATAATCATTTTAATTTAGTTTGCTATTATTTAAAAACAACTTACTAAGCAACACTATTAATATATACTTTTACAAATAAAAAATATTAATCTGATAAGCTGTCATTTTGATCTACACAGTATGAACTTACTACATCTGCCCTGTTATGTTTATATTTATTATTTGATTTTATTATATTAATAACAGGATCCCATGACGATGGTAGTACCCAGCCATCTTCCCTATTGAAATTTGGATGTTTTTGAAGAACCTACGCAATAGGTCAGACATCACCGCTCTACGCGCAGACAAAGGAAATGCAACCGTTGTGATAGATACATCAGATTATAATGATAAAATAAAACAACTTTTGTCGGACGAGAGCACGTACAAAAAGGTTAAAACGGATCCAACTACCACCGTTTTAAATAATACTAAAAAGCTAATTAAGGAACACTCCGACACATTAAATCTTGATGTTAAAAATCTTATTCCATCATGTGCAAAACCACCTAAGTTGTATGGACTTCCGAAAATACACAAGACTAACGCTCCGCTACGTCCAATTGTGAGTCAAATCGACTCACCGACTTACAAATTGGCTAAACTAGTAGCAAAAGTACTCTCACCACTCAGAGGATTAACAAGAGCGTTCACAAAGGACTCTTACCATTTTGTCAATGAAGTTAAACACCTAAAACTCATGGACAATGAAACAATGGTTAGTTTCGATGTACAGTCTTTATTTACCAGCCTACCAGTGGAAGACTGTATTGAAATAATATCTAGGAAGCTACTAGATCACAACATGTCAATAGAATACATTGAACTTTTAAAACACTGCCTAACATCCGGCTATCTACTGTGGAATGGTGAATTCTACAGGCAAGTGGATGGAGTGGCCATGGGTTCGCCAGTCTCCCCCGTCGTAGCCGACATCTTCATGGAGGACTTCGAGGAGACTGCTCTGAACACATCACCCGTGACCCCTCGTTTCTACAAGCGGTATGTAGATTACACTTTTACAATATTACCATCTGATAAAATAACTGTATTCTTAGAACACCTTAATTCTATAAATCCTAAAATTCAATTTACAATGGAATTAGAATCGGACAAAACCTTAGCTTTCCTAGATGTATTAGTTAAACGTAACCCAGATAACACCTTGAGTCATACTGTGTATAGAAAGAAGACCCATACTGATAGGTACCTGAACGGTGAATCTCACCACCATCCTTCACAGTTAGCTACCGTGGGAAAATCTCTGTTTCAGAGAGCGCGCGGGATCTGTGACGAGCAACACCTGGCCGGAGAACTGCAACATGTCAAGCAAGTTCTGCGTGACAACAAGCTGCAAGTGCCGCGCCTACGTCACAGTGACCGAGTGAAACCAGCCACAGTCGAGCGCGTCCCTGCAGTCTTGCCATACATGAAAGGAGTCACTGACAAGATTGGCTACATTCTAAAGCGAGCTTCAATTAAAACTTACTTCAAGCCGCCAAAGAAAATTAGTCAGTTCTTACCACCTGTCAAGTGCCACATCCCTCTACAAGATGCAGGAGTCTACAAGCTTGATTGTGATTGTGGGCTCTCTGACATTGGACAAACAAAGCGATCCATTAGAACCCGGGTCAAAGAACACATAGCTGATGTGAAGCACCGTCGCAATACAACATCTGCTGTCTGCAAACACAGTCAGGACCGCCCAAGCCATTATATTCGTTTCGATAGACCTCAAATTCTGGCGAAAGAAAACCGATATCGCCCTAGAATGATTCGAGAAGCCATAGAAAATAAAAAACATCCAAATTTCAATAGGGAAGATGGCTGGGTACTACCATCGTCATGGGATCCTGTTATTAATATAATAAAATCAAATAATAAATATAAACATAACAGACAGGCAGATGTAGTAAGTTCATACTGTGTAGATCAAAATGACAGCTTATCAGATTAATATTTTTCATTTGTAAAAGTATATATTAATAGTGTTGCTTAGTAAGTTGTTTTTAAATAATAGCAAACTAAATTAAAATGATTATCCGTAATTAATTTTAACTTTTTAAATTACACATAGAACAATTATATGGCTTTAATAATTAATACTATATTTTTATATTTTTTATTTATGGTTATAAATATAATAGTGGCAACACTAAATATAGATTACTAATTAATATTTTTAAAATTGTAATAATTATAAAAATAATAGCAAAAATTAAATAAATAATTTTCCATATTCAATTATAATTAAAATTATAAAAAATGTTTAAAGTTAAAAATATTGTAATGTAATTGGTGCAATTTTCATTTTGTTAATTGTGGGTAGGCTGTCTGTAACAACTATATCTTTAAGACATGTAACACCTCAGTCTCTCCCGTGACCATGGATGCTGTAAAGCATTCGAAACGTCGGGAACCAAAAATCAAAATAAATCCGCGAAATAATCCGAAAAGATAGTTTTATTTAATAATAAGAATTGAGTTTTTCTTTTCATGGAATTTAAACTGTATGTTAAAATTGTAGAGTTTAATATTGAATATCGGATTTGCTATTTAGTGAAATTTACTAATTTAAAAAGTCATAGCCAAACAATATATGTACTCAATATTAGCGTTTTCCTTTTTTACTACACTAAAACATCTTTAACTCAATAACTCAATCATATTCTAAATTACACTATGAAATAATTTTTAAAATACTGACTTATGTTTCATAATGATATATAAACAATAAACATGTTAAATTCAGGACGTAAGATTATTACAACAGGTAAACGAAAATACAACGCCCTATATTCTAAGGGGACTTAAGACATGAACTAAAATTCACAACTACTAAGCAAATGGCTAAAAACAAAACACTAGATACAACATAATTAGCTAAAAAAAAAACACAACGGAAAACATCTCGACACTCACCAAAGTTTTCGAGGCTGTCTAAAAATTGACAAACATAAAATCAATATAGAGTGATCTATATTACTAAAAAAAAACTATCCAGTTCTTTAAGATGGTACAATTACTTCTAAAATTGACATATAATATACATATATGTATGAATACATTTTTGTACTCGTGGGAGTCTTGGGGACATAACGTCATTGACTCCATGCCTGTCGTCTAGAGTGCTCCAAAGCGTTATAAAGGCTGAAAGCATTTAACATGCGAAGCTCCACTCATATTGAGCTAAATGCGACACATTCATTGTTAGAAAGCAGGTTATATAAGCGTATATTTTAAAATAATAATAAAGGCTTATATTCCAAAAAAAAAAACTAAAAAAAAACATAATATCTAATAATTTAATTGAAGAGAAATCATGTCCCAGCTACTGTCTTTGGTTTAAACAAATTTATTTTTTAATGTACACTCACACACGACACACAAATGGTTTTGGTGATAAATGAATTTTGGAGAAGGCAATCGGGCATTTTAATAGTTCGGTAATAAATTAAAAATGAGTTAGAAGATTTTAAAAAAGGTTAAAATTTAAGTCTTTCATGGTAAAAGGATACGAACAACATTTTTGCATTAGGTACTTTGCCTGTAAATTGTACTTGAAAAAAATAAAGAGTAAAAAGGGGGATTGAATAGTGTTTTCAAATATTGATGCTATAAAAGTTAGGGAACGAAGACTATACGTATAATAAATAAAAATGAGTTTTGCCTCCTCCATAGATTATGCGCGAGTGTCGGTGTACCTGCGAAGGGCTGCGCGTGCGCGGCGTGCGCGGCGTGGGGCGGCGCGGGCGCGGCGCGCAGCTCGGGGATGGCGGCGGGCGGCGGCGGCGGCAGGCAGCGCCTGTGCCGCACGCCGTGCGCGTTGCTCTCGCCGCCGCGCGCTACACACGCAACGCACACGTGCCTACACTACCGCGCCGCACACACACAACGCGGTGTGATACTGTCACGGTCACACCCACTCCCCCCTCCCCACCAAACATCTATTTTTACCCCTTTTTTCTTCAATTATTTGTATTACATCCCTTAACACCACAGTATGTTTACGTTCTACCACGCCGCACACACCGCGGGTGGTACTGTCACGGTCACCCCCCCCCCACCTTCCCCCTAACCCCCCCCCCCCTTTCTTCTCCCCCCAAACATCAATTTTGTCCTTCAATTATTTTTATTCCATCCCTTTACACCACTGTATTATGCCATGGTAATATCATGGTTCCCCTTTAACCCCCATTTTTAATTCTAATTTTTCATTTATATTACTTCTCGTATATTGATAAATTATGTGCGTTCAACCCTGATGTTGTCCAACGCGTTTACAAACGCAGGTGTTAACAATATATGTATATTGTATCAAATTTTGAATGAATTATTTTTAATAAAACCAAATTCAACAGCCAATTAGTAATAAATATAATCAGTAAGTTAAGCGTGTCATTCGGTTAATAGTTCATCATTGTAATAAAAACCTTACAATATAATAAAATCACATACTTACCTCCGCTTACGCTTAAATAACAAATATAAATAATAATAACAATAATGGAAAAAAATGAGTGAAACCACAGTGAACTTAAATTTGCTTCCATTCAGTTCGAAATAAATACATTCCCAATAACATATGATAAGCCCCATCATAGACTAAATAACGTATGCGTTACAAAAGCATTACTTCATCGCGTCCACGTAAACTATGTCAGTAATAGTGGGCATAGGACCTTTGATATTATGACCACATACTCCCATTGATTTCTAGCATGCAATATTGGTACATGTTAATATGGTAATAAGAAGGAAAATCGCTTGCACGCACCACTTCCAGGGTACTTCACCGCTTTGACGGGGTGTACTTCGAGCATGTTGAACAGGTCCGCTAACATTGCTATTAAATTTTGACGCATCGACCTGAAACATTATACGATAAAATTTAAAGAATGCGTATTAATTATGTAAAAGCAATAAAATAAACTGGTATCTATTGCATCGATGTTGATATGTGTTAATGGGTATTGGATTTGAATTCCATTTGAATACATTTGTCCCAATGAATATTATATAAACACTCAAGTTGTTTAAAAAAAGTTAAACTATAAAATCAAGTTTAGTTTTTAATTAAATACGTTTTTTAGTAATAAAATTAAACAACTCTTACACAACCCATTCAAAATAGTAATATTATCATTATTTTTTTTTAGCTGGCAATATAAACAACAAAGGCTATTCATTTCAAAGTCCACAACAAACATAGCCCATCCTTAACGTTAATAAAACAGATGCACCAACCCTCGCATATAGGTAACATCCTCCGGCAGCATATGGAACACGTTATGCGGCAGGCAGTTCTGGCAGAAGTCGTACACCATCATGATGTTGTGCAAGCAGTCTTGTATAGAGGACATGCGGCCGACGCGCACGGCGGAGCGCGGCAACACGTCAGGGCAGTAGAACGAGATGAGAGCCGCTAATGCCGTGCCGTCGCATAGCTCTTGGAGATTTTTCACCATCGGCACTAGTGATGATGAGTTCTCCTGAAATTTGATAAAGTACGACGTTTTATAATGTTAGCTCTGTTACGACGAAACGTCTCGATGAAAATTGAAAAACATCTCTGAGACATAACTGGTTTGTCAATACAGATTTGGTCAGCGATAAACTATGACCTTATCGCCCTCATATTAAGAGGAGAACCGTGATCAGCAATGGGACGTTTTTTTTTTAATCTATTTTTATTTAGGCACTTCTTAGCAACAGAGCTAAATGCCAGTCCCATCGTTCCCTTAAGACATGTATACCGCTAATAATACTAGTGAAAACGTATAATTATAACTTATTTTAACTTAAAGTGATATACAGTTTTGGCTATCTCTGAGTTAGGTTTAGACAGTGCGCTTTGAAAAACTCCCACATTCCAGCAAACGTTAAAACGGCGCATCAACTCCTGTCTCCTATCAGCGTTACGAACGCATTCCACTAAGAAATGATGCACATCTTCCTCTACACCGCATAAATTACAATTTGGAGAATTAGATTTTTTCATTAGAAACATAAATCTGTTAAGTGGAATGTGTCCCGAACGCAGCCTAAGAGCCATAACAATTTGTTGACGCGTCAAGCCTGACTCGCAGAACCACGGGTTTTCGTCGGCTCCTCTTAGTAAAAATGCTTTCCGTATATACTGATATTTAAAAAAAATCTAAAAACGATGATTCCTGAATACTTGTCAAAATCCATTTGAATAAAGTATATTCTGATTTTATTATTATCGCCATAACCTATTAAATATCTATAGTTATATCTAAGTATACAATATACATACCTCAGCCTTATTAAGCGCAGCGCAAGCCGCATTGATCCAACAAAGCAGCCCGTCCTCGTGGGGTATACTTGAGCCGACGGGTAAGGGCTGACTCGTGCCGAACCGCTGTGTCGCCGCCGACACGCGGTCCAACGTGACCACCTCCCGCGCGTACAGCGCCATCACAGCTTCTATCACAGCTAAGTGCGCGCTCTGTGGAGATGATTAGTTTCAAGTTAGTTTCCTCTTACTTTAATATTTTCTTAGATTTACGCGAGTATTTGACATTTTAAATAAAAATATCTTTTCGGATTTTATCGCGGATCTACTTTGATTTTTGGTTTCCACAATCATGGTCACAGGCAGTCTGCCTTTTAAAATAAATATCAGAAAATATCCTTTTACTTTTTCGTAATGACTATAGCTCGAGCTACCTGCAGCTGTGCATATGTATGTATTTCCACTTGGTCTACAGCCATTACACTTAACCGCTACTTTATATGGAAGGACAAGCTATTCCGTTGAACGTGAAAAATCGAAATGAAAGTTACTACTACTATTTTATTAAATTCACCGACATAATAAAAATTACATTAAAATCAGTCTAGCCGATGTCGAAACATGAACGAATAAACATAAAAAATTCTAATAACAATTCATTATTGATTGATTCGATTAAAACTTAAACAAATATCGACACTTAATATTCAGTGCACACCACATTTTATTACATTAGAAAGTTTTTCTCTTTTGTTGCCATCTGTTACTTTAGTCTACGTCGTTCAACAACAAATCGATTTTGGCACCAACATTGTTTGAAAGGCAAGAGGTTACGTATGCATCATTTTCTTATAGAAAAATAATTTAGTCGTTATTGAATTTGTCAACTCTGGAACCGTTCAGTTTAGCAAGATTATGCACGGAACCATTTTTGTTCACAATTTATTGTAGATTATTTTTGTACATATATACGACACTTTTTGCGCTAAACCAAATAATTTTCGAAATTTTTAAGAAAAACTGATAAAAACTACTGATCTACCAACTTATAACCCCCTCCCACCCCAAACCTGACGCTCAAAATAGTGTAAGTTTTTACCAAACAATATGTGGACTGTATAGAACAATTTGGAGCTGGAGGGAAACTTTTACTTTGGATGTTGAGTTGAGCTGTTTTTTAGACTAATTGCACTGTACTATTAATATTGGTTAATTCAAAGCCATAAATATTGTAAAGGTTAAACCAATTCATGGTCGATTAGAGAGTTTAGCCGCAATGAAGTATTTTCTTCTCACAAACGCCCACGCCGATGAAGTCACAATCAAAAGCAGGTTATAAATAAATCACAAATCAATTTGCTATAGCATCATCAATCACGTGTACGGGACTGAAATCTTAATCCAATAAATGACATATGTGGAACAAATGTAACTGTTTGTATATAAAGTAGCGTTACGACTTCGCCTGCACTTGGCACGAATTGCCTGCAATCTCTTATGTCACAGACGGCCTACGAACATCCACACAAAATTGTCTATAGATAAGCATAAACACAGTTATGATAGCATCTAAACGCGAAATGACTTTCATGGAAAGGCCAAATTCATTCAAAATTACCACGTGGGCAAATTATTTCATTTATAAATTATCTATCATACTGTGTGGGATCAATCTGTGTGTTGTGAATTGAAATGTTTATTAAGTTTCTTAATATTAAATTATTTAAATATTAGCGACGAAGGCGTAGCAGCTCAGTTTGGCAAGTATCTGATTAGCACTACCTAAAACGCCAGAAGACACGAGGTCGATTTTCTAGATAATAAATCTGTTTGTAAGCTATTACTTCTGTAATGACGCTGATTTTTAACGCAGTGTTAGAAACAAATAAGATGAAACAAAATTGACTACCATTATAAATGCAAAAGTTTGTATCTGCGTGTGTATGTTTGTTACTGCTCGACACTAAAACAACTGGACAGATTTGGATGAAATTTTGTACACATATAATCTGTCTGGGTACTCTTAGGTACTTAACGACGTAAGTAGTAATAGTAAAATATAAAATTATACCATTTTGAGCGGATTGGTCTGTATAAGAACAGTCTCCGTGAGCGCGCAGTCGGGCGGGTCGGGCACCTGTACGCCCTTCCGTGTCAGCGTCTGCAGGATGTTCCAGTGGTTGAGGTTGTGGTAGTTGGGGTCCGAGTACATGTTGGCCAACGCGAGGCAATACAGCTCCGCGTTGGCCAGCCCGCCCACGATCGGCGGTTTCAAGTGCTCCTGGTCCTGGAAATTAAATGTTATGGTTATTTTTAACAATTTATTTAATTTGTAACATATAAATTAAAATATAATACTGTTCGTTGGTTCGCTTTACTTGAAGATGGCTGAATCGATTATTTATTTTAAAATGTTCGTAATAGTCCGGATAGGGTTTTAAGGGGAAAATCTTAGAAAAATTGTTTGAAAAACAAATTGATTAAAATTTAGATATGACGACTTTTGAATCAACTCATTCTTAAGGAATATGACTAAGCAAACAAATAATAAATTATAAAGTACAAAGGGACTAACGTAATAATCTTAACAATGACATCCAACCATAAAATATACCTATAGTTGGTAATATCTATCAGTAAAGTAATATACCCTATCAATGGCAAATCGCCACTTTCTATATAACTCCTATGCACTGTTAACGGAACTTAGATAGCTTTTCACAGACTCAAACATAGATACAGTCAAGGCTTAGCAAATTGATTTAATCTTGGATTTGAAATGAAACCTTTTATATTCTGAAACTTCACCGATAGATTAACTAAAATAGAACGCATTTAAGTATTTTATCCAACAGTAAGTCGTACGATGTATTAAAAAAAAAATCTTTATAATCTATACTAATATATAAAACTAAAGTGTTTTGTTTATTTGTTTAAACGCGCTAATCTCAGGATCTAACATAAAAAAAAACTAGTTTATAGTCCATTTATTAAAAGTTTCACGTTACGACCATTAAATTATCATAAGACGACGTGGGCAGAGCTGCTCGCAAGAGCTAGTGCAGTATAATAACTTCATAATAAGACAGCTTGTACAGTACATCGCAACGTATACTTTGACATAAAGATCCCCAAACAAGTCAAAAAATATTATGCATATTGCATATAGAATAATTATCTCTGGACAGTTATTACCACTAATTCTGAGGATTTTGGACTAACACATGCCGCGATAAAGGTATATGATGATGTGATAATTTGCAAGGTGTGACTGGTGTTGCGTCACAGACTTAGGAGCGCTGGCTAACCTTGCTGGTCGGGTGTGGTCGGGCATGCCGTGTCAACATTTATAAAAACAAATATTTATTTTATTTAAACATCCTACTATTGTTAAGTTATACAAAAGGTTATCATAGTTGTGTCACACATGAAAACTTCAATATTTTGATGCTCGCAGCTCCAATATTCTAAACTTAACACAACACACAACACTTTATGCAAACGTATTATGAGAATACATAATAATTATTATAGCACTGTAAATGGGTTTAAAATTGCTTGCAATTAACTCTTAGTCATATCAGATAAATGCGACATATTTGCTTAACCCTCTGACGAAATCTATTTACCTGTTTCCATCCATACTAATCTATAATAATATTATAAAGAGGTGAAGTGTGTGAATTGTGGGTTTGTGACGTTGTAGGGGGTAATCTCTGGATCTACAGAAGTGATTTAGATGAAATTTGCTAAGAAGATAGTTTGAGACCCTGGGAAGAACATAGGATACTTTAACTTACTTTTTATCCCGGAAATCATCCCTTAAAGGGGTGAAAATGGGGATGAAAGTTTGTATAGGGAATCAACCTAGGGACGAACCCGAGCGAAGCGAGGGCGAGTCGCTAGTATTACAAATGCGAAAGTAACTCTGTGTGTTTGTTACCTTTTGACGACTAAATGGCTGAACCGATTAAGATGAAAATTAGTAGGAAGATAGTTTGAGACCGTGGGAAGGACATAGGATAGCTTTTACTCCGTAAATCATCCACGGAGGATCAATTAAGTAAAGGATATAAAACTCATTATACCTACACAATATGTATACAATCTATTCCATACTAACCGTCAAAACTACGTAAAATAGTGATGCGATCTCAAAATATTTCTAAAATAAATTGAAGAAAAACAACAGAAAGGTCTATGTTCGATAGAATAATAATTATACAAAATACACTTAGGTACAGTTCAAAAACGGGATTTTTACTTTTTCCATTGAATCAAAGAAAGCTGACCACACCGGTGCGATAAATAACATAGCCGAAGCAAGTTTATTCAAAATTACGAGTTACAACATCACATTATCATCTCATTGACCATGACGTGGTAAACTCTATCGTGTGAATATTGGTCATTGACCATAAAAGGCGACCTGGTAGCTCTCACTTTTGCTATAAAATAAAATGCGTATAATTTGTGACTACAATTGTACTTAACTAACTTAAAAAGTTATCATCTATACTAGTTTATACTAATATTATAAAGAGGCAGAATGTGTTTGCTTGAACGCGCTAATCTCAGGAACTACTAATCCAATTTGAAAAATTCTTTTTGCATTAGATAGACCGTTTATGGAGGAAGGCTATCTACTCGTATATACATATATATCATCAAGTTACTACACAAGGCCTCTCTCTTGCTCCCTCTCTGTCTGCTCGTTTTGGTAGCAGTAAATATAAATGTCAACAAATCAGCCAAACTTAACCATATATTATTGTAAAACTATATACGTATATTATATATATACATAGGGACGAAAAGAGACGTCGCTAGTCTCTGTCATATACAAATACGTTTTCATTATCTGGTCTAACTAGCAATAGATAAGTAGGTTTTGATTTATACAATTGTCAAATCTTTATAATAGATAATTATTTACGATGTCTACTAGATATAGCGAATCCATACAAACGCTTTCACTTGCGATACAAACAAAGAGAAAATTATTGTTTAAGACCTCCGATCTTCAGAAAATCCAGGCAACGTCCAAATTGTACCGGAGGTAGAGGCAGACATTTGTAAGTTAAAGACACATTTTTATATTACATAATATCTAGTCGAACTGGCACCCTCTAAGGTTGAAAATAATATACCACACTCGTTTCCGACGTTTTTCAAGTACTTAACTAACTTGTTATGTAAATATGACTTATAATTATTTAAGGTTTTTTCCGTTTGTCAATGTGTCAATATTAAGTATTTTTTCACATATAAAATTCTCACATATTTTTGGGAAAATCTTATTGAAATAGTCATTATTATCTGTCTATCTGTCTGCCTGGAAACGCATCACGGGAATACCACTGGACAGATTTTGATGAAATTTGGTATAAAAATAAAAAATATTATAATGTTTTTTATTATGTTAAAATAAAAACGTATTTGTTTATTCCGTACGTATTTGTAAAATAAAATAAATAATGATAGCAGGTCAACATACAGGATGCTTTTTACTATGGAAAAATATCTCATTTCTGAAAAATCTAAGCTAAACCTTACGCTATGACTATAAATATTTTAAAACTGAAATATAATTATATTTAGTTAGCCTTTTAAGATATATTAACATATTTTTAATTTCTCAAGAAGAAATATCAGATTTTGAACACTGAATTTAGAAATCGTGCGTTGGGACGCGAAAGAGTAGTACTTTACAGTGTTTTTAATTAATGTAGGCATCATAATCTATTCAAATTAATGAAATCAAAAATGAAAGTATGCAAGCAAAATTAATTCAGAAAAACACGAACATATAACCTACATCTTTATGCCATAATGAATTTTGCATAATTATTATATCCAATTTATACGCATAGATATAATATTATTATTATTATTCTGAACACATTTTTAACAATGTTATCTAAGTAATGAATTGAATAAAGATCTTATTAGTATTTAAAGATAAAAAAAACTGGCGAAAATACGTTTACTTTTATATTTGCTTCCCAATACAAACTTTCATCCCCATTTTCACCCCCTTAAGAGGCGATTTACGGGATAAAAGTATCCTATGTTCTTTCCAGGGTCGCAATCTATCTTTTTACAAAATTTCATCTAAATCGGCTCAATAGATCCAGAAATTACCCCCTACAACGCCACAAACTCACAAACTTTACCTCTTTGTAATATTAGTATAGATACGTATATTTGCATACATAACAAAAACAACAAATAATATTATATAACCGTAAAAATTAACGCCAATAAAGTGTACGTAATATCCATATAAACTTTCTCGAAATCTCCGCCTTATAAATAAAGACAATTATTTTTAAATTAAAAAGAAATGTTACTTAAAAACAAGCTCAAACACGGCAGAGTAATTAACATTGTGTATTTGAGGAATACTTGTTAATCCTGGTAACACCATCAGTCATTCAGGCTTTACCATTAGGTATATTGGCAATGCCATCGTTAATCGTACCTTCATAAGTATACGAATAGCGAAGAATAACAGCTTAATTAGTTGGGGAACATTTTTATCGTTTACTTACAGGGTTTTTTTTAACGTTGGGAAATGCATTTACGCATACCACCTGTATAGAAACAGGTGGTTATGTGGGACTCTTCGGTTAGAAAAGCTAGTAGGTACTCAAATCAAATCAAAATATTTTATTCAGCATTAAATTATTACAATTTTTTACTGAACGTCATGAGTCTACACTACCAGTTCGGAAAGAAGACGCCTCAGACCTGAGAAGAACTGGCGAAAGAAACTCAGCGGGACCAATGTCTTTTTTTAAAGTAAAATTAATATTTACAATATTTCTTATCAAGTACTACCCACTAAAACCTTCCCCGTCTTAATGGGGCGTCGCAGGATCACTTACGCACACAGACCACACAACTAAGGGATTGCTCCAACGGGCTACTCTGCTATCAGAGAAGTACCAGGAGCACCCCGCATGGTACACCGCCCACCGAGGTGGGCCGCTTCCCAGTGCGTTTCTTGGCTTCGCGCCCGGCTGGATTGCCGGACACTAACGAGTCCCCCAACCACGACAAGGTGAACGCACGTTGGGAGGGACTTACAAGAACATACACCAACTAATTAGGGTAAAATGAAAATGTTTATAACTATTATACTTTCTTAGATTTACGCGAATATTTGACATTTTAAATAAAACTATCTTTTCGGATTATTTCGTTGATTTATTTTGTTTTTTTTTTGCTTAAGAACCAACAATCAAAATAAATCCGAAAATATAGTTTTATTTAAAAATAAGTGGTTATAATTAAATCGGCATTATTATAATAAATGCTTTAAGAAAATCTATATAAATGTGAAATAGAATAAAATAATACACCAATTTAGAATCTAAATAGATAAACAAAGATGTCCAATTAAAATACCGAAAAGGCCATTTACAATAATAGCTTCATTCTCGACGGCCACATTTGTCTTCAGTCGGCGCACATTTCGTGTACATAAAATAAACAAATAGTGAATAAAAACTGTAACACAAACAGTATTTTCTCTCAGCTATGTTCAGAAGGAAAAGATTAAAGAAGTTACTTCGTAAAGAACAATAAGTATATTTATATTCTAATTTTTCAACTTTATAATATTAGTTTGAAAAGCTTTCTTAGAAAATCAGAAGCTTCAGTTCATCCACTTAGGGAGTTATAAGAGGTTATTAAGTTTTCAAGCTAACTTTTATTTGATGTCCTATCTCTAATGGCTACGATGACTCATACCTGATTGCCCTCCTGGAATATTAAACGATATTTCAGCTAGCAGTTTCTGTAACCAACCAAACCGGATTTAGGGTCCTGCCCGACCAGGTGATTTTATGAAAACGAATGTCCAGAATACAGAATAAAATATACCTAGTACACACATACAGAATAAAATATAACAGATATTTCCAGTTTATCTATACAGATAAATAAAATTGAAGTGTCGGTTTGTAGTGTCAAAATAAAAGCTTTTAACTAAATGCATATAGAATTATATTATACGGTATTTATAAGTTACACAATTTTTAAAATTTTTGTTTGTCTGTCAGTTTGTTTCGGCTAATCTCTGAAACGGCTGAGCCGATTTTGACGGGACTTTCACTGGCAGGTAGTTAATGTTATAAGGAGTAACTTAGGCTACTTTTATTTCAGTAAAAGAATTAGGGTTACGCTCAAAAAAATAAACACCTAGGGACGAACCCGAGCGAAGCGAGGGTGAGTCTCTAGTAAGACTAATAATTTAGTATTATAATAATAATATAATCTATACTTATTATAAAAATAAGTCCCCCGGCCGCGTCTTTCTGTCCTCCTGTCTGTCCTCCTGTCTGTCTGTACGCGATAAACTCGAAAACTACTGAACGGATTTTTATACGGTTTTCAACAATAGAAAGAGTAATTCTTGAGGAAGGTTTAGGTATATAATTTATTATGCTTTTATGTAAATTAGCTGAAATACGGCGACAAATGTTGAAGAGGTCGCAAAAAATCTCGCCAAATGTGAACTTTCCACGCGAACGCCGCGTAAACTAGCAAAGATACAGTTAAGTAATGTACTAGAGAATTCAAAATCTATAAAAATGCTACAAAAAAGTCCGCGATAGCATATCTCTATCTCTTACGGTTGACTTACAATAACCACTTTTATGTTAACATTTTTAATTAAAAACATTACGTTATTTTCAAAGTTATTTTCTTTAGTTCGGTATTAATCCTTATCCAAATGAATATTTTAGTTAGCTTAGTCATTTAATGCAGATTAAAATTGCTCTTTACACTAAATCAATCAGATGAATAGTTTTTGAGATATCGTTGTTAGAAGTAATTAGTAGCGAAACATTTTTAATGCTTGGCGAGCATTGAGATGCCTACGGCGAGTCCATCCCCTCTGCCCCGCATCGCTCGACCGCCTGCTCAAGCTATATAAACCGGGCGATGTAGCGCGCGATCCTAGGATACTTTTTACCGCGGGAAAATATCTTATTTCTGAGGAAAAATACAAAAACTGCAATGTAAGAGTATACTAATATGTAACACCTAAGAATTTAGTTTTTGGTCATCTGAACGCGGGCGGAGCCGCGGGCAATGCTAGTATTATAATAATTTATAATATAAATTAATATAATCTAAAATAACTGATAATTAATAATTATCGAAATCTAATCAAATAATCTAAAAAAATATGAGCTATATCAATTAATTAAAGTGTTTAAAATATAGTGGCAAAATATTTATAGGCACTACTGGCGGTGAAAAATTAATTTCCAATAATATAAATACATAAAATCTAAAACCTATTACAACAACTAGAACAATTGGGCAAAAACACCTTCAGACCAGCTATAAACCGTTAAGGTAAAAAGCTAGCGTCTCAATTAGACATATCTAACTGTTGCGTGCTGTAAATAATTAAGCGACATGAGTGCGAGAACAAAACGCGCGGACATATTAAAAAACGCAACAAAGCCGCGGAACGACAAATTGCAGACGGCAGCTGCGGGCTACGGGTCAAGGAGAAAGGCGTGATTGTTATTGTACGATTTTTTCATCTACCGCGATCTTCCTTTGCGACGCGCTTCGCTGCGATTTCAGTTTCATAATAAAATGAGAAAATTTGCAAACTTGTTTAAAAAATTAATAACATTTTAGCTTTAAAAATTTAATTGCCTATTTTAAAACCGTCAACACCGATGGATATATTATTAAAATAATATGAATAAGATATAGGGGAAGGTGGGGGGACACCGGATAGTTAAGAAGAAGACACAATAAATAAATCACTATGTTATTTATTGAGATAATCAATATTATAAATGTTTAAGTATACCTTAGGCATAACTTTGGTATGAAAATGTTTAATATCAATCTTAATAACTATAAAATAGAACAATTTTAATTAAAAATTATGAATCCGAATTCACCCCATACCTATGGGTCAAACCGGATAGGTATTTTATATTCTATGGGTGAATACAGATACTAACAATAAAACTGAATATTCAAATTATTCGCAGTTTTTGCATACAAAAAATAATAATTCTTGCTCAGAACAACCGATGCAACTTCGTGAGCCCATTTAAGTCAAGCAGTGCATTGGTACCATTCATTTGTGGACTTAGTTTGACTGTACTTTTTGCCTCAAACCAAAGACTCCGAATCCTCCTGATAGTTTTATTATTCTTCTTTTTACCGATTCGAAAATATCTGATTAGGTATCTATTCTTAATGAAAAACATCGTTTAGTTATTTTTTACATTTTAGTGCCTGGAAGTCGGTTTTTTTAAGTTTGTGTTGTGGTACAGAGGTCAATCCAGTCTCGTCCATGTAATAAATTTGCGTGGGATTCAAAGCATGCTTAGTATAAATGGTATCTAAAACATTAAAAAATGATGACACTACAGCTCTATTAAAGCCTTTTGAACTTTTGGGTACACTATGTAACGCTAAAAGATAACCCATTTTACTTTCTATCACCGAATTTAGGGCTAAAAGCATGTCTGACTCCAACCATTGCAACTTATCTGACTTTTTCACATATGTTCGTGGCATGTTGTCGCTCGCATTCTGTAAAAATAAATAGTAATTAAAAAGAGGAATAAAACAAACACCCACAATACCTACATATAAAATCGATCGGGGTGAAACCGGGTAGTCGGAATCACCCCGTCCGCTTGTACCCCACAAGTACCATGTTTGAAATTGTAATAACTAACAGGTTATGGTAACTCTCATAGCAACAACCAATACCGTTTTCAAAGATTAAATATGTATTACTTCTTAAAAAATACAACTAATAGCACACAGCTAAGTTTAATGATAACACTTTAAAAAAAATTAAATATTAGATAACTTACCCTTGTTTTTAAATTTCGTTATAAAGACGCACGCGCCGAGATGATACCGTCGCCGCGATTTGCAACCGCACAGAGTAAGCGTTCGCGCGTATTTCTCCACTAGCTTGAATGAGACAGCTGTACGTGAAGCAATGAAATAGGAACTATCTGTTTTCACCCCCTATCTGGTTTCCCCCCTCATTCCCCTATATGAAAACTTTTGCAAGAGGAAATGCAAAACATTTCTAATAGGTAATTTTTCCGGTTTCTATTCGACGTAATGTGCACAGAAAGATGCAATCTATACTAATATTATCGAAGAGTTTAAGTTTGTGAGTTTGTAACGTTGTAGGGGGTAATCTCTGGATCTACTGAACCGATTTAGATGAAATTTGGTAATCTTGATAATAATATTATAAAGAGGTAAATTTTGTGAGATTGTGAGTCGCTAGTTAGAAATATTTTATTGAATTATCTACATTCGTTATGCATAGTTATTTGATAATTTTTAAAAAAGTATGTTATATATAAAATTATGATGTATATTATATATATATATATATGTATATATATATATATGTATGACATATGATACTAATTAAAAAAATGAATATGATGAATCACAAATAAGTAAAAGGTCTGCTTGTAAATTGCTACCGACTCAATAAGAACAGTGATTTTGCGCTGTTGACTCATTTAAAAAAAAACAGTAACTGTCATTGATCGTGAGAATCATTATTTTTAACGAATTTTGCGAATTACTATCTTCTTTGTTCATTCAAATTACAATGTTTTTACTCATTGTCAGTCAACTTTGTATTTAATGTAAATATTAGAATGCGTACATACTGTTGAGGAAATTAGCTCAAAGCAATCTATTTAAACGACAATTTAATAACTGGCGGTAAAATCAATTTTATTATTAATTAATACGATTTATCTAATAAAGACTAAGCCTAGTAGCCTAAAGACTAAGTGATATTTAATGTAGGAGAAGTAGGTAAATAGCCACTTTCTATAACTTGTTTGCCAATTATAGTTAGATGTTTAAATGTTTCTTATGTTTACTCCTAACGTTTACTTGTAATATATTATATATATTTATATTACAAGTAAACTAAAAAAGTATATATATGTCATGTTTAAATATCAAAACTAGCGACATACCCCCCCATTAAGGGATGATTTCTGGGATAAAACCCTATCCTTCCCTGTTCTTACCAGGGTCTAAAACTATCTTTTCACCAAATTTCATCTAAATCGGTCCAGTAGTTTCGGAGCATATTTAGTACAAACAAACAAATCTTTACTCTTTATAATATTAGTATAGATAACTTTAAAATCAAGCGATTTATCCTACAGCAACGAAAAGAACAAAAGATCGCCGTTTCCCGAAGACGGAAATGGCAGTGACTATTTTTACGGAACGCTAGTTCTATATTTACAGTGTTGAATACTACCTGCATTCTAAACTCGACCTTATGAGCTTTGCGAACCGGAAAAGAAAGCAAATTTAAAGTTATCTTAAGGCAAATAGAAGTTTGTTGTGGACGTCCATACATTCATTAGTGGCTATTTCCATCAAAAACCGTCTGAGTAGATGTCGGCGGTGCAGAACAACGCGCCTTATACTCTTCATAATATATCAAAGAACGGTTATGTTTATGTCTTTGAAAAACTTTTTCATGTGGCAATAACATAATGTTTTACTATGTATGTATATGAATGTATAATGGCTCATTAATTAATTGTCTCAATGGGTTGTATAATATCCATACTAATATTATAAATGTGAAAGTATGTTTGTTTGTTTGTCCTTCTTTCACGTCAAAACGGAGAGGCGTATTGGCGTGATTTTTTGTGTGGAGATAGTTGGAAGGCTGGAGAGTGACATAGGCTACTTTTTACCGCGGGACATTATCTATTTCCCACGGGAAAACACGTTATAGTACAATACAAAAAATATTTATGATCAGAATTACTTGAATCTTGGTATTAATGCTCTTCAATAAAATTAAATAAGTACGTGTTTTAGCATTTTTTTGAAATTCATCCTATAAGGGGGTAAAATAGGGGATGAAAGTGTGTACGACTCTACCTTATTAGGGATTTTTTGTAATTTTAGTGCGAACGAAGCCGCGCGTTCTGCTAGTAGATTATAAATGCAATTGACATATATTTTGATTTGTAATTTCATTTATTATTTCGACACAATTTATAAAAACTTTTTAACAAAAAAATAAAAACCGACTTCAAACAAAAGCACTAAAAAGTAAAAAATAACTGATTGGTAGTTTTCATTTACTATACATACCTAATCAAATATATTCGAAGTCGGTGTGCTTTGCTTTATATGGCCTGGCACCGATTTCGAAAATATTTGATTAGGTATGTATTTAAAAGGTAGGCTTTAATTACTTAGCCAAAAAAAACAAAAAACATACAGTCGAATGGAGAACCTCCTCCTTTTTGAAGTCGGTTGAAAAATCTAAAAGCATTTCCTATATAGCATATCCTTGACTATCTCCTTCCAAGACACATTTACTGTTATATTTATAACATGTATATTGTATTTAAAGTTATATATTTGTAGTGTATCAACTATCTGGTATCCATAACACAAAGGCCTCGTAGCTTGCCATGGAACTAGATGGTGATGTGTGTTAATGTCCCAACATATTTATTTATTTATTGGAATTATTTTAAACGATTATTATGTACCTACCGATCACATATTATGTGAAATGTTAATAGAACATAAATACACACATAATGTATGTACATAATATGAGGTTTTCCTGCTACTATAATTATTATTATTATTCATGGTTGACATAGATTTGACAGTTCGTCGACGTTATAAATAAACGAAACAAGCTCAATTCGCACACAAAGTGATCAAACGGTCCTTGAACTTGACAATATCACAATTAATCTAATGTGTTAGCACTTGATTATTTCGATAGAAAAGTGTTAAAGTTCTTGAATGAAATAATGTTTGTTAACAATTGAAATAAATTGATGATGAAACAAAAACCTGTTTAGATAGAATTTATTCATATCTTATGTATTCGAACAAAAAATCTTTATCAAAACTCCTTTTTACTATTAAAATTATATAGGTATTATACTTTGGAGTTTGGGACAACAATCAATCACCAAAATTGTTTATTCGATTTATTTTTTAATGTATTTTCAAAAATACATGCCATAAAAGCAATAAATATTCTAACGCTAACATGCGACATTAGATACTAGATAAAACTAAGGTATTATAAGCCGTATTAAATGAATCGATAGACCGCTTACATTATACACGCGTAGCGGTACTCCCTGAATGGGAGTGCGGTAATTTCTGACTCGCCACTCAAAACTTAATAACTTGGTCACCACCACTCCCACGAGCGCTAGACTGAGCTCGCGTGCTCGCCAGTCCCATGTAACTGGATGGATCAATACCGCTATAGCTAGCATGAACTTTGCGAACCGACTGCTTCAAGGACGACGGAGCAGATGCCTTCCAATATAAATAGCCTTATGGATATTACCTTTTAACGATTCTTTATAAGAACCAGATGTAAAGGTGGTTCTAAGAGTCGAGGATAACAGAAACTGTTTTTATACTTCTATAATAAAATTACTGCGTGTTTTTTTTAAATAATTAAAATAACTTACACACAAGGCAATCAAATAATAAATACATAGCTACAATAAAAAATAAAAATAGCAAAATATGTTGGGAAAGAACTTCTTTATGACTGTGTGTAAGTTAATACGCTTAGCTAATCTGTTTAGCGTTGCATTTTCCGTTTCCGGATACAACTGTGACAAAACCAATTGAATATCGCCTTTTATTTCTCATCATCTCATTTACATCCTAAAGTAATATTAGATTATTTTTTGAACTAACTATAAAAGCTAGTATTTTCCATTAACTGTAGACTGTGGCGCAACTATGCAAAACGACCGTGTAAAGAAACAGGAGATGAAAGCACTAAATAAATAAGAAGCTTTGGTTCCAGCCTGTATTCCCATAATATGTGAAGCTGTCAGAGTTTACGTTTTCGCACGTATAATATCATTATCATGATCATGGAATTTTGCTTTTAGTTTATTTTGCTGATAACAGACGATAAAAGTATCGTTGAAATTGGAATGGAAAATGAACCTGCGACCTACACAAATAAATATGTGAACATATAAAGTAGAATCCGCTTATCATCGAAGGGAAATGACTAACACTTCATAGTGCATACTAAGCGGACATCATACAGAGCATATTCTTAGAAAATATATACCTAACTTACTATTTTTGTTAGGTATTTAGTTTAATACATAGTTTAAATCTTTTAAATAAAAGAAACACAAAACAAACATACATGCATATCTATTAAAAAAACAATAAAAAAAAATACATAATACATATATACCTACAGACTGAAATATTGTAATGTATGTAACATTACATATTTTTTATTTTTTTACATAAGGAATTCATAATTTTGTTTGCTTTTGTTTTTTCTTTGTTTAGATCAAAATAAAGGTCTCTATTCTCTAACACTTTTGTGTAAAGAAGACATTGCCCTGGTCAAACATAGGAATCATATCGATCACTAAAACGGGCATAATTTCTTTAAAATAGGTCATAAGAAGCGACACTGTAAGCCATTATATCCGACTTTGTCACAAAGATTTTTTATAGAAACCAAACTTCGCACTGTAATAACGTCATATTATCGGTTGGTCACAGCCGGAGGAGTATAGACGTGGTCATAATAAATGGATTCCACTGCACTATCGTACTAGTTTGCGTATTAAAACCTGTTAAAGTAAGCTATTGAATCATATTTTTACCGAAACATTACATTGTTTACATAATAATAGCCACATATTACATTGTATAGATAATAATAGTTATAAAATGTGTGTATTTTCTTTATTTTACAACAGATAAGTGTTAGACTTTAGACTTTAGAGTATTTAGAATTCACATTATGATGTGAAGTTTCTAAAATACAATGTCATTTTGAAACGACGATGACTTAACGTAGTAATGGTAGGTATATGGTTTCAAATCGAAACTGTTTAAAAACAATCTGTCGGTTTGTCTAATGAGCTCATGTTGAATATTGGCTCAATATTACTGCACTTGCATCGGTGTAATCAAATATCTATAATATTATAAATAATATTTATAATTACAGCTATCTTTTAATATATCTATCTATCTTTTAATATATTTATGCCATCGTACTGAAGTTCATTATTATTAAAATTAATCTAAACTAATATTATAAAGAGGTAAAGTTTGTGAGATTGTGAGTTTGTGACGTTGTAGGGGGTAATCTCTGGATCTACTGAATCGATTTAGATCAGATTTGGTAAGAAGATAGTTTAAGATCCTGAGGAGGGCATAGGATACTTTTTATCCCGAAAATCATCCCTTAAGGGTGGCGTGAAAATGGGGTTAAAAGTTTGTATGGGGAATCAGGCTAGGGACGAACCCGAGCGAAGTGAGGGGGAGTCGCTAGTAGACTTATATTTTTCTAGCGATAGGCCTGAGACCTTTACTATTTCCCGCTCATCTATCAAACGGAATTACCTGAAATAAACAAGTGGTCACTATGAAATAGCATAGCGCTTTCTTTGTAAACGTGCTTTTATAGATATATTTGTAGCGCAGACATTGGTTATAAATAACTATGTATTAGTGTAAAACAAAACTTGTTAATAAGATCCCACTACCAACCTCATGATCCCTGTAGAACGGCTCTTGAAGATTATCCGGTACCCGGTTATTGAATGCCTTCGACAGCAGCCATTTAATCGACGCTCGCTGCTTTGACTGAAACAAACAATATAAGTTTTAGCCAACACACTCGACAGTATAATATAAATAAATAGAAATTTACAAAGTCCAAACAATGTAATAATATAAATATTTAAATATGCTATTATAGTTGAAGATTAATTCACATTAAATCTTTATTGCCTGTGAAATCAAATTCAATTTTTCTTTTCCATATTTGACTTCGAATAAAACCATGTTGTTAAAACAACGTTATGTTGTACATTATAAGTTTATTTAATAAACACGATTAAAACGTTTGAATAAATATTTTCTATCTTGTATTTATTATATGAAGAGCTACAAGTGTATTAATTAAAGATAACACTCTTAAGCCTCATTTGATATTTCGTACATGAAAAGCTGTTTTATAACTAACTAGCAGATGCCGCGGCTTCGCTCGCGCTAAAACTAAAAACAATCTCTAAAAAGGTAGGTTTCATACAAACTTTCATTCCATATCTTACCCCCTTATGGGGTAAATTTGGAAAAATGCTAATACACATAGATATTTATTTAATTGCATTGAAGAGCATTAATACCAAGTTTCAAGTGATTCTGATCATAAATATTTTTTTGGGTTGTATTATAACGTGTTTTTTCCGTGAGAATGAGTATCCCGCGAAAAAAGTAACCCATGTCACTCTCCAGCCCTCCAACTATCTCCACACAAAAAAATCACGCCATTCCATCAATCCGTTTCGACGTGATAGAAGAACAGCCAAACAAACAAACAAACGCACTTTCACAATATTAGTATGGATTTTATTACTTTATGTACATACATACGTTTCTTAACACTTAGATTCATACACGTACGTAATTTTTCATTGCGAATACGCAACAAAAAATGAAGATATGAAAATCACTTTTTAAAATGGGTTCACAAAGGCTTGAATGGCCATTGAGGCGACTGGCGATTGCGACAATTATTGTTAAACGCTACGAGTATATTATGGTAATGTCCGCTCATTGTGTACGTTGATCAGTTAACTGCCCTAACATTTGTCCGGTAGATTGTACATAAGGTAAGTAGATTTCATATTGAAGGGATGATTTTACAATCATGAGAGTTCGATTCCAGTGTAGTGCAAAAACTGTATTAGCTATACAAATAATAGTTGTAGTTTGGATGTCAGAGTTGCGTCTCGCGTCTCCGGCCTCTAATGAACAGTAAAACTATCAACCAAGTGTGAATACGTTTATTTATGTAGCTTGTCCTTGTTGATAGAGCTTAAAACTTACTAAAAACAATGAAATTTAAGTAAAAAAACACTTGAGCGATTTTACTTAGCCAATCAATACAAAAAAAGGCATTCACTTCACTAGCCGTAACGCGACCTAACGTGGACCAAATGAAGTATCTATTACTGTCTAGCGTTGCCCATATAATTGACAAACTCTTGTTTAGGGCCCGCAAACGAGACTCAGGACAATCAACCGACGTCTAGCAGAACTTAAGGGCTTAGACAAAATACATTCCACAGTCGTTAAAAAACTAAATCTGTACATATAATAAAATTGTAACTAAGCCCAATCTGTATATTAATTTTTTTGGAAAATCTTATTGAAATAGACGTTATTATCGATACAGAGGCCGAATCTATAGTTTTTAGAATTTTTGTCTGTCTGTCTGTCTGCTACCGCATCATAGAAAAACCACTGGAGGGATTTTGATGAAATTTGGTATGGTGATAGCTGGCTACCCGGGTTAACATATAGGATACTTTTTACCGCGGGAAAATATCTAATTTCTGTGAAAAAATGCAAAAACTGCATATACTAATCTGTACAACCTAAGAATTTGGTTTTTCGTCATCTGAACGCGGGCGGAGCCGCGGGCAATGCTAGTATTATATATATTATGAATGATATATTATAAGCGTTACGATCAAATGGACGTAATATGTTATTTTTACCTAATTTTATTGTTTTCTACTATATTTTTAGATTTTAGAATATATCATTTTGTTTTTAACACCCTTGTTGAAACTTTCATATAGATACGTAGTACGGATAATCCGATTACATCGAACACGAATGGAAGCTAAGTTGGTAAATTGAAGCTATCGTGAAATTGGTAAGTGGTAACATAAAAGTATAGTAAGTTTATATAGGTGTAGTACTTTAAATATGTATCGTCGATACCTCGTTTCACTCTAAGACAATGCTACATAAATTTTGCAGTCGGTTTGATATAGGCACCTAATATTCTCATATGGTATATGAGTTGTCAGTAAGTTATTGTTACACTCCAAATAATATTTTTATGAATTAATGTCGGTGCAAAATGCAAAAAAGTACAAAAATATGAATAATTAAAATCAAAAATTTAGCATTAACCCTTAATTATTTGAATGTATGATGTTTAACCATTAAAATATATAAGATTTTAATAAATTTATTATTAATTATTAGTTTTAATTTATTTTTAAAACTTTATCGATTTATCATTGCAACAACTAAAAGTTATCAATATTTTTTTATTTTAACGATCATATAAAAATATTACTTCAGCTTCAGTATCTACGATTGATATTAAAATCTGCTTATTCTTTAAGCAATAAATAACTGATACAAGATAAGCTTCTTATCAAGCCATACAAAATATTAAACAGTCATTAACGGTTATATTTATATTCATTTTTATCAATGATAGAATATTTAGCATTCCAGTATGTTTGATAACATACGTGATCAATGTTGTTAACACCTCCAGATAAATTTCTAAGAAATTAATTAAATTTCTAAGAAATCAATTGTTAACTGAAACGCCGGCGTGTCCGCGGTTGTGGAGGGAATAATAGGTGCTTTGGAAGTGTATTATTTGTGTATTATAAAAATAAAATTTATTATATCACATAAAATATATTATATATAATAAATCGCATTTACCTTTTAAAACTAATGATTCAGTATCTAAAAATGGTTAGAAACACAACAAACAGTAAATATATGAAAAGATGTTTATAATTATCATACGAACGAGAGTACCTACATGCATTATAATATGTCTAGTTTATAAGGTATAAATATAAACAACTGAAATGAATAGCCAATCATAAAACATCAAATCAGACGCGTGCCGTCGCATAAGCAATTTAAAAATAGGTCGTACAGAGACACTCCCGAATAGGAAACCACTTGGTTTGGATGCTCTCGATCAAAGAACATCATAAACAACTGACAGTGCAGCCCATTAAAACAAAAGCCGGAAGAAATCGTATCAACGAAACTATTTAAAACGTTAGTGTTTAGATACAACAGTACAGTACAAAGTTTAAAAATATTTGTTGAGTATGAATATTTAGAAACAGAAACATATCTATCCCCCGGGAACCGTACATTTTTTTTGGATAAAAAGTAGTAGTAGTGTTATTCTGATGTGTGAGCTATGTTATTGTAAATTTTCATTAAAATCCATTCAGTAGTTTTTGCTTGAAAGGGTAACAATTATCCATACACTTATACATCCAGATAACCAGACATTTTCACAAAGTTTCGCATTTATAACACATATTATTATAGAATATATAAATTATAATTTTCATATTTCATAATAATTTTCATTTTTCATTTTATAATTTTCATCTTTTCGTGAATGTTTAAATATCTCAATGAATACAACTTATCGTGATAATATGAATATTGTTCATAAAACAATATAATATGAAAGCAATGATTTTTCGTATTAAACAATAGTAAATATAAGCCAACCCAGAACTATCCGGCTCCTTTTAGATTTAAAATATTCTTCATGGAAGCAACAAAACTCAAGTTCTTTTTTTTATTTGACATATCGATTTTCAATTAAGTTATATTTTTTTTAATTAAACGCATGACTCAATATTATAAAATAAATGTGACTACTTATTTGAAGGGAAATTAATAAGGGATCTCGTTTCTGGTGACACCAGTTGGCGCCACTGGCGAGTAAGGTCCTATCGCTGCCGTTAAAAATATTTATTAGTGCGGCAGAGCCATAATTTTAAGCTATACATATTATAATAAAATTCTGAGGCGAATCTGTACATTAAATATTTTTTGGGAAATCTTATTGAAATAGAGATTATTATTACTACAGAGGCCGAATCTAACGTTTTTAGAATTTCTGTCTGTCTGTCTGTCTGTTACCGCATCACGGAAAACCCACTGGAGGGATTTTGATAATATTTGGTATGATGATAGCTGGTTATTCGGGTCAACATATAGCATACTTTTTACAGCGAAAAAAAAATCTCATCTCTGAGAAATCGATACTCAACTTTAAAACATAAGTTGGGACGAACCCGAGCGAAGCGAGGGTGAATCGCTAGTATAATAATAATAATTGTTAACTTATATAAATAAATAGAAAGTATATAATAACCAAATAGATAAAATGTTTACTTTTTCTTAGATCTTCTTTTAAAGCAATAATATTTGTTGAGTCGTACTGTGTCCGTTATAATGAACCGGAAATGGCACAATCTTTACAATAATCATGAATAATCCTAATAAAAATAAATAATCATTAATTAATGTGACGATCCACGATGAAAAGCCTGCAAAGCAAACAGTAAACATTCAGTGTCATTTGACATTTCTAGAGACCTCACTCTACACTAGCGCCTCTCGCGGCGAACTCAAGAGTGTTAGTCCTCATTATGATAAGACAGTCTTAAGTATATAATATACGGTGTAAATATATCCAAATTTTAAGACTTACAGTATAAAAAAATGACAATAAAGGCATTACATTATCGAATAAGCCATTTGAACGCATTAACAGTATCTAAGTTTTACATTAAATAAAACAGAAGCGAATTAAGTTATAACAAGTAACGGTGTTGCTATTGAGGGCGAGAAATCTGGTTCGATTTTTCTTTACAAAGTTAATCAATAAAAATATTTAAATTACTGTCACGCCCATTACTATCGTTAATGTTAATGGCGAAAATGTTGAGTGGAGCAGCAATTGCGTGACGTGAGAGCATACTGTGTATTGGCTACTGTGCGACGAGGTATTTATTAGTATACTTAGTACCCACCTATATATTTAAGAACCCAAAAATAATTTTTTCTATTTTTCAGTTTGTGTTTGGTTCTAGATAACATTCATTACGACATAGGTCGGTATATACTAACATATTTTTTTTATTGCGTATACCTACTAAACATATTACATCATTTTTTTCTTAAGTTTTTTTGTAAAACGTAGACTTATTACATATTATATGTATGTATGTATGTATGTAATATGTATATTAAATACAGTTAACTACATAAAATAGAAAAAATAAATATTAAAGCTCTAATAGACCACATGTTAGTTTTCATATAGTCGTGTGTGTTTCAACAGATATTTAATTCTAAAATACACAAACAGTCACATTCATTTTATTTACGTTTATAGATTGTAAGTATATATCTTACTTTCATCCATGTTATAATTTATAACATATATGAAGTAGAGCGGTTAGGCCACTCTCTACACTGAATTCGTACTAGTTAATTGCTGGATAATTAGCGGAATTGCCACCTAACATTCGAATTTTACTCTCTAACGATATATTAGCGAACAATCGTAAGTGTAAACGTCGAAAGTGAAAAAAATGGTGAAATTAAAGCTTTTGAACTTACTGAACTTCACTTTGTCTGAAAGTTCAACTTAAAAATAAATTAGTTTTGTTAAGAAGTGCTCTACGCATTTGGGTATAAAACAATTTTATGTACATATATAATATAAAATAATTATTACTATTATTTGAATTTCATATTATATATATATACCATCGATCAAAAAAGTACTAGATACACAAATCAGCGACAAAAAGTGTCCTCACCGAATGAGCGCTCATTTCAACATTTGAGCGCGCTTTTAAAGCATTGCATTTATGGTTCGATTTATATTGTAGTATATTTATTTCAACTGGAATAATTACCTAAACGTAATTGGTGACTGGTTTAAGAGAACTTTTGCACGGGATTGTGTATCTAGTACTTTTTTGATCGATGATATATACATATATCCGTCAAGCTTATGCATAATACGAGTATATAACCAACCAATGTCTATTCTATTAGTACATAAAATCATTAGAACTTATAGTCTTAGTAAAGGAATACCTTGATAAAACCAGTCTATTGTATACACATCCAAACCACTGGAAAACACACAGTATTCTCTTATTTAAACAAAAGATTTACCCACTACAGTCTACACTGACCACGGAACAAAGAATAATGCGACAGCTCACGAAGGTATCGAGTTTCTTTACCATATAAAGATGGGTATGCGCCACATTGAGTGACCCTTATTAAATGCACACTGCAAACGTTACATATAAAATACCTAGTTTGAAAATGTATTAACAAAAATACATAACCGTAAATGTAAAGCTAATATGGAAAACCAGAACAATAAATCTTCTAAAATCGATTAACAACGATTAATAATAGCGGTATGTAACTAAACAATCATCGCATCAATGACGATTTGGATATGATTCGTCACCGTTATATAGATAATAGGGGTATTATCTCAAGAGATCATGGATCGAGACAATCGAGTCCAACATGAAACATTATCGATTCAAATCCAACCGAGCGGTCGAGATGTGGAAAGGTGCGTTGGCACCTGCAACCCACGCAAGCGTGCGCCTACGCCGCCTACAGGCAGACTTGAGATACAATTTACTTGCCAGAGAGATGATTTTACTTCCTGAATAGAATCTTACCACGGGAAAGTAATAACCTTATCTTGATTAATGTTTGCTAAAATCTAATATATATATATATAATATATATATATATATATGTACATATATCTATGTACATATATATATATATATGTACATATATATATATATATATATATATATATATATATGTACATATATTAGGTGAGTCTAAAGAAGGAAGAAAAATGATTGATGACGATTTGTTTGATTGATCTCAATTGATGGGGTAAAGGCTTACAGAGCGTGCCAAAGAGTACGTATGTATATACCAAATACCAATATACTCTCGAAAAACATTACCCTCCTTATAGGGAAGGCGATTAAAAATAAAAGATACATTAAAACAGCAACAACCTTGTTTGAGGTCAACAAATCACTTAAGTACAGACCGGATCGATTTTTCAAGCGATTGATGAAAACGGCCAAATATTTTTTTTGTAAGTTGTCCCAAACAAGGAGATGCGTTCGGATGCTGACGAAGCAAAAAATGCTTTATTGATTGTCAGTCTTATTATAACTGAATCGATTTTATATATCAAATACGAGGTTTAAATTGCAACTTAAAGACTTTTAATTAGTATTTTGTTTTGCTATAGCCTGTATTGAATTAATTTAATACCGAATTATTTGACTTTTAGTACCTACCTAAAATCTTATGAGAAATGTTTACCAAAGCATTATATCAGTAGGTCTATCGTTTATTTTATTGAAAAACAATTTTATATCTTGATTATTATTGGTGGTATAACTTGTTATATTAGGTAATGTTACTTTGTATGTTTAAGGCACAGAAAACCGCATAGATCTCAAGGCCAAAGAATCAGTAAAAACTAAACTTTCGCAGTTGCTGGAACTAATGATAGTATAATTAACTTTGTAATGCAGGAAATGAGATGACTAACTCTAATCCAAGTCATTCAATGATCGTCAAAAGTATTTATTTTAAACATCCAACACCAATACGTTTGAATTACATCTCGATTATTTAGAGCTAAGCATTTTATAGATTAACAAATAGCTTTAATGTATACACTACATATTACGTATGTTAAATAAATAAGTTCTGATGAAAAAAGTCAACATAAGTTAAACGATGAAGTCATAACACACTATAGGTAAATATCAAACCCACGCAACCTCCATGGAGATTAACTTAATGGTACAGTAATTACTTCACAAAAAAGTAATGATACTAGTAAACAATTATAAAAACTAACGTCAAAAATATTTTAATGTTCTTAAAATTGCCTTAAATATAAAAAAAAATAGTATTATTAAAACTATTAAAAAATAAAAATTAAACAACAGGATAATATAATTTATAAGAAGAAATATAATATACTATGTAGACCTTAAATACATTACTTTGTAGTTTTTGACATGATAAAAAGTATTTGATAAAATATTATATGCACGTCTTCAATTCTTAATTTGAAACAATGAATATAATTTCAAATGGAGAAAAGAAGGACACGATGAATCAACTACATATATAAGCACGGCAGATTTAAGACATCCCTCAATAAAGAAGTCATATCTTAAGTTTTTTTTTTTCAAGATTAAGGCCGAGGTAGATGACACACGATATGATATTTAAAATTCACGCAACAGATACCTTATCATAATCACATGCACATCACCTATAATACATTCCAGTACTTTCTCTAATTACATTTTGGTTTTCAATTAATTTAATCGATAAGACAGTGCTTACCGACATTCGCGATTACGATTAATTCATTTTCTTAGTTTCAGATATCTACCATCTCTACCGTGCGACCCAGTTGGAAGCTGCAGACACGATCTCGGTGAAAGTGAGAGATGTTTCTTCGTCGTGCGAACGTATACAGCCAGTCTATCAATATAAATATTTCGTAATAGCAATTATAAGTATCGATGTATTAGCGATCGATATAGCGGGCGACACCCATGATTTTACTTAGCAGAGGCCAGTCGATTACATCATGACTTACAGTTCTAATGCAAATAAAACGTATGAATAATGGAAAAGGAGTACCTACTGCCTACCTACTGTCAGTAGATATATTTTTCACCTTGCTTACCATAGCATTGAATTTGTGGTCACAAACAAGGTTAAAAATTGAATTCGTATAAATAGGTAAATATTAACGATTTTAAACACGAACACAATACAATATGGGTGCATAGCTTTAAACGATGACTTTAATGTATTGAACTAAACAATATGGCTGGAAAGAGAAGTCAGTGTTGTGTTGATAAACCTTTAGCAATCTAGCCCACACACGTCGCTTAGTACTTAAAAAAATAAATTGCGGTCGTTGACCATCTAATACTGTTAGTGAAGTCATTAATCGACTAATCTTTATATATATAATTCTTCTGTGAGTGTGTATGTCACTGAACTTCTCTCAAACGACTGGACTGATTTTGATGAAATTTTTTGTGTGTATTCAAGGGGATCTGGGAATGGTTTAGATTCACAATTTGAATAATAATTTTCATCAAAAAAATTATTCAAAAAAGTTTGAAATTTTCAAATTAAAGACGTGTAGACAGGACAACGTCTGTCGGGTCCGCTAGTATAATTATAAATACGTAACTTAAACGCGTCTATTGAAATAAATAAAAATATCAAACATTTGTATGAAGTCTAGATACGACATACATTCACGATAATAAAATCGTATATTAATATGTTTTCATTAGCTACACTTATAACTATGTAATCAAATCTTGGAAATCGATTTTAACCTACTTTTAATTGTCGTATCGATTTGAAACTTTGTAGTACATAATATTTAAATTAAAATGATTATACTTTGATAGCATTGAGTTGACTTAATAATTGAGCGAGACGAAGGATAGTTGATTGACCTAAATTGTTTCGTTCTAAGGATTCCCACACATTAGAGTTTGTTCAAAGCTCGAATTTTTTAAGCTATAATTATTTCTATTATTAATTCGAACAAATCTTTCTATCGTATCGTTGTAGCGGAAATTAAAAAAAAAATATATTTTTTTCTAATTTTAATTTCATTAAGTAGGTATGGTATGGACGGTTGAGTGCGTAAGCCATTTTGCGACGCCCCATTTAGACGAGGGAGGTTCCGTTGGGTTTAGTGGGTAGTACTAGCTTTTCTGGCCCGTGAGTCCCACATAATAATGCGTAAGTGTATTTCCAAAAAAAAAAGTACGCTATCACCTATGAAGGAGACAAATTGGACCCAGTTATACAAAAAACAGCCATGTGCGTAAAAGTATTGTTTATTTTTTATAATTATTTTATTTTTTATAATAAAATGCTTATAACTCTGTTGGTACTTTTACGCACATGGCTGTTTTTTGCATAACTGGGTCCAATTAGAAATTAAAATATATACTAAAAGTATACACACAGAAGCGTTTGAAGTCAAGTCTGGTGAAGACGATTAGTAAATTATGTTCTCTCAAAACTCCTAGTTTAGATTTTTGATATTTTTTTGAAATGATTTTAGCTTCTGTAAATATTGCACATGGCACTTACTGCTAACAAGCTGTAAAACAACACCACCTATTTACATAGGAATTTGAATAGTAAATTCATAGTGTAAATATATATTATTTCACATAATCATTTTTCATTTATCGATACTTCGTGTTCAAATGTGATGAGAGACAAAATCAATATCTTTATACCTGTATAAAATTTCGGTGTGCGTGATGCGTGCGTGATTCTTCAGTTCGGAAATGGCTTCACCGATTTTAATTACGTTTTTTTATATACTTTAGTCATCGAGATGAATCTTAGATGTTATTGGACTCAGTAGGTGGCATTGTTGTCGTATTCCAGATATTTTTTTATTCTCCAATCAATCGGGGTCTTCGGCAGAACACCGGTTTACCGGGTTCGCTAGTCTTAATATATAAAATTCCTGTGTCACGATGTTGGTACAGCATAAACTCCAAAATTACTTATCCGATCTTAACATATTTTTTTAAAATGTGTGATTTTTTCCAACTTCAAAGACGAGATAGTTTTCATCCTGATTATTTTCTTTTTTTATTGCAAAATTAACGATTTTCATATGTGTGCCACAGCAAAGCATAGCCGGGTCTTTTAGTAGCTTATAAAATCTATCATTAAATAAATTAATAATCTTGCCTTCGTTTTAGTTAGTATCAATATATATATATATATATATATATATATATATATATATATATATATATATATATATATATATATATATACATGCAATACTTTTTCAAGATTTCCCACGGAGGTTGCGTCGTACAATCGCCTACAGGTTCTATTTGAGCTTTACATTTTACACGGTATCTAGGCTCGGCCGCGCCGGTCTTGCACAAGAATCTTAAAATACATTCTAATAACATTGCAATTCCTATTAATCGATATAATACAATATTTTATTTATTGAAAATATAGTGGAAATAGGTAATTTAAAAATTCATTAATCCCTCCACGACCGCGGGCACGCCGGCGTGTCAGTTAACAATAGATTTCTTAGAATTTTAATTAATTTCTTAGAAATTTACCCGGAGGTGTTAAAATATTTTTATTAGCTTAAAAATAAATATGAATGCAACTTGCAAATTTCGATTTAATATAATTTTGATTTTACCAAAATTAACTAGTAAAAACATAAGATGTCTATATACGTGTACAAATATCTTTAAAACTAAACCTCCTTTGAGTACCATCTTTTAGAATTTTCTTGTTATAAATCGAATGTTCTTTGTTCATTTCTTATTTTCTAAACGATAAGATTATCATAATAAGACTCTGCTGAGTATCTAGTGATAAAATTTTACGTCATCTCCAAGCAAATTCAACAGAAAGCTGTCACAATATTAAATACCATCGTTGATTACGTGAACCATTCTCGTAATAGCTACTACATTTAACTTACATATATTTGATTCAAAATAGACACTTGAGTAATGGAGAGAGTGGTTCGTTGATCAATGTTTTGTTTCTCCGAGTTATAACTGAAAGTCATACTTAACGAAACAGCAGCTCCATTAGTCATCTCAGTACTTCAGTTTTCTTTTGAGACAATAAAAAGCTTATTTTATGTTCAAGTTAAAGTATTTATTAACATAGCTCTAAAATCTTTTCTTCTATACATATAATAAAATTGTAACTATGGAGAATTTGGACATTAAATATTTTTTTTAAATCATTTTGAAATAGACATTATTAGCGATACAGAGGCCGAATCTATAGTTTTTAGAATTTTTGGCTGTTTGTCTGTCTGTGACCGCAACACGAAAAAACCACTGGAGGGATTTTGATGAAATTTGTTATGATGATATCCGGGTCAACACATAGGATACTTTTTACTGCGGGAAAATATCTTATCACTGAGAAATCTATACTGAACATTAAAATGTAACTAGGTACGAATCCGAGCGGAGCGAGGATGAGTCGCTAGTAATAAATAAAAACGCTCTTTTCCAAATATTTGTTATACCACTATTCTATCCTTTTATATAACGTATACATAAAACAAAATAATTGAAAAAAAAATCATTTTTTAAAACAATCTTATATTTAAATGCTCTAAAAAAAAGAAAATAAACTTTTAATTATATCAAACCCATCAATTTACTGCATTAAACAATTTGTATGATATAAAAGCTCGTCACTAGATTTACCTATATAAAAAAAAAAAAATTTTATATTTTGTTTCTTGTTAATCTTCACAAATAAATCTCGCTTACTCATAAAAGCTTGTAATTATATAGAATATATTTTATACAATAGGAAAAAGAAGAAGAATTTATGAAATCATTCATTTTAAAGAAACTGTCTCAATTTTCTAGGTCAACACTAAGAAGGTGAAACAAACGCCCGCTTTTATCGGCCACCCTGTCATCGAGTTACTGCCTAGACCCTAAGTGATTCTAAGATGGCGAAAACTCGTAAACTTGTTGTTTGTACATATTCAGCAAAAGCTTTCTTTAATTTGAACAATTTTTTTTTTTAAATAAAATGTAATATATAACAATCATTAGTTAAAGTATAAATTCACATCCAGAAGTAGATTCAGAGCAATTTTTCCTTAAAACGCCATATTAAGAGCCATATGATGGGCATAAAAATTCTTCGGAATGCCTTCCTTTTTAAATTATTTTGGGAGGAGATTATAGAAAATTCAAAATATTAAATACATAGTCACAAAATTAGGTTCGATGCCGATGATACTACGATAGCAATATCCATATATATTTACAAATCTTTAAATAAAGAAATAAGGTGATGATACTGAGGGGCAAGAAATCACGGACAAACGTATAGCTTTCCCCGCCGGAAAGTCATTAAGCTCTCGCATTGTTATTAGATTCTTCGACGACGGTCTCCGAGTATGTAGTTGGCACCCATAGGCTGTTTGATATCTTATAAGAATACGTCAGAATAAATGTTTTAGAAATTCAGACGACGTTTTATTTATTTAAATATATCTTTATATATATATATATATATATATATATATATATATATATATATATATATATATATATATATAAATGAATCCCTATTTCCCTTGGTCACGCCATCACGCGTGAACGGCTGGACCAAGTTAACTTTTTTTGTTGTGTTTGTTATTGTCAGGAGTTTTAATGTTTAAATTTTTTCTTTCATAAGAACCTTTTATAAAAAAAAATAATTAAAAAATTGCGCGGAAAATTATAAAATTTAAGAAGACTTATTTAAGAATACTTAACAACCATATTTAAATTTATATTATAGCTAACGCTGGGTAATAACTATTTATATATATATAAAACGTACCTAGCGACGAACCCGAGCGAAGCGAGGGTGAGCTGCTAGTTTATTTATAATTTATATTAAAAAACAGTTAAGTATACCTTAAAATTCTTTTACTATTTTTTTAACAAGTAGCTATAATGATCAATTTTAAAATATCCAATTTTTTCGGCGGAATCTTCCTTTATGCAGCATTAGATCAGCGCAATTTTTTCATAAAAATATTTTGTCTCGAAATGTTGGATTCCGTAACATATATGTAACTAGTGTATACAAAAACCTACTTAGACGCAGATCAATAGTTATTAATAATCTTTCGACACATTACTTTAGAAGCATTATGTTAAACCGTTTAATTCAAACATGTACATATAATTTTATATAAAACTATCTCTTTTCGGATTATTTCGCTGATTTATTTTGATCGACATATAATTCTGTTACCAATTTTAATAAATAATTATAATAACGTAATAGAGTCGATCGAATTTGATACTTTCTATTATCTTTTTTTATTAAAAGATCTAACTTTCGATTTCTACGGTATCTTTGATCTATTTTGTAATGAAAGGTATATTTAGACAAAAATCAACATGCCAATGGTGTGAACCATTCTATATTACGGCATTCTGATATACCTACGTCCTACTTTCGTTTTTGGAAATAAAACTATACATATAATAAAATTCTGATTCAGAATGTCAAATCTGTACATTAAGTAAATATTTATTGGAAAATCTTTTTGAAATAGACATTATTATCGATACAGCTGCCGAATCTATAGTTTTTAGAATTTCTGTCTGTCTGTCTGTGACCGCATCACAGCGTGAGTACATTACATACGTATATTATCAAAGCATCCACATCCATATTATTATGACATCCTTTTTGAGGACCTAATTAAATTACAGATACAATACGATCAATTTGTTGTTTATAATTGTCATTAAATTACAACATATCTATAAACATAACCAAGGCAAGGATCAATCTAAAACACATAAAATAATCAGACGAGATCTGCCTAAGAGATGCGGCGAATTTAACAATGACCTTAGTCCAAGGATAGCAACTAAAGAGAAGAATTGCATGGTCAAAACTATAAAAGGAGTCCTATTACATGCCCTTGTTTGTTATATATACATTTTTGTTGGTTATATATACATATTTTGTATATCTGTATTTATTTTTTGTGTACTTATCACATCACTCATTTTTTGTGTACTTATCACGTCAGACTTAAAAAAGGAGGAAGTATGTAATTCATATTTCGTACGATATACTCTTCGTTTTTTTACAATATTTTTTTGTTTATATGAAGGTACATGGTCCAAATAAATTACAGGGAAAAAATTGTACCCCTAAGAATAAAATAAATAGTTTTACTAGTGTTCGCCCAGTGGTCAAAATTCGACTGTAATCATTGTTGAAAATTTGAAGGAAACATATAACTCTTTCCAGAAAAATAAATTGATAACACTAATTATGTATGGTTGTTATTGAATATTGTCTGTCAAATCTATACATATAATAACATTCTGAGTCAAATATGTATATTAAATATTTTTTGGAAAATCTTATTGAAATAGTCATTATTATCGATACAGAGGCCGAATCTATCGTTTTTAGAATTTTGTCTCACTGTCTGTCTGTTACCGCATCACAGAAAAAGGACTGGACGAATTTTTATTGAAATTTGGTTTGGTCATAGCTGATTATCCGGGTCAACGTATAGGATACTTTTTACCGCGGAAAAATATCTCATTTCTGAAAAAAAAATACAAGAACTGTAACGTAAGAGTATACTAATATGTAAAACCTAAGAATTTCATGTTGGTCATCTGAACGCGGGCGGAGCCGCGGGCAATGCTAGTGATATATAATATTATATTCTTTCCTTAAATTATATTCTATAAATATATAATTGTAATATGCCCAATATGCCTTATTTAATTATTATATTAATAATGTAACACTTATTTTACAAACAGAGAGTTCTGATATACCATACATAATTAGTACATTATTGTGAGATTTTATATATAATATTTAATTAGCTATTTATTTTTGAGTAGTATGTATAATCTATATGTTATTTATATCACTACAACTGCACGATTTTAGCCTGCTATATAGCCTGTTATAAAACAACACTATTACTCACTATCATAGGTTGGCAGGAAGAGATCTAGAGATAAGTCTACCTTAGAAAACAAAATTGTATTTTAATTACCCTATTTATTTTTAAGTGCAGTAAAGAATGGTATAACATATTAATAATGGTATAACGATCGTCAATAGCCACTAAACAAAAAAAAAAGAAAATCGGTTGACAAACAGAGGAGAAAAAGGTACGAAACCGTTTTATCTTTACATATTTAAATTGTTAAAAGTTGGTTTAGTTTTTAGTTGAAAAGTTATGTTTACAAAGTACTTTTGCAAACAATAAACAATGGAAATAATGAGTAGAAATCTTAGGTTCGTCTTTTTGGCAAAATTTAAATTAACATACCATTTAATGTATTGGTTTAAAACAAAAATACAAAAATCTAAAGGAAATATACAATATTTGATGACACGTTTGGCTCAGTTTGTAGTGATCCTACTTGCTGTGCCAACGGTCGCAGGTTCGAGTCCCGCTGGGGGCATTCATTTGTGTGATGAGCACGAATGTTTGTACTCCAGTCATGGGTGTTTATATTTATAATATATATATGTATTTAAAATTATATATGAGTAGTGTATCAACTATCTGGTACCATAGAACTTACCATAGAACTAGATGGTGCGGTGTGTTAGTGTCCCAATATATTTATATTTATTTATACAATAACCAACGAGAGCATTTTAAAGCAATAATTGCTATAATTTATTTCAATTAATGTAAAAGGAGAAAAGAAAGAGATAGCATGACCGCAGGTATTGAATGTGACCACTTGACCGACGATATATGTATGTATGTACGTATATACGTCATAAAGAACGAATTATATAGTTTAAAACCTTTAAAACTAACATTGAACTACATGTGCCTACAATCTACATATAAGCGTAACAAGGTCCACACCTTATAGGACGACTGTGGGCGGAAGTATGTGCGGAACAGCGGACCGTCTATTGCAAGACGTTGGATCGCCTTCTAAAGAGATATGTATGTATTTATTTATGTAATAATATGGTATAGAGCAATGTTAGTTCATACAGACGACATTTTTGGCTCAGTTTGTAGTGACCCTACTTACTGTACTAGCGATCGCCGGTTCGAGTTCCGCTGGGGGCATTCATTTGTGTGATGAGCACGAATGTGTACACTCCAGTCATGGATGTTTATATTTATAATATGTACATATGTATTTCAACTTATATACGAGTAGTGTATCAATTATCTGGTATCCATAACATAAGCCTCGTAGCTTACCATGGAACTAGATGGTGCTGTGTGTTAATGTCCCAACATATTTATATTTATTTATTTATTTATTTATTTATTTTAGTCAGATCATTTATTCATAAATGGCAACATTTTTGCAAGCAATCTTCTTTAACTTCCAAGGCGACAACACATTATCTAGTTTCAAAGTTTCCTTATTCCTAATGAGTCAGTAGGCACAAGAAATAAGGATACAGTATGAAATTTTAATGCAGTTACAAAACTATTCATATAAACATTACGTAATTACATATATCGATGAGTACAATATATGATTGATATTGTGATTTTGTAATAGACTTCTTTCAAACCTTAATAATGTAATAATTAAAGTTTTACATATTTACATTGAAACATTCATGACAAAATATATAAACAGCAAACACAAACAATTGGTAACAATATCTTTTTAAATTTAAATTAAGCAATCTAATATGCAGTTGTCAGACACTTTATTCTTGCAGACAAAGTAAAAAATTCATGAAAACACAACAGAGAAATTGTTCAGACGGATACGCCATTATGATAAATGAAAAAGTACATTTCTCAAGACTCAATAACAAGAAACCTTGCTATGACACAGACACTAACTAATATTTCTTCTTATCGTTACGTGAACAGTTAACTAATAACTTAAATGTCTCTTAATACAAGTGTTGCAAGAGTTTGCAAGCGTACGTACATAAAATCTATACTAATATTATAAAGAGGCCGAGTTTGTTTGTTTGAACGCGCTAATCTCTGGAACTACTAACCCGATTTGAAAAATACTTTTTGCATTAGATAGCCCGTTTATTGAGGAAGGCTGTAGGCTATATATCATCATGCTACTACACAAGGGAGCGGAGCAGTAATGATAAATGTCAACAAATCAGGCAGACTGCCATACATTATTGAAAAACTGATGTTTATATCGGAAGTTTAGACGCAGCCAAAGTCGCGGATACTGCTAGTATCTATATAAGGTACATTGTTTAAACAAGTATAGTTTTAGATAAAATACCTAAAGCTATACTTGAGTTTATCTAACACAATTAAAGATAGAACTTCCTGTAATTTTTTTTTTTACGATTTCGTAAAAGGCAAACAAGGAAACAAGACAGTAAATCAATAAATGGTTTACCGATGCAAGGTGATTAACAACGACATTCATTCTAATGAAGCAAGGGTACTTAGAAATGCGGTAGAATTGAACATAAAATCTTGATTGCTTCAATGGCTGACGCACACTGCATATATGTGCAATGTACAATGTGCATACATATAATAACATAGTGACGGAATAAAATTATCAAATATTATTTGAAAATGATAGCATATATTAATTAGCCTTTATTATAGATAGGATGTAACTATAAACTTATTAAAGTTCAGCCTTTTTTAAAGTCCCACTGCTGGGCACAAGTCCTCGGTCAATGTGACTCGGTCAGGGTTTGGCCAAGATTTTTGGCTTGACAATATGCGGGATGGCTTGGACGTTGGCTAAATATGGGTTGGCAGTCTTCACATATCTATTGCCAACTTATTTAAGTTGTCTCAAGATACCTGAATTGGTTTCCTAATGATGTTAGGATTTATTAATCAATGCGAATTCTAGTTTTATATTATCTTTTAGGTACTGCATAAAGCGTTGCGTATGCGTCTCTATATCAACCCATACAAAACTTTAGTAAGGTGTTATTTGAATACCTGCCAATACGATGTGTGACATAGTCCAACCAAGATGAGTGGATGATATAATGTAAATATTTTTTAAGCTATGTACATATTGTATGTGTTATTTTACATCCGCTTGAAAACCATGGAGAATCGCTGTTGTAATAGAAAAGTAGAATTAGATCGCCATTTTAATTGCGGAAGTTAGTTAATTTTAATTATATTTGATTTCCGTCAATAATTTTTAAATAGATCAGAAATCTTAATACGTTTAACACAGTCTTAATTGATATGCTAGGTCTAGCGTATTTATTTACATCTTCATTAAAATGCCTAAGAACTTGCCACTGGTTTTATCAAGTCACGATTAAACTAGATCCAAAAATGCATACGTTTGTGATATCTAAAAGATCATATCTGGGATAAATTTTATTAAATAAAAACGTCTTTTACAGCACACAACTAAAAGTTCTGCTGTTAACATTTTATAGCGGAAAATCAAGAAACTCGTTAAAATCTCAGAAAATAGGTCGCTGTATATAGATTGATTTCATTTAAGATTGAAAGTTGCTAGAAAAATAAATATTACACACAAGTCCACATTTCTTGTCTCTGCTAGATACGGATAAGATTTATGCTTAATGCTAGCTTTATAGCTAACGTCATCGTGTTCTGTATTTTATATATTCTCCGTTTGAAATTTAATACACCTAATGTTTTAATCAAAGCATTCATAGTTCCTCTCGTTCCTGGTAATTTAAATTTAACACATCGTAACGCCTTAAGTAACTCATAGTTTAAATTTTTTTAGCTTCTACAAAATAACCTGGAGCTATTTTTTCACACATATAATAAAATTGTAAATAAGCCGAATCTGTACATTAGATATTTTTTGGAAAATCTTATTGAAATAAACATTATCGATACAGAGGCCGAATCTATAGTTTTTAGAATTTTTGTCTGTCTGTTACCGGATCACAGAAAACCCACTGGAGGGATTTTGATGAAATTTGGCACAGTGATAGCTGATTATTCGGGTATATATATATAGGATACTTTTTACAGCGAAAAAATATCTCATTATTGAGAAAAAATACAAAAACTGCAATGTAAGAGTATACTAATATGTATCACCTAAGAATTTGGTTTTGTGATCACCTGAACGCGGGCGGAGCCGCGGGCAATGCTAGTTATATATAATATACATATAACAGCAATATATCACTCAAAATCAATTTGCCTGATATTGAGCCTTTGAGTATAAATGTTGCAAAAGTGGTATTTCATCACGAGTGACTTTATTAAAATCATTCACTTTATTTGTTTCTAAAAAACTAGCGTTGGGAAAGGAAATTACGAACAAAGACTTCGCTCTCCACACATTATCATTTCAATCGTATCTGTCGGTGGATATTTTCTCTGACTATTGAATTATAACGCCTCACATTATAATCTCATAAAGAGTGGAAAACCTTTCGAACTTGGAAAAACTCTCCAAAATGAAATTCTAATGTAAAAAAACATTCTTTATAAACAATTAATTATCCTTGTTATACAGTTAAATTTATGATTTGTACATCGTATTTTAAACATATTAGAACCTTACGTTCTACGTAAAGTTACTGCCAAAAAGCTTATCTGGACTTACAATTAGTAATAGTTTAAAAACGGTTATAACAATTTAAACCACTATACACTATGAAATTAATTATGCGAAAAATAAGTTTATATCGCTGAACAAATGGCACATCAATTTTAATTTAATTTTAAGATGCGCTTTATTAATTTTGGAGGGTAAAAAGCGAATAAGCGAAAGAGAGATCTGGGTCGGTAACAACATCGCGAAGACGAACTCCTTTCGCGGGCGGCGGCAACGAGCCGTGAGTCTCCAAGATGCGGCCACGGTCTGATGCCCTAACCTTGGCCGCACACTCCTGTCTAATCCCGAGCATATGAGTATGACATCATTGGCAAAAAATATTCTCATACCCCATATGGTGGAGGCCAAGGACGGAATATACAATGATGGCAAAATATTAAAGAATATTAAAAAGGAAAGTCGAGTCATTGACCTCGCAGCCGACGGTTACTGCGGATTGATGAATGGCTGTTAAAAATCTTTTTTTAACTTCCGACAAAATTTTGTTCCAAAACAGTCACGACAATTTCGACAGTGAATTAGTAGTATATGTAAAGATAGATTTTTTATTTCTATTAAAATAATTTAGCCAAATGAGAAAATTATAGAGCACATGCCGAGCGCTCCGGGCGACAATGTAATTTTAATAGCCTTTGTAACGATTGTTAGATATAATGTATGACTTTCTAAGCTTTTATGTTGCAAAATAGTTTGGTAACGCGGTTTCTTTGACCTCCAACTAACACAAATAATTCGCATGAATTCTTAAACGAGTAATTTATTTTACATGTAAGTTATTACCTGTTCTGCAAAAAAAATTAATCATCGTCAATAAATAACTAGAGTTATCGCAATGGCATAACTTATCGTACGAATGCAGCGCCGATAAGAAACATCATTCATCGACCTTTCCACACCTGGATGGAACTAATATTATCTACATTCCATGCGCATATCGCTATTCTATGTAACAGTTCATGGCTTACCGAGACCGCGACTGAGGCGCTTGGGATAACACCGGTGTTTTCTATCTCTTGGCCATCAGGTGCGCTCAGAAATCGGCGAAGAGTGCCGTATCCGGACGCCGAGGCCACCATCGCTACCATTATTTTATATTAAAACAATTATTTAACACGATTATTACATAGACACACAACACAGTAACCACTGGGCTCACGGTGACATCACTTTAGCGGGAGTGCGCGCGCGGCGTGCTGCGCGCCCGACGCGTTTCAACTGTTCGGACCCGCGCGAGTGGACCGCGCCCCTCTACCAAGACGATAGAATATTGTTTGACGAGATAAGTATGCTAACATTGAATATCCGTCGCGACTTAGGTTCTATGAAAGAGACTAAGCGAAGTTTTAAAATCATAATGTATAAATTATCATTAATTTACATACTCAAATAGCATAAATCTTATTTACTCAATTAATCTGAGAATTACAACAAAATAAAGCTGTAACATACAAAATAATAAAACAACTAATGTATATAGTGTAAAAAATTGGCAACTCATGGAGAGTTTCATATTTTAACACGTCTCCATGTGTGGGTAAACCATTTCTAGTACCCGACCCAGAATATAAAAAATAAAAATGGATTTTTAGAAATTGTTACCATATAATAACACTAAGTAACCTTTCAAATTAAGTATTGATTTTATATTCCCAAAACTCTTTATTAAATGTAGTGAGTACTGAGTACTAACATATTTTTAACAAATTATAAGTTTAATTTTTATAGTTCGAACATAATAAAAAAGTCACTCAACTCTTCCTTGTAAATAGAGAATTAAATATATAAATATTTAATATGGCTTATATTTATTAAGCATGAACATACTCCCCATGATTTAATTCTAGGATTATTTTAAATGTCACATTATATTAAATTGATGAAATATAAAAAATGATCTAGACTTTTCCACATTAAGTAATCTTTTTACATATTTTTTCATGACACTCTGAATGAGTGAAAATTAGTAGAAAATATCTTCTACTAATTTTGACCAATTAAAAATTGTGATGCATTTATTATTAGAAATTGCAATACCATGTCTACCTTAATATGCTTATGAGATACCAAAACATAACAAAACACAATCATATACATATACAATATTTAAAAATAAGAACATCAAAAATCATCAGTCATAACTCAATTTAAAAATAAAACATCAATCAAATCAATTAATCGAACGCTGGCTGAAATGAATGCTGGGATGGTGAGGTACTGGGACTAATTCGTGTAATAAAATATGTTACTGTCTATTTAAATTCCAAATGTTTACTTAACTATTAAAGAAATTCATTATGCAAATTTATAATTCATAATAACACTAATCAATAATCATTTTGTATTTTAATAAGGCAAACAATAAAAAGTTTACTGTTGAAATATAAAACAAAGGCTGTGGACATTATATATGAAATATATGATATGACATGTAAGGTACATAACAATGTTCTAATAGCAATAATTTATTCCACAGGAGTGTGGGCTGTTAACTTCACCCACACTTTGCCTTGATTTGTTTAGAATGATTTAAAGGTGACTCCATCACCTAAATTTTAATCTATAACACGTAAACATATCAATATGATGAAAAGATGATGTGATTATTGGAATTATTACTTTTGTTATACATTGTTTTAGTCATATTATAGTTAGCAAATATTACTTATTAGAGTTTTGTGAAAGATAGATATCACATATGTCCAGTAAACATTAATTATGAGCAACCGGCAATTAGTCGTCTCGATCTCACCTGTTTGGTGTCCACAGTGTCTGTGGCCTCCATGTTGGCAAATGTTCGCTCCTGCCTCTCCATAACTTCGAAAACATCAGAAACGCCTAATCCATCCACTTGACTTTACAAAAGCACACAATACGAGCATAAACATAACAATCACGATGGTACAAAAATTTATAACGAAACAATGTCAATGATCCGACAAACACGTTCAACACTTCAAGTCTGCTTAGCCAACAGAAATTGCACTAATATCTCATTAGTCATATGATTATACACATGATTATCATATCAATAAATAAATAGTGCAACAATTCCTAATTTTATATGTAAATTAAAGAAAACAGAGATCATCACCATCTTAAAATTTCACACATTCCGTCATCGAGGCCGACTGATTGTGGTCGCTGCCCTAGAGTACGATCCAATTAACGCAGTACTTCCAAGATGTCATGTCATGCTATTTTTAAAAATTGAAGTTATTATATGCATATATAAGTATAAAAAAATATTTTCTATAGAAGTGTTTCCAAGTTTTAAATATTTAATACAACTTTTTACCAATAATTTTACTTTGAATGTAAGATTTAAAAAAATTCAATGATCGTCAATGAAAACAAACGTTATTTGGAACGTTTTCAATGTAGTAAAACATCATAGTGCCACCTAGACGTTACGACTTAAACTAATAAACAAATTTAAAATATAACTGAAAACATTTGTATGCACACTTCAGTTATTTTTATTTATAAGAACATGTGAGTATACAATCTGAAATATAAAAAGTAAAAGTAACGATCACCAATCTCACAATAATCATATTTATAAAAAAAATATTTGTTACAATATTTGTACTCTGTATTTTATTTAATAATACGTCTGGCATACACATATTTATTTCAATGTCAATTGTCAAAAAAAGTGCTGTAAAAGCGTGTTTATAGTAAATGGTTTTGTGCTCTTTTTATGTATATTTTAAATTATTCAATGCAAATATGAAATAAATAATCAGTTTAAATTACTGATCAAAAACAGATGATAAAAATTTTAACAAATGCCTCGAGAAAAAAGTAGATATCGCGATAGGCGGAGTTCCTCTTACAGTTCCGAATCCTCTTACGATAGAAAAAAGGTTAAAAGTAAACATAAACGACGATCGCGTTCCCGAGATCGATCAGAATCTAGCAGTCATAGAAGAAAACGATCTACATCACGATCGAAATATAAAAAAAGGAGTTATTCTAGGAGTGTATCGAAGGATCGTTATGAGAGCAAATCTAAACGACGATCCTTATCACGATCACATTCTAAACGATCAAAGCATTCTCGCGATCGTTCACATTCAAGATCAAGTTCACATAGCCGATCTAGACGCAATAAAAACACTAAAAAACATCGAAAACGATCACGTTCATCAAGTAGCAGATCAAGTTCGTTTGATATAGGTGAGTGCTGAATTATATGAATTTCGGTACATCATTTTTCAATTTTGAATTCAAAATATATTCTAAACTTTCCAGAACCTAGAAAGCACAAAGTGGATGATACCGAAACAAAAATTGAACGAGCTATTAAGGCAGCAGAAGCAGTGGGCCTAACAATGACTAAAATACCAACTTATGAATATAAAGATGTTGAAATTAAAGAAGATATGCCAACAATCCATGATAGGAATCTGCTGGCAGAATTGAATAATGATTCATTTGTACAAAAAACATTTATATCATCAAGAAGTAAAAAACAATCACAAAATATTGTAATTGACTTAAATTCAGAAACTGTAAAAGTGCCAGAGTCTGAACTTAAAGTTCAAACTGATGACTCGATTATTAACTTTGATGTAAGTACATACCTATATTAAATTAATAATTTCTCAGTTTCTGTAAAAAAAATACTTAAATATTAATATTTACAAGGTTAGTTGATTTTTTTATAATTATTATCATTAATAACTAGCAACTTACTTCTCTCTGGTTGTCTCTAGGTAGGCGGATTTTGTTCACAATTTCATGGGTTTTAAATTTTTATGCGTGAAACCCTGTTTCTTTTTTAAAATAAAATAGCCTAAGTTACTCCTTATAACATCAGCTACCTGTCAGTGAAAGTCCCGTCAAAATTGGACCAGTCATTTCGGAGAGTAGCCGGAACACAAATGACACAGACAAAAATTTTAAAAATTGTTTTTTTTTTCTTTTATGTACCATATAATATATTTTCATATGCATTTAGAAAAAACTGTTATTTTGAAATAACAGAACTTTTATTTATCTGTATATAATATAATAAATGTTATTATCATGATATTTATATTAGGATAATTATAGTCTTTATTATCAATGAATTACTCTACGACTACCATTTAATAAAGATTTTATAGATTGTCTTATTGAACTCTTAAGCTTAATCTTATTTTTAATTCATGAGGCTGTATTGTGAAATGAATAAAAACATGAAATTCACTAATTTAATTAACATTTTTATCTTGTAATGGACCTTGAGATAATTATCACTTTTTGATAACTATCCAATATTTATTACAAGTGTAGGATTTTCCAAACACTCCATTTTTATTTTTTATAATGAAAACTAAATAAATATAATTCTATGAATATACTAGTGACTCACCCTTATTTCTCTCGGGTTTGCCCCTAGGTTGATCCCCATACAAACTTTCATCGCCATTTTCATATCCTTCCTAGGATCTCAAAATATCTTCATACCAGATTTTATCTAAATCAGTTCAGTAGACCCAGAGATTAACCCCACAACCTCACAAACTACCTTTTTATAATATTAATATAGATAAGACTAAAATTATCATGGTGTATTTTGACATAACTGGATCCTGTGCTGATGTCAGTGAATCTTATATTTAAATTTATAATGTTACAGGAAATACCTAGCCAAGAAGAGCTTAAGGAAATGTGGATAAAGAAGTTATATCAGTATAGAAAAAAGATGCTAAAAGATGAAATTTAACAAATTTCTATTATAAATTACTAAATAAAACTTTTTGTCTATAGATAGCTTAATTTTATATTATAAGAAATATAATTGTATATTATATAATAATTATTGTGGTTAGTTTTATAGAAAATATCTGTAGCAAATAAAAAGAAATTAAAATCTACAATTTAATAATAAAAACTTTAGTGTAAATAAGTTACATAGTAAATATTTGGAATATTAATTTGGGTTTTCAATAAAAGATATGTAACCTAAAACATTTTTATTAAACAACAAATATTAGACGCAACTCACAATTTTAACCATGCTCAGAACTACGTTCTCTATATTTACAACACAGCATAAGCTTAACATTTAGGAAACCAAGCTTTACATGTTGTTTCTTTCTCGCTGGATGCGACTGCTGTAAGTTCGTGACACAAGGTTCCAGGAATCCATGTACCTGTCCATGCACATAGCTATGCATTTTTGTTCAGAATTGTCTAAAGCTGTACCAGGTTTATTAATACACTTTTTAAAACATTTTTCGGACATTTTTGTCAGAAGTTCTTGCGCGTTTGCGATTGCAATTTGTTGTTTCACCTGGTCCATTAATTCCTCTTTTTGTGCACCACTAAGAGATCCCGTAGATAAAGAATCCATTTTTTAATTTAAATATTTTAAGAATTGTTATAAAATTATTGTGATTCAATTCACTGTACAGATTCTAACCTCTAAAATAGCAAACAGATTTACAGAGTAGTAGTACAGACTACACAGAAATAGATTATTTTAAATTTTTATACTGATCACTCAGAAAATGGCCACAGATAATATAAAATGTTCTTTAATCTCTAGGATCTATGTATATACTTTACAGAATTTTTAATCATAAAGAATATGGGGGTCATAATGACTGAATTATAATTATATTAATTATTATTCATTTTAATTAGTGAATATGAAATGATGGAACTATATTTACATAAGAAAATTCAAAAAGTTAATGAGTTTTTCCAATATTCGATTTCTGTTTAATGTTTTTAATAATTCTAAAGAATTTATACTTATTTAATTATAAATTAAAAACTTAATTGGGTAAATTTCTTAAAAGGAAGCCGCTACACGTATGATTTATTTACTTTCAGTCGGGTTAAACAATTATAGATAGATTAGATTATTCGATATTTCTTTTGTACCTGGTTTTTGCTTCTATTATATTCGCATCTTACCTGTGTGCTTTACCTGGAAGTTAAACCAGCTGAAGGAACAATGGAGAAGGAGAGGTCCATTCTGGTCCTGACTGATTATAGAAACGAGAAATTTGGAGGATGTATTCCTCATATAATATTCTTCGGATGCCTAATCCGATAAGAAAGGATTTTTTGAAATTTATCTCCAAGTGGGTCAAATAGGGATTAAATATTATGGGATTAAATAAATAAATTTGTTGGGACATTAACACGCAGCGCCATCTAGTTCCATGGTAAGCTACGAGGCTCGTGTTATGGATACCAGATAGTTGATACACTACACATATATAACTATAAATACATACATATTATAAATAGAAACGCGCATGACTGGAGTACAAGCGTTCGTGCTCATCACACAAATGAATGTCCCCAGCGGGACTCGAACCCGCGACTGCTGGCACAGCAAGTAGGGTCACTACAAACTGAGCCAAACATGTCGACTAAAGAAAAAAAAAAGTGGTGTTTAGCTTAAGATAAAAAAAAGAAATTTTTTTTTTCGCAATTCATCCCATAAAGACGTAAAAGGAGGTAATAGTTTTATGGGCAAAAAAATTTTTTTGATCAAAATTATTTGAAACTTGGTATTAATGCCCTTCAATACAAGTAAATAAATACATGTTTTAATGTTTCTCGAAATTCTATCCCATAAGGGGGTAAAATGGGGGATAAAAGTTTGTGTGAAACTCTGTAATTAAGGAGCCTCCGAGGCAATTATGAAATAATTTTATTTATAGAATCCGTAGTTTTTTTTAAAATTAATAATAACAAAACTATACGTTTTCTATAACGTATACACTTTACATTTCCAAAATGTGTATTTTTTTTAATAATACGAAAGAATTACCTAAATTCGCACGCGTTCCTTCCATCCTAGCCACACTCCTCCCTGCTCGTTGTCGTCCTACTAAAATAAAAAGCATGGTTTCCTTTTAATATGTAAAAAAAACAAACAAAAAAAATGAAATGAAAAAAAACCATCTACGCTATAGAACTTTATAAACAGTGCCATAATGATCGCGACATCTGGCGGGTCAAAAAGCATAATCATCTCCATTCTTTAATAGCATTTTTAAACTTTTTTTAAGGTGCTATTTGACACTAGGGGAATAAATAATTTTTTATAATATAATTGTGACTTTGTCATCCATGCTTGTGACACATGACACTTGACAGTTGAATCATAAATGTTGTACTGTGGTATATGTCATGAATGTTGTTATTTGTTAATTTGATAGTAAATCGGTCTTAACCGTATGTTTTAATTTATATTTGTATAAAACACATATTTGTTTACTTTAATGTGCGATACAAAATTTCATTTTTGAAGTTATCTTAAAATTATATAGTAAATTTTTGTGCATTATGAGAATTTCATAATAAAAATTGTGCATAAAAATTAAATTATAATTTTTATGGAAAGTTAATTTTATTTTAATGGAGCAAATCGCTGAAGTTGCTTCTACTCTGTCACACGATGATCTTCTTGAAATAACGAAGTCATCTCTTAAAAGTGTTTTCAATTCAGATCCACTATTGTCTGATTTACCTGAAGATATTATTCTAGAAGAAATTCAGTCCTTGGTACGAATGCATACTTTACTTTTATGTGAAATAATCAACAAATTTATTTATTAAATCGTTTATTAATCATGTGCTTGTAAATTTAATCATTTCACAATGAGATGTTAATTGTAGTTCACTAGATGCATTTATTTTAGACTAATTTAATTATTTTTCATAGATAGCTGTAGAACATGGTCAATCTATTACCATTTTTATATCAAGAGATGTTGAGGCACCGTTAAAAGTTATTGTAAGTGTAAAACTATTTTCTAGCTAATTATTTATTCTTATAATTAGAATTGAAGGTGATAATGTCTGGTTAAAACAAGCATGGCTATTGGTATTCAGTATTGTATAACTAAAGCAGTGAATGAAGTATTCGAACCAAAGTTTTACTTCTGCTACCTCCAACACTACTAATGTAAACTATATCATCAACTTTCTTAATGCAGTAGGGATACACAACTTTCACTTGCCATCTAAGTCAAAATATGTCTTCTGTGTATCTATAGCCATAAAGAGCATATAATTGTGAATAATCAGCACATAATGAAACAAACAAAAAACATTTTTGGTTATAGAAATGTATTACAATGCAAACTTTTATGTTATAATTATTTTAAAGGTCCCTCAGAGTGCCACAGTGAGAGATTTGAAAAAAGCTATTAGAAGGCATTTTGAGTTGCATCAAAGAAGAACTGGTAATAAAGTAAAAATATCATGGAGGTACATCTGGAAAACTTACAATTTAAACTTTGACAGTTTAAGCCTAGATAATGATGAGAGCAACATATCGGATTATGGAGTTACTAATAAAGTCACATTATCATTTAAAAAGAAAAGAAAAAAATCATAATCAAACTAATTTTTATTTATTTCTGTAATAGTTACAACATCTCTATGGTGAAAGAATAACTTTGATAGAACTATCATAATTTTTTAACATTAATCATACTGAATAGTGTATGTTATATATGTGTATTACACAAAATTACAGCTTTAAAATGTTTTAGGTTTAATAAACCACTTTACGTTTAGCCACTGGACCCAATATAAAATTCAAATGCATGAAAACTCGTTCAAGCAAGCGAAGCATAATGCACACAAACATTTTATTACATTATTATAAACACAGATACACAATATATAAAAAATCACTCTATTTCTAGTGCTTGAACGTAATTGATAAAATACATATATCGATGAACAAATGAAAGGCATTTTAGACATTATTGTTTGATTTTGCACTGACAATCAAACCCAGAACCTTCGAATGGGAAAGAAAAGGTGTATCATAAATAAGCTGTAAGACAAAGGAAATAAAGGGAAAATGAAGGTGAGGTAACCTTCCAGTATTTATATTTTAATTAAACTAAAATAAGCAGGACAGTATTATGAATTTTTTCAAATCAAAAATCAGCATCGTGAACACGGAACGGTACCAGTTTCTTTTTTCTGCTTCATTCTTTTCAGTAAATCCTTTGTTTTTCCTCCAAGTTTTTCCAATACGGCACTATCGTCTTCTGTTATAGGATTTTTTTCCGTCAAACAATTCAGTATTTCTTCTAATGTTGTCACTATTTTCCTTAAACGGCGATTACTGTATTTCGTTTAATTTTTTTAGATTGTTCATGTATCTTTTTTCTCAGTCTAAGCTTTCTTGGAGAATATAATACTTGAACTTGATTAGACTTTGTTTTCTGCACCAACTGCACCTATACGTTAAAATCTAGAGTTAGCAATGTATTACATTTCAACAATTACATACATATAAGACATTTGGCATATCGTCCCGTTTCTGTGTAAACCTCGTATCTACAAAATCTTAATTTTCAGTAAATCGATAAAAACGTTTAGAGTTACTTAATTTTCATAAAAAGTTATAACTAATTTAAAATTTATACTCTTTATTTATCACCTTAAAATAATTAAACATCATTTTTGCTATCTGCATCGATACCTTGTTGTTATTATCAATTTAACGTAGATACGAGTTTTTTCATCAAATACCCTGGTAACTTTTTTGCAGATACGAGGTTTTGAAATTAATTTTTATTTTTTTTCTATAAGATCATTGGCGAAAAATTTTTTTATGCAAGGCTTTCACATTCAATTCATTATTATTTTATATTTATTAATTAAAACAAATTAATTTGATTTTGATTTAATGTGTTATAAATCATATGATTACTATTTATAATATGATTTAATTATTTTTTTCAAATATGTTTACAATTTATTGAATAATGTACAAATTAACAGCAGGATAATCTGAAAAATAAGTAATAAGAAATAACTTGAACAATAATTTTATTTCTTATTTACTTGATGTGAAATAAAAATTCTATAAATGATTTTTATTTAAAAAAGAAATTTTAAGTATTTAAATAAATAATACTTACTTATGGTTTATATTAATACTTATATGTATTCATATGAATAAAAAATAAATGTCAATCAACAAAATACAGTCAACTTAAGTGTGAACATGTTTACAAACATTCAGTAATAAGACAACAACGCCATCTTAACGTTTTCAGCGATACTTACGGTAGATACGAGGTTTTTGAATTCGAACATGTAGATACGAGAAAAATCAAAAGCCTCTAAAAAAAAATCTATCAACATTATGAACATTGCATGTTTTGTTTTACGTTACAAGAGTGCTAAGGAGTGATTTTCGCTAAAAATCTCAATTTCGAAAAAAATGGAGTTACGAGGTTTACACAGAAAGGGGACGATATAGACATTATAGACAGTATATCCTTTAGTATAGTGTTAAAAACCAGTTAATACAATTTTAGTAACAGAAATAACTGTAAAAATTTATAACAAAATTATTTTGAATTTACATCTTCTTGTAACGGGTTTAAACTTTCAGCTAGTACTACCACGTCTTGATTGATTTGAACACTTTCTATTGAATGCTTGTTATTTACTTCTTGTGGCTAAAAACAAGAGATTTAACTTTATATTAGCAGATAATTTACAGGTTTGAAAACCTAAACCAGCTGCAATTATAAAATTGATATAGCTTGTTTGTATTAAATTTATATGAGACCACCTCGAGACTATATTCTTTAGAATACAAAAAAAATTCTTACAGAGATTTTTTTTGCGAAGAAATCGCGTAACAAACATACAAAAAAAACTGAAGAATGAGAACCTTCTTTTTAAAGTCGGTTGAAATGGTACATATAATAATAGATATTTCAACGTTAAAGGTAATACCAACTTTTGGAGAGATTAGTAATGTTGCAATTGAAGAGGATGCTTGAAATTTTGAATTCTAGTATTCCTTGGTATCACAGCTTAGTTCTAGTGACTAAAAAAGCACGGCATTATAATAATATGTAGTACTTTCTTAGGTTATAAATTTATTGTCATCAGATTGTAGGATACTGTGATAAAAGGGTTTTATGTTATTGTACTGTACAAATAACATCATTCGTTCAGTCATTTCGTCAAATATTGATATATTTTTCGACATTGTTAAGCACTAGTCGATGTCAAGACTTACTCGACAGTTTTGTCATTTGTTCTGAATGGTATAATCCAACCATTTTAGGATGGTTATCAGATGTCAACAATACATAGAAATATCGACTATATTTAACATAGTTGGATAATACAGTTTATTTTACATTTGATTAAATTTTGTGATAAATAACAATAAATGTAATAAAATAATGTACTTACAAGTGAAAAGAAATAGTACTGCTTCCGCCGCTATAGTTTTTACACCATTTAATCATTTTGGGAGATGTTTTGTTGACAAGTACGAGTAAGTGCTTAAGACTAACGCAAAAACAAACGATCAAGGCTAGAATTTCCTGCTTACTGACAAGATCGGTAAAGGTACACCCGCTTATATGTCGGGTCCAGGGGCTAATTCGTTCATGATACAACTATAATTGAAATGAATTGAAAACCATGAGTGGTTTTTGTGCCAATTATTATCATATATAGTTGTATTTATTTATACAACAAACTTCACACATACTGTGTGTATATGTAATAATAATGCCTTTGTATAGAGGCAAGAATTTTTGGCTCTCGTGCACGTTTAAATTTCTGCACCATCTAATTGTGAATAGACAAACGACAATAAAGAAATTACATAAAAAAATGTTGAGTGTAAGATGTTTTATATAATATGTGATTCCTAAACATATTTTATTAAACATTTGTGTGCATTTAATGTAAAATTATTGATTTGACTAATTGATTATTATAATTGTGTCATTTAACACAGTAACATGCTTTATATATCTAAAAGAGACCAAGTAATGAAGCAAAACAGTGTGCATAAGACTGATATTTCTTTCTTTAAAATAATGTGAACATCTAACATATACTATATGTTCTAAATGAAACCAAAACATAACCTACATATTCCTAAACATATAAATCAGTAATCACATCATCCCTTGACATATGATGTAAATATATTTTTATAGTTTATCTAAATGGTGTTTTTTTTTCAGATTTTTTATATAAAAACAAAATGTATAAAATAAAGAAATCTACACATGTATGAGTTTTTCATTGCAAATTCCTTATAGTTGTTCAAAGTCGGGTTGCGGGGGCGGCTCCTGAGGCAAAGGCTCGAAGTCCCCGAGGCTGTAGTGCGGCTCCTCGTGCCGCGGCGTCGCCAGCGGGCGGTCGTACGCGTCTTTTAGAAGCTCCTGATCATGCTGTAAAAGTAACAGGAATAAGTAAGCACATATGTTATATAAAGCAATTTTTATATATATATATATATATATTGAAATTGCTTCTACAATATGCTTTTAAATAAATGATTTTCCTCTATACATATAATAAAATTGTAACTAAGCCGAATCTGTACATTAAATATTTTTTGGAAAATCTTATTGAAATAAACATTATTATCGATACAGAGGCCGAATCTATAGTTTTTAGAATTTTTGTCTGTCCGTTACCGCATCACAGAAAAACCACTGGAGGGATTTTGAAGAAATTTGGTATGGTGATAGCTGGTTATCCGGGTCAACATATAGGATACTTTTAACCGCGGGAAAATGTCTCATTTCTGAGAAAAAATACAAAAACTGCAATGTAAGAGTATACTAATATGTTAAACCTAAGAATTTGGTTTTTGATCATCTGAACGCGTGGCGGAGCCGCCGGCAATGCTAGTAATTATATATAAACATTGATAATAATAATTATTATTGAAACGGTCATAAGATATCGCAATGACGATTTTTAAGCCTTGACAATTGACATGTCAAAAAACCAATAAAAGTAGACTCAGATTTACACAATAGTCAGTATAAAAAATATTTAACATATTAATATTATTTGATTTTTAAAACACAAACATTGTCAATTATTTTAAACAATATCCTCACTATGTAAATGTGTCTGTGTGTGTGCTAAATGTACTAAATATACTTAATTTTTTACTTTAATTTATTACCTAAATAGTATTTGAAGAGTAGTAATTAGTAGTAGTTTTTGTATAGTAACAAGAACTACAAAATATAATATTTGGATTAAATAATAATTTCTTGCATATCCCATACATCCACACTAATATTATAAATGCGAAAGTAATTCTGTCTGTCTATTACCTCTTCACGCTTAATCAACTGAACCGATTTAGATAAAATTCGGCATGGACATAGTTTGAGACCCTGGCAAGGACATGACAAGTTTTTATCCCGGAAATCATCCCTAAAGGGAGTGACAAGTGGAGTCGCTAGGATTCTAGCACTGATAAATATTTGTTTGTAGAGATGTTCAATAAAGAGTATGTAAGGTACAATAGGTAAGGTATTCGGTTCTTGACCTGATCAGGCTGCAGCACGGAGGGCGGGGCCAGGTCGTCCAGCGACAGCTGCGTGTTGATGACGGAGGGCGGCGCATAGTCCGCCATCGCCGGCATGCTCTCCATAGGCTGGGTGTTGTAGAGATTATTTGTAAAAATATATTATTTTTTGTAAGCAAGCGCATTACTGGAACGATTTTTAATGTTCGTAATAGCCTGAATTAGTTTTTTTTAAAAGTTATATATAAGTTAATCTTTGTATGATCTCAAAGATCATAAATAATCATAATATATAGATTTTTGCTAGGTCCACCCGTTCCTGAGAAAATCGGTGGTGACACACGGACAAACAGTCAGAAGGACAATAGAGTGATCTTATAAGGTTTCCTTTTTTACCTTTTGAGGTATGGAACCCTAAAAAACAAAACAGCAACATGTCACAACTCACAGTGTCGCCGGGGTCGGGCGCGGGCGCGGGGTCGGGCGCGGGCGCGGGCGCGGCGTCGTCGCGCACGGCGTTGGCGCGCGCCTCCTCCTCCGACTCGTACGCGCTGGAGTGGTGCGTCAACAGCAGGTGCGACAGCATGTCCGTGCCTGCCGGGTAATGTGTTGGTTTAGAATATTGTGTTATATTATTGAGCTTATGTTGTTTTGTGAATTAAAGATTTTTATATTTATTCAATTTTCTTATACTCAAAATAAAACTATTTTTTCGGTTTTTAGATTTTTTCGCGGTTAATTCATCCCTGCCGCAAAATGAATGCAAACTATGTATGTCTCCGACTACATAATACTTTATTAACCGACTTCCAAAAAGGTTCTCAATTCGTCGGAATCTTTTTTTTTAATGTATGTTCACCGATTACTTGACGACGCCTGAGCCGATATGGAAATGTTTCAAAGGGTATATTTCCCAGGTGGCCCCATATAAATTTTATCGAAATCGGTCAAGCGGTTTTAAAAAAAAATCAACCATATGTTATTAAAAAACTTTCTTCTTACAAATTACCTGCTTATTACGTCTAAACTAAAAATTTAAAAAAAATCTGACTTCCAGGCACTATAATGTAAAAAATAACTAAACTGAGGCTTTTATTTAGAATAGATACCTAATCAGACATTTTCAGTCAGTTCCCTTCAGAAGTCAGTGCCAGCCGACAATATTTTAAGACATGTATACCTAATAGGTAAATTTGTACTTTACGTATCGAAATATATTAGATTTCTTTGCATCGGCTTATGCCGTTTAGTGGTTTTTTACGTTTTAGTGCCTGAAAAGTCGGTTTTTATTTTTATTAAAAAGGTCTTTTTCTTTCGTCAACTCGTTTTCATTTTTTTAGTTAGCTTTCATGCAATCGGGTTTTTTATTTACAGCTTTTTAGTTTTTGCCAATTAGACAAATGATGTTATATTTAACAATTTTTAAAATACTTTTAAACATATAAGTTGAATATATCTTTGTGATAGCCTCTTAAAATCCTTTATTTTGATACCCCACTGGATTGGTTTGTAAGATTTAAAAAAACCGCAAAATGACGCCTGAAATTCGCTATTATAATTTTGAACTATTTTTATATAGCCCATAATTATTGATAAATCGAGTGTTTTAAACACTTGCGTTATCAACACGAATCTAACGACGTATGAATAATAAAAATCGGCCTACGCGTTTGGTCTCTAAACCTTTTCTTCTTTTCTTTTTTTATTATTAATTAATCGAAAAATGTACTAGTTGATTTTTTGAAAAAGAAATATTTTTTATAACGCGAAAAAAAAAATTTTTTCTGCCCTCCAAATTTTGTCGCCCTGGGCCTCAGCCCCGAGTGCTCCTAGTGTAAATCTAGCGCTGCACACAGTAGCCGCAGTACGTACCGATGTCAGTGGAGTAGGAGCAGACGCAGTGAAGGCGGCGCGGCGCGCGGCGCGGCGCCGTCTCGAGCGAGTGCGCGCCGGCGCAGAGCCCGCTGTGGCGCAGCATGGCGCGGTAGCACGACGTCGCGTACGGGCACTTGCTGCACGCCGTGCGGCCGCTGCACGCACACGCCATAGCAAGGGGATACCGATCATTAATAAATGCTTTTGAATTTGTGTCGTGTGATGTCTAAGATATTAATTAACACAGAACTGTTGTTTACATGCAGTGATAATAAAAATATTGATATTGAGAACGAATATTTAATATAATAGTCAGGGTTCGAAATGATAATTATCATGATAAGTATAGGTTGATAATTATCTTTCATGAATATAATCGTATTTAATTTGCAACTCTTTAAATTGTCGATCAGCAAACCGAACTCTCTCAAGAACCTAAAAAAACTCAATCAGCAAACTGAGGATGAGGATGATATTACACTCATTAATTTAATTAAATAGTGCCTATGTAGTTGGTTAAATTTATTTATGTTTTTGTTACTATGTCAAATTTATGAAAAAATGTTTTGAAAAAAATCTAGTTTCCCTTATAAAAATTGCGAAAGTTATATGCAATTGACTAAAAATGAAAAAGGGGTTTAGTTTTTTTTGCAAATATCTCAATAACGAATTGAGATTTTCAAATCCAAAAAAAAAGAAGGAAGGAAAAAAGAAGTTTAAAAAGAGGATGAAATTTCTTAAAAAATTCTTCCCGGAACTGTAGGACCAATATTTATAATTTTCCCAGAGGGTTGAAGATACGACAAAAAACGGGTACTCTGGCTTGCGCAAGCCACGCCTACTTCGGACGCTTTATCAACAAAAATTATTTGAACATATTAAATATAAAATTTAAGAAATGAGAAAAATCAGCGGCTTACTGGATAGATAAATGAACAATAATCTGCCTGATTTATTTATCACAATCTTTCAATAAGTTATGCAATAGTTAATAAAAAAAAAATCTGCTTGAACCTTGCAAATTTGAGACTTTTTCCTTTCTTGGAGCTATTCTTGAAAGGCTTCAGAATAGATCCCCGTTGGAAAAATAAAAAAACATGTTATTTTTCACTTTGTTGTCAACAATTTACTTAGGTTAAAGAATTTACTTATTAATTGATTTGAATTAAATATTACTAATTTGCCGACAGAGTTTTTAATACAGAATTATTGACTATTAAATTAAATATCGATTCTATTGGTATATTTTATATTACTACTGTACACATATATTACTTTAATAAATCTTATAAATAAGGTTACGTTTTTAATGTAGAGAAAAAAACTCTACTGTAAAGCACAACAAGTATTGTTAGTTTGAAGTGTGAAAATATTAAATAAGTTCTAAGACGACGTATGTATATTCTATGGCAGAGAGCAGAAGCAGAGAGCATAGAACAGAGCGCATAGAGCAGACAACTCACAGGAAGTGCTGCGCGCTGTCGAGCGGCGTGTCGCACTCGCGGCACAGCGCGCCGTCGGGCAGCACCAGCGTCGTGGCCTCGTACGTCTCGCTCACCGCGTGGCTCGCGCAGTCCTTCACTGGCGGACGAGCTTTTTTCTGAAAACACAACAAAATATATCAACTATATACAAAAATATAACAAAATATATTTTTTAATTTGATTTAAGTCTATATTATAAAAATTATTAATTAACATTTTAACAACTTTGTAAATATTTTTAAAACTAACTATACCACTTTTAAAGGTGGACACTAGAATAATAATCGTGAATTCAATCGAAAAAAAATATAACATACATGTAATAGCTTTTTTGTTTCCCGCCAAATTAAAATCAGTGTATAATTTCTGTAATATTAAAAAAAATTAACAGGATTTATAAAAGTATATTATTACCTTGGGCTGATTAATCAAATGCTCCTCAGAACATAGCGGAATTATGTCATCTCTACTATTGTGATCGCGTATTTGATGTTCTTTGAGTTGGCCTGAAAAAAAAAAATTATTAACAAGCGACTCACTCTCGCTTCGCTCGGGTTCGCCCCTAGGTACATTTTAATATTTTTGAGCGGAATCCTAATTCTTTTACTGAAATAAAAGTAGCTTAAGTTACTCCTTATAACATCTACTAATTGCCAGTGAAAGTCCCGACAAAATCGGCCCAGCCGTTTCGGAGATTAGCCAGGACAATCAGACAGACAGGCAGACAAAAATTTTCAAAATTGTGTTTTTCTTATAAATACCGTAATAATTCCATATGCATTTACTAAACGCTGTTGTTTTGACATTACAAACAGACACTTCAATTTTATTAATCTGTATAGATAAAGCAATATTCTATATAAAAATTTATTCATTTAACGTATTTCGAACCAACAATGTTATAGAATATTTATATTGTATGCTATCTTATTAAATATTAGAGACCTACTCTCGCCTGTCACCGTTTCTAGCTATCTAACAGTAGCCTATGTGATACTCAGGTCATGATCTGTGATTTCATCCAAATTCGTCCAGCCGTTTTGGCGTCAAGGAGCAACAAACATACAGTCATACAAACGTTCGCAAATTATAATAGTAGTTCGACATGCTCTATAGAGCACACACGTTAGATCAGGAAGAACAAGATATCATTTATTTATAAATACTATCGTTCAAAAAAGTACTAGATACACAATCCCACGCAAAAGTTCTCTTTACCAATTGTGTTTGAGTAATTATTCTAGTTGAAATAAATATACAACAATGTAAATTGAACCTTAAATGCTAAGTTTAAAGTTGTTATCGCCAAAAAAATAAAAAATAAAAGCGCGCTCAAATTTTTTTGTCGCTGATTGTGTATTTAGTACTTTTTTGATCGATTATCATCGATCTCAAAGGCGTTATATAGTTGTTACGATTTATGATTTCAAAAATTTAAAAATAACACCAAACTACCTTACAATATTTGCAGTTATTAATTCTAAACATTTTAATTTTGTTTAAATAAGTACATATTTCAAAAGTTCATCGTGTATACAGACCGAGGTGCACGAACCGGAGCACGCATCTGCTGCAGCGCACCTCCAGCTCCTTGTCGCGGTGCTGGCGCAGGTGGTCGACGTACAGCAGCACGTTGGCGCTCAGCTCGTGCCCGTCCGCGTACACTGGGATCACCTGCATTTAATGTATACACATATATATTACATATATGGAAATTATCCTTTTTTTTAAATTAAATTTTAAATTATTTTTAACAAATCTTTTTTCTTCTTCAAAGGTTGCGGGGTGTAATCTCTGGATCTACAGAACCGATTGAGATGATATTTGGTAATAAAATAGTTTGAGACCCCGGGAGGGACATAAGATACTTTTTATCCCGGAAATCATCCCTTAAGGGTGTGAAAATGGGGATGAAAGTTTATATGGGAAATCAACCTAGGGACGAACTAGAGCGGAGCGAGGGTGAGTCGCTAGTTTGTATAATATCGGAGATGGCGTACCTTGAGGCAGTGGGGGCAGTGCAGCGCGGCGGCGCGGCGGTGCGCGCGCGCGGCGTGGGCGCGCGCGGCGCGGCGCGCGGAGGCGCGGTAGGCGCAGGCGCCGCACGCGTAGGGCAGCTCGCGCGGCGCGTGCGCCTTCTGCATGTGCGCCGCCAGCGTCAGCACCGCCGCGAACCGCACCTGACACACCGATTATATACATAGACACATACAGATCTACATACAAATAGACACGGAAACTTTGTACGAATGCATATTTCACGCATAAACTGCGGAACGATTTCGATGAAACTTTACATCAATATAGCTTACACTTGAAAATAACACATTGTCTGTAATTTATAGAGATATATAATTGATCTATGTAAGCAAATTCAATTATCCGATAGTAGCCCTAGGATTATCGTAAAGATCTTTTTTGTCTTAATGTAATACACACGAGATATATTCAATTAATACAAAAACTAACAAGTAAAAAAATCGGATAAGTGCAATTCTGACTCACACACGGAACGATATAGTGGTTGCTATATTTATTTATTTTTTATCATGCGTTATTTTTATATAAATACTACCTTATTCTAACAAACTAGCATACATAGAACGACCAACCTACCTCACAAATGAGACACGCATAAGTGAACAGACCGGGGCTCTTGGTGTCCACCGGGTGGGAGCTCTGGAGGTGCTGGTCCAGGTCCTCTTGGGAGAGGAAGCGCTGCAGGCAGCACGGGCACTGCGGGCCCGCCGGCGCCGGCACCACGTGCGCGGAGATGTGCTCGCTCAGCAACTGGCTCTCGTTGAACTCTTCGTGGCAGAGTGGACACTGTGGATAATCATATTTTGTTATATTGTTTGACTGCGACATGCAATGATTCTTGAATAGACGTTATGTTCAGGGCTGTCAGATCGTATAATTAGATACGAAAATTGTAAAATATGGTTATTTTATGTATCTTTCATTTTAAGTTATTACATATTTTTATTAACAAAAATTATTCGTCACACACTATAGATAAATTTGAAATTAAATAAACAAAGATAGTACCATTTTATTTATATATTATTTCTTTATCTGCTATATTTATACGAATTTTTTATAACTTTACATTATAAATGATTCGCTGGAGAGATAAAGCACTGGCCATTTATGAATAATTAAATCCTCATGCATATCACATATATCTATATTTTTTATTTAGTTGCGATATAAACCAAAATTTCACAATACTTCTTCATATTGTAAATGCTTTGATTTAGTAATTATTATAAGCCTATAATTTATGAGATACTAGCTGACCCAACAGACCTAGTTGTGTCAAATTAAGTGTGTAGCAGACCCGATTAGAAAAATTGTGTTTTAAGTTTTACCAGGTATTTTTTTCTAGTGTTCTCTTTATAAGATCCTACTTCGACTTTACCAAATATTTAAATAAAAAAAATAGCTGAATTAGTCTAGTCACTAGTCGTTCTCGAGTTTTTTGTATGTCTTAGCAACACATGTAACTATTCAATTTTAATATATATTTGATAAGCTATAATTTATTGTTAATATAGTCTGCAAACAAATGCCTTTTAAATCATGAAAATCTATGATTTTTTTATAAAACTATATTTTCGGATTATTTTGCGGATTTATTTAGATTTTTGCTTCCCGTCGTTTCGAATGCTTTAGAGCAATCATGGTCACGGGAGAGACTGAAATGTAGTTTTATTTGAAATGTCAAATATTCGCATAAATCTAAGAAAGTATTATTAACAGACAACATAACAAACCTCCACAGCAATAGCCACATTATCCGGCTCTCCTTCAATGGTCTGACCGAAGTAGAACCTCTCCAAGGACACAGTTTCCTCCGGTTTGATCTCCTTTTTGATGTTCTTCAATGGTATATCATCGAGGTCGTCGTCGACGTACGAGCGCGCCACCTTGCGGCGACTGCGAGGCGTTTCTTCCTTCTCCTTAGACTTCTCTTGCTTGATCTTTGTACGACGCAGCGCTAGCGGCACCTGGTGGAATATATAAATTGTATGTTTTTAGTACTATTTTAAGTGCTTTAATTAAATTCGCGACCTTCTTTGCGATTTATAGTGTTAGATGGACGATGATAGACATCTCAAAACTAAGCCAGTAAGAATAATCATGAACACATTCCTGCAGACAGAAAAAGTCTCATACAAATAATAACATACGTAATATCTATTTATTGATGAGCTAAATGTAAAAGGAGACTTATAAGAAATATTCTCAAACTTAAGTTAGCTTAAAGCGTATAAGACCTACATAGATTACTTACTCTTTTACTCAGTTATGTATTTATTTCTTAAGATTAAAAAAAATCTATAATATAGATTTAACAGAAAGCCGCATAACCAGGATATCCTCACTCACCTCCTCCTCATCATCATCTTCGACGTACGAAGTCTTTTCCTTCTTTCTCTTCTTGGGCGGCGGCGCGGGCGACGGCTCTTTCTTTTTCCTTCCGCGCTTGCTTCGCGGCTCGGGCTCTGGTTCTTCTACCCGCTCCTTTTTCTTTAATAATAATGTATGGTGAACTTTATTATTGAATAGAAGAATATTATAAATAAATATGTTTGGACATTAACACACATCACCATCTTGTTCCATGGTAAGCTACGAGGCTTGTGTTATGGATACCAGACAGTTGATACATTACACATATTTATAATATGTATGTATTTAAATTTATATATGTAATACCCATGAATGAAGTACAAATACTCGTGCTCATCACACAAATGAATGCCTCGAACCCGCGACAGCTGGCACAGAAAGTAGGGTCACTACAAACTGAGCCAAACGTGTCGTCGATTTTTTTAGAAAGTTACAAATAGCAATTCTCTCAGTGAAGATTCAGTGCTAGGTCATTTAAAGAATATACTAAAAGTCTAATAAGAGTCATAGAAGACTAATAAATTACATTACAAAAATAGCGTTGCATGTTTTTATTTAAAAATAACGTTTTTTTTTAATGTACCGGCCTGAGCATCTCATGACATTTTTGTCACTGCTTAGCCATCCCTGTGAAGTTTTCGAATGTGAATGAATTTTTACCTACTAAACTGCATTTAAAACCTATGCGAATTCAGATAAGGATAAAGATACAGTATTCGATTCAGTTCCGTCATACAATGGCGAAAAATACTTGATATATTGATAATATTTATCATCTTTTTCTATTAATGTTTAACCGACTTCTTCAAAAAGGAGGAGGTCCACATTATCATAATTTGTTCATTTTTTTTGTTTTACTTAGTTTAGATTTATGAAAACCAATATTCAAGTTTTAGTAAGCAATTCTATATAAATTAAACATACAGACAGATAAAAATTTTAAAAAGTGCGTTTTTCTTATAAGCAACGTATATAATTTCATATGCATTTAGTAAATCGCTGTTATTTTGACATTAGAACAGACACTTCAATTTTATCTATCTGTATAGATTAATTAAAAACAATTTTTATACCTTAGTAGGATATTTCCAGTTTTTGAATGGATTAGCAGCGATTTTGTTAAGGCGAATGGTTATGGGGTCTTTGGCGTCCAGTTTGGTCTGCTCCGCGATATGCAGGACGATGTTGTCGAATGCCTGTCCGGGAGATACGCCAAACCTAACGCAAATGTTTGCTTGATTAAAATTTGAAAAAAATACATAATGATATTAATTTATTTAGAATATAGGACTAAAAAAAATCATATTTCTAAATTTTTAATTTCCCTTACAAAGCCATTGCACCAATACAATTAAAATCATATTTTTTAAATGATTTCTCTTATTTGGAACTTATTTTGAAATAGATAGCAAAAATAGTAGATAAGTCTCAGAACATAGAAAAAAAATCCTTGGAATATGTTCTAAAATAGTTATTTTAGTGTCAAAGAGATATGAAAACCAATAATTATATGCGAAAACTATGACTTACTTCTCTCTCCACACCAATTCATCAAGGAACTGCTGTATTATCTGCCTCGAAAGCAATGACAGTGTGTTCTGGAACATTCTCGGCACTATACGCCTGAGATATTCCATTATATTCGCATTGCTGTGCTTTGTTGGTTGTTCCGAATGGGATGAAGATTGGTGAACTGTTTTAAAGCCCATAGAGACTAGGGTTCCTTTATCTACTGTCAAATCGGTCACAATTGTAGATGAAGGGTGAACCCAATTTGAGAGGGGTTCCAGAATTTTCTGGAAACGCTTTTTGTAGTTCTTTTCATACTCTGCTAATGGCTCCACTGCTCGGAGACGGATCTAATAAGAAAAAAAAACTTTTAGGCATACCTGGAAAGTGATTGCTATATTATGATATAATTAAAAAACTACGAGCGAGTCACCCTCACTTCGCTCGGATTCGTCCCTAAGGACATTTAATTTTTTTTGAGCGGAACCCTAATTCTTGTACTGAAATAAAAGTAGCCTACGTTACTCCTTATAAAATCAACTACCTGCCAGTGAAAGTCCGTCAAAATCGGCCCAGCCGTTTTGGAGATTAGCCGAAACAAACAGACAAAAATTTTAAAAATTGTGGTTTTCTTATAAATACTCTATGTAGTTCCATATGTATTTAGTAAAAAGCTTTTTTTTTGACATTACAAACAGACATTTCAATTTTCTTTATCTGTATACATATGAATAAGAAACAAAATTCTTACCAATTTCTCGGCCGGATCCAAAACACCCAATACTTCCACCTTCACCTGTCTCTGTGTGCCATCATGACTGGTCGTTCCGAGGGATATGACACCAACTTCCACTTTTCTCCCTTGACCGCCCAACAAACCCATATGATGATGTATAGCAGATGTACATATAGCTCTTAGCCAAGTGAACAATCCCTTTACATATAGGTTGTCGACTTTGACCCATTGTACGACATTTTGAACGTTAGTTTGGCACGCCCAATGGTATATCAGTTTGAGAAGCACACTGGGTGGGAAGGTGGCGCCTTCGAATATAGAGCTAGAGAACACTGAGACGAAACGCGTCGGACAGCATTCGGATATCCATACATAGCCACCGGAATAGGGGAACTTCGATACGTCGGAATACATGCCTGAAATTATATTATTATAACTTTATTACTATAACTTAAGCGACCAGAACCGCAGGTAAAAGTTAGTATGTTATCAAGAAATAATTTGTGTCAAGAATAATTTTTCGTGTTTTTATGAAACCAAAGTGTATTTTAATTCCATTGAAAGAAATTAACAAATAACATATTATATTCCATTAGGGGAATTCATTGGAATCAATACAGATCTATTTTAATTACTATGCACAATTACATGCATAGTATGAATTAACTGCCTCGGTGGTGTAGCGGCTAGCATGTACGGCTGCACACCTGGAGGTCCTGGGTTCGAGTCCCGGGTCGGGCCAAGTTTAGTTATTGAGTCTTTCTGTATAGAAAGACTCAGTAATAGCCCGGAGTTGGAAAGTTGGCGGTGTTTCACCCCCGTGCCTCGGAGAGCACGTAAAGCTGTCGGTCCTGCGCCTTAACTCTCACCGGTCGTGTCGAGTGGTCGTCCCATCGGAGTATGAGAGTGACAGGAATAGAGAGTGCACGTTGTGTCTGCGCGTACACTTGAGCACTATAATATCTCCTGCGCAGTTGGCTAGTCTCAATGAGATTGGCCGCCGTGGCCGGAATCGGTCAGGAGAACATCATCAACATCATCATCATCAGTATGAATTAGTTTGTAGTTTGAATGTTTGTTAAGTTTAGTTGTTTTTTTTTGTTCTAATGTAGCATTTATAATATCAATAATAAAATATTAAATAATATAATAATAATGTTCTCCTGACCGATTCCGGCACGGCGGCCAATCTCATTGAGACTAGCCAACTGCGCAGGAGATATTATAGTGCACAAGTGTACGCGCAGACATAACGTGCACTCAACTTGGCTCGACCCGGTACTCGAATCCAGGACCTACCCGTAGGTGCAGCCGTACATGCTAGCCACTACATCACCGAAGCAGTTAATAAAATTACCACACACCACCAGTAACAAAATAAGTTATAATCATCACAACCTACAAACTGTATTCAATTCATTCTTTAATTTCGTGGCTTCTTGGAGTGCCATTTGGAACAATTTACTACACTAATATTGCACAGAGTGGAGAAGATGCATTATATATACAATGATTGGTAAGTGAAGTGTATTACAAAACTCATTTCCTTAATTTTTTATATAATTTAATATACATATAGATAAATATGTTAATTACCACATCTCTTAATTTTCTTACCCAATTTTAGTTTATTTCCAGCATGTATAGCACACCATTGCTCCGACCTGACCAATCCTTGCTGTATGAGCCACTCGGTAAACTTCATTGGTGTATGAATAAGTACTGACTTCACTTTACTATCTAGAGCTGCACGGTCCACTGATGGTGGAGTCTCCTTGGAGCGAAGGTAGGGGCGAGCTACTACCACAAGGGATGGGAAAGTCTTGCCTAGAAATATAAATAAATAAATATGTTGGGACATTAACACACAGCACCATCTAGTTCCATGGTAAGCTACGAGGCTTGTGTTATGGATACCAAAAGGTTGATACACTACACATATATAACTTTAAATACATAAACATTATAAATATAAGCACCCACAACTGGAGTACAAATATTCGTGCTCATCACACAAATGATACCCCCAGTGGGATTCAAACCCTCAACGACTGGCACAGCAAATAGGGTCACTACAAACTGAGCCAAAGGTGTTGTGAATATGATAATATATGATTAATTTGTAGGGTCATCATATCATGTTTTTATTTATCTCTATATTTGTAGTTCGTAGACACAAAAAAGTAACACTAAAGTTACAGTACTAGCTATTTGAATCTCCTTTTATTTGTAAGTGAAATACTGATAAAGGTTTTCCATAAATAGGAAAATTAAATTTTTAATTAAAATCCTAAATGAATATTAAAATATTGGAATAATTATTACCTTGCAGTTTATTGAATGACACTTCTCGAGAATCAGCCACATTCTTATTGCTATCATCCTTAGTCAGGTCCACAATAGCAGTTGTCTTGGTAGCACTTCCAGTAAGCAGACCACCCACCGCTGTTGCTTCAGATGGTCTCACATTAGTCACCACACTATGCACATCTGAAAAAATAATTAGATAAAATAAAATTAATAACATTATTTTTAATGATGTGAGCTTATTGTTACAAATACAAAGTTTAAAATTATAAAATATCTTACTTGATGGTGCTAATGTTTTATCTTTTGTCTTAGTCTCCTTCTCTTCATCCTTCTTCCTATCCTCCTTCTTCTTATTTTTATCCTTCTTCTTCTTTTTGTGACTAAGTTCTGGAGATTTTGCTCTATCAGATGATGGTGAATAATCTCTGTCTTCATCACGGTTCTTTCTAGGGCGTCCTTGATTTGATTGAAATATAAAATAAATATTATATAATTTTATTAACTCACATTGTTAGTTAATTAATAAGAAGTTAATTTTAAAAATGTTTTACCTCTTTTGTTTTTGGTTTCCTTATCTCTTTCTTTACAGATAGAAAGAGAACGGGATCGAGATCTAATAATTTCCGCGCTTTGCCTTTCTAAGTCTTTTAGTGCTGGCTGCCTTAAAATTTTAATAAAGAATTAATAATATCATAACAATTATTATATTAATATAAGTTCAATTCTCAAGGTGACTAACTTTCCAAGCAACTGATAAGCTGTGAATTGATCGCCATTGTACACAATTTCTCCTCCTGTGTCCTTGACTATTACATCAAGCTTGTTTTGAATACTTTTGTATTCATCGTCAGCATTTTTAAATTTCTTCAATTGAGCCTCCGACAGTTCTTCTTCCCAACATTCCAGTTCTAAAGTTGGCACGTCAGGTCCAAAATATGAGCGTTTATACAAATCAGCTTCAATAATCTCAGCTTGAGGAGGTACGGGCGCTGCCGGTTCCTGTGCAATAAATAATTAATACAAATAAGTACCAAACAGAAACACTTCTAGTATTCCATTATTAGAATTATTATTACAGCTGTTGATCAACTTATACCATATACTTTGTATACATATTTTGGTTATAGAAAATACTAAAATTAGCCCACCTCTGTATCCGCTTTAAGTTTTTTCAACTTCATTTTCGACGTATGAAAAGCTATGCTCTATTTTCAAACTCTTTATCGATTATATGAAACATTTATTCGTAGAATAAAAACGCCGATATCATAAACATCAAAGAAAAACACAAATCAATAACGATTGATGGCGATTGGCGAGTGGCGACGCTTATTTGACAGTATTAATAAATGTTGCCACTTGGCACTTGCTAGAATAAAAGTAAATAAAATGCTCATCATCAGACATCATCATTATCTCAGTTAATGATATCTATGATCCTAGCAGAAACTCGAAAGACGGACCCACTGCTAGATACAGACCTTCCCCACAGATTTCTATTATTAAATATTAATTATATTTATTTTATTATTTATATCAGTCGTGCGTATACTAGAGATTTACATCCTTAGTTCCAAGAACTTAGTCCTTTGATGTGTCCTTCCGATATTCTTATTGGCGGTAATTAAAGTAGCAGTAAAGCTGTATATATTATTAGTGTATATGATATGAATAATGATCATATATGATATGAATCACCATTTTGTAAAGTCTGCCATATTGGATTAAAAATGGAGGCATTTAGGTAATCGTGCAGTCACGAGAACCTAACGCAAAGTGGATCAAATTTAATTTGCAAGATTTGTTTACAGACAGACACTGGGGCAGGTGAAATTAAATAAAAGCTTGTTATAATTTTTATCGATATAAAACACGAGTTATGTATATAGAAACACCGGAATAAATATTTAGCATATAGGCATCACATCACACAATACTAAAGGGATTTACGACTGACTTCATACTGTAGCCTAAATCTGTCGCATCGTAAAAAACACTCTCATCGTTTTTTCCTTAACGTGCCAAAAGAAGTATAAATTCAAAAACAAATACGTACTTTAGTAAATAGTGATTTAATGTGTTTTATATGGAATGACTTGGTTTAACATTAGAATTTATTTTATCTATGCGTTGCTCTCCGTGTAGTTTGTGCATTCTATTGTTTTAAAATTAATTATTTAAGGAAAAATATCAGCTTATTGATTTTGTTATTTATTTTTGATTTCAATAGCAAAAAATATTGTAACATGAAGTACATATTACATAAATATGGAAATAAAATAAAATTAATAAAAAATGTTATTTTTTTCAACTAGTTACATTATGTTATTTTTCTACTATGCTAATGTCATATTCCACAGATCATCATTTTCATCCAAACAAAAAATGACACTTTAAACAATTAATTATAGAAATCCAATTTATGATGAAATTTCTTTCAATGTAATTCTTAATAGTACATCGTGTAAAAAAATAAATAACATGGAAGCGGTACCCAAATTACCTTTAATAAGCTTTGAGCTCAAAGTGAGCACTGAAAATACGCATTTTGGTCCAAAACTGAAACAAGTAAGTAAACTCTTGATAAGAATTTCTTTAGATTTTCTTTGTGTACTAAGATCTAGTACTTTTCCAGTACATAGCAGAAGCGTACAGAGAAGACCCTGACAGTTATGGCAATGAGATACATCAGCTGGAAGGCTTACGGTCAACTGCAGTGAGACCTACCATTGACGCGACAGGGCTTAATGGACTCATCAGATATTTTTGCCAGCTTCGAGCTATACAAAGCCGATTTCCGATGGGAAAAGGTCAACCTGTAGCTTGTACTTTTGCATGGTAATATAAAATTCAATTAAATTAGCATTCATGTATTGATTTTTCATGACCTAATTATTACCATTGAACAACAGTAGTTATGATTCTCTCTCTTATCATTTAAGACTATAAAAATTGAAAAAATCTTATAAGATAGAAGATTAATTTAAAAACAAAGTATAAATGTCAATATGTAATATAGTATTGTCAGTGTTATAGTATTTTATTTTGTAATAAATTTTAATGTAGAGTATTATGATTTAAATATTTTATTTTCTTCTGAATAGATCACAAACAAGTGTAAATGTATTTTTGCAGGAAAGATCTATATGCCAACATGAGCTGTTCTTTAGCAGATATAAAATTTGAAATGGCTTGCATATTGTATAACATTGGCGCTTTGCACACTCAGCTTGGTTCATCTGAACCAAGAACATCTGCAGATAGTCTTAAATCTGCATGTCAGCATTACCAACATGCTGCATGGGCCTTCCAGTTCCTGAGAGAACAATATCCGCAACCTCCAGGTGCTGATGTCTCTACAGATATACTGAAATTGTTACAAGAAATTTGTTTTGCTCAGGCTCAAGAGTGTATTCTTGATAAAAGTATACAAGATACGAGAAAACCCAGTGTCATCGGTATGTTTATTTATTGTTTCATTTAAATTTTAAAATTTACTCAATATTCTTTTAAATTTAAGTATTGTATTATGTGAAATGATGAAATGACTAATTCAATATTGATTATTTTTTAAATAAATTATCAGTGTTATTTATGTTAATTTATTGCAGGTTCTGTGGCTACTCAAGTTATGTACTTTTATAAGAACTCTCTAGCTCACTTAGGCCCATCAACTGGCACTGACAACATACATGAGATAATTGGAACAAAATTATACAATTACTGGCATCGCTACTTGTCTTTTAAATTGTCATATATTGGCTGTATTGTGTGTTTGTATCAAGGTAATTTAAATTCAGTATTATATTTTGACAATTAATAACCATAATATTGATTGGGTATACATTTTAATGGGACTGCTTGTTTGGCCTGGCATATGGAGGAGTTAAAGTGTTATCATATTCTTATATTGTTCTATTTTTAGGTATGCATGCAGAAGAACAACAAAAGATGGGCGAGAGAGTTGCATTTTACCAACAGGCGGTGGACAAACTGGCTGAAGCAAGAAAACTTTCCAAATATATAGAACCTGTGCAAATAACTCAGGAAGCTTTAACATTCACTAATGATGTAGTTGAAGGAAAAAGAAAAGCAGCTAAAAATGAGAATGAGTTTATCTACCATGAAGAAGTGCCTGAAAAAGACATGCTGTCAGATTTAAAGCCCGTGTGCCTTGTTAGTGCTGTAGCCATCAACTTTAATGATCCAGAGGTTTGTTTTGATAACTTCTCTATTCATATCTATTTGAGAAATTTGTTTAAAATCATTGGCTACAATATTTATAGTATAATTTTTAATTGGCACTGCCATATATGGTCATTTTCTGATATATGTATATTATTTTCTGGATTTCTTTAAGTTACAGATAAGCTGGAGTCAAATTTTAACTCCTAAATGTAAATGATTTTTTTATTCATCCCCCTTTTCCTAATAGAATGTTTTTCAGCAGTCGATTGAAATTTTTAGTCATATAAATGTTTTTATATTGAGAGGGTTTCTATGCATGCTGCAGCTTATAAGCTGTCAACCTTATAAGGTTCTCACCATTCAACCGATTGCCAAGACATTTGATACCCATGGAGAATATTTTAGCGTTATCAATGTACACTGAAGAAATCGCGTAATAAAAATATATTAAAAATATACTAAGGAATTGCATGGCATTAACAAACCTAAATCACTCGCTGCAAATCACTCATGAGCTACATGCTCATATGACGTAATTATATCTTTCTGCATGCTTTAAAATGAAAAGTATGAAGATAGTAAAATTTATTACTTATATTTATACTTTACATATTAATATTTCAGGTAGCGGGATCAGATATATTTTCACGATTAGTTCCAATGGTAGCTCATGAGGCCTCGTCGTTGTATTCTGAGGAGAAGGCCAAATTGCTTCGCCACATCGGCAGTCAAGTTGATGCAAAGAACACTGAACTTACAGAGTTTATGTCTTCTCTACAGCTAGATCAATTAGACATTTTGGACTCTGATCAAAAGTAAGTTATGTTATTGTAATATATAAGACTAATTAAAACCTGTGGCTCTACTTTTGCATATTATTTTCTTAAAGCTATAACATTTACATATATATATGTATATGTAACCTCTCCTTAATATGAGAGGGAGTTATAGTTGTATTTTGTCTGTCTTTAATCCTCATGATTTAATATAACAGTTTAAATGTAATGTGATAAAAGTATATTAAATATTCTGATCAGCGGTTTTATGCTCAATACTGTAGACATACATACATATATCGCCTTTGTTATTTCTCATGAATTGGGTCTTTTGATTTATCAGAAAAAAGACCTTTTCTATATACAGCTCCTTAGTTATTGACTTGTGACTCACTCTTGCTGCACTCGGGTTCGTCCCTAGAAACGTTTTAACGGTTTGTATAGATTTCTCAGAGATCTGATATTTTTCTGCAGTAAAAAGTATCCTATATGTTGACTCAAATAACCAGCTATCATAATACCAAATGTCATCAAAATCTCTCCAGTGGTTTTTCCGTGATGTGGTCACAGACACACAGACAAACATTCTAAAAACTATAGATTTAGCCTCTGTATCGATAATAACGACTATTTCAATAGGATTTTCCAAAAAATATTTAATGTACAGATTCGTCTCAGTTAGAATTCTATTTTATGTATAGATTATTCAATGTTAAGATGATTTTGAAGCATTCAATTAAATAACCAGTTGAAAAAAGTTAATTTTAGAATTTTGTTATCAGATTGTTATCACTGACTTGTCATTCATGGTCATTGACCCTTCAAATGGAAATACTCAACAGAAATATTTATTACTAAAACATTCTATAAAACGGAATGTTTATTTTTAAGATAATATTAACATGATGACGTGATTTAAAAAAGTTGATAATTTGCGCATTTGGGAATAAGGGTCAATAGAAATACCAAAATTACATTTTGTTTAATAGCTTAAGAGATTTATTTACTTTAATGCTCTTAATGTCTTTTCCAACAATGAAGTATTTCACATTATAATGAAATAATAGCTTAATATCAAAAATAAAAGGCAAACATTTTGCCCACTTGGTTTTTGTGACAAAATGGCTGTACTGCTTTCTAATTTGGTATATTTGAACTTGACCATTCTGTAAGGTCATGGGATACTGTTCTATTCTGAAAGGTTTAAATGGGATGAACAATCTGCTTTGCTTGTATGTAGAATCCTTAGTTAGGCATTTGAAAGAATTAATGAAAGTCTATTATATAAATATCTCTTGTCACGGTGTTTGTGGTCAACTCCTCCGATACGGCTCGACCAATTTTAATGAATTTTTTTTATATATTTGATAGGTATGAGAATAGGTAAAGTATTTTTAAACGTCCTACCCCCATCCCCCATTTTTTAACGCGATTTTAGTATTTTTGTATATTACGTTAGATTTCTTTGATAATTTATATGGCAGAACAACGTTTGCCGGGTCAGCTAGTTGTACTATAAAATACACCGGTCTCAGATGAAATCATAAAAAAAATATTAGAGAAGGCAAAAAAATCAAAGCCATTTATGTACGCACGACAGTGCAGTGTCATAAATGGGAAGACCATTTGGCTGGCCCATGTTGAATAATAATTTTTTTTATTACAAAGAAATGCGTACCTAGGCCCAAGGGGAAGCCCATAGATTGCTAATTTTGATGTATATTTTTATTATTTTACAGAATTCCTCAAGAAATAGTTGATAGATGTGCCGCAATGAACGCGAAAGGAGAGATTATTCCCATTCTAGTAGATTCTATGAACAGTCTTGCAGAGATCATCAGTGATGTTGAGCATTCACTTGATGAAATTAAGAACCTTATACAGGTAAATAAAAATTCAATAATATATAAGGTAAAATAAGTATATTTTTGAATTATAAATTAAATTAAATATAGCTCATACAAGTGACTTGTTTTCGTTTTGCTCGAGTAAGCTTTGCTTTTGTTTGTAGATGCTTTGTTTACTGTATTTATTTCAATACTGTGGTGTACAATAAAGTGTATAAATAAATAAAATAAAAATAAGTACTTAGGTGTTCAAAAGAATACCTATATGTTACTCCCAGTCCTAGTCTATCTTTGTCCTAAAGTCCATCCATATCTGTTCAGCTATTTTGTAGTAAAGGAGTAACAAATATGTATACCCAACACACTTAAACTTTCGTATTTAAAAGTTGATTCCCCATACAAACTTTCATTCCCATATTCACTCCTTAAGGGATAAAAACTATCCTATGTCATTTCCAGGGTCTTGTTAGTTTTTGAGTTTATTCGTTACAAAGATACAAAAATACAAATCTTTCCTCTTTATAATATTAGTGTAGATAGTAGTCTGATACTAATCTAACGTAATGTGACTAAAATTTATTCTTCAGGAAGATACAATGAAGGAAAAAGAGTATCAAAAACAAATGGGGCCCCGACCCCCGTCCATAGTGCAAACAGAGATATCCCGTGAGTACCACAAGTACCAAGAAGCGCACGCGCGGACCAACGAGAGCAACCAAGTGCTGCACAAAGCTATGACGCTGCATATTGCCAATCTTAGGCTCCTATCCCAGCCACTGCATATATTGCAGAGCAAGATACCCAGTATCGAGAACATTGGTAAGTTACAAATACACTAGCGACTCACCCTCGCTTCGCTCGGGTTCGTCCCTAGCTTGCTTCCTGATACAAACTTTCATCAACATTTTCACCCCCTTAAGGGATGATTTCCGGAATAAAAAGTATCCTATGTACTTTCCAGGGTCTCAAAGTATCATCTTACCAAATTTCATTTAAATCAGTTCAGTAGATCCAGAGATTACCCCCTACATAGTCACAAACTCACAATTCACAAACTTTACCTCTGTATAATGTTAGTATAGATTTGTCCCAACATATTCAATGTTCCCCGACAGAAGGTCTAGACCGGGAGACGATGAAGGAGATGCGGTACGTGGTGTCGAAGGCGCGCGAGATGCAGCGGCAGCGCGACGCGCTCGTGCAGCAGCTGCGCGCCGCCGCCGCCGCCGACGACGTGACGGCCGTGCTGCTGGCGCGCCCCGGCCTGCCGCGCGACCACGTCTTCAAGCAGGAGCTGGACAAGCACACGCCCACCGTACTACTACTGTCTATACACTCGGCTAAACGAGGCCTCTAGATAGGGCGACCACACGTCAACCGTATGTACACACACGGTCGGCGGTCTTTATTAATGCAATAGAACCCAAAACAATGATTTTTAGAATTTTTGTCTGTTTGTCTGTGCGTTTGTGTGCGCTAATCTCAGAAAAGGCTTAACCGATTTGGGTGCGGTTTTCACTAATGTATTGCGGTAAGCTTCGTTTAACATTGTTTTATTTTAATCGATCCTTAAATAAAAAAGTTATGTCAATTTAAAAAATCACCTAATTTAATATTAATTTTCCTTTAACAATAATTATTATATATTATGTTTAGGTAAAAATAATCGAACAGAACTTGGCCGCTCAAGAGAATATAATCAACAAGCTGACGTCGCTGTACGCGTCGTACGGGGAGTCCCGCCGCATGCTGTCCGATGTTCTGAGAAAACGGGAAGGACTTATAAATGGTGATTATATATAATTTTAAATATATTTTAAATGCTTTAAATATATATTTTTTTGGTATGAATATTATATTAATTTCAGTATATTTTTTATTATTTATGTATCTGACAAAATGTTATTTATATTTATTGTTACATCATATATTGCTTTAATGACGACAATAATAAGAACGCATTCGTTGATATGGAACATCTCAGTTGATTTATTGTTCGTAAAAAATAAAAAAATATATATATTGCAAGATACGTCATAGATTATAGATTTTAAAGTGATTTAAATCGATCGATTTGAAGTTAGCGCCGTAATCACAAATACGTCCAAAATTAGATTACTCTATTATGATAGCTTATAATGGACAACAGAGTAGGTATTCAAACATTGAAAAAAGAAAAAGTTTAAAAAAATAAATTTATCATGCTAATGATATGGACACCAAACATGTGTTTACAGGTACAGTAATGTGCTTACATGTATGTGCGCGCGCGTGTGTGTGTATGTGTGAGAGTATGTGTATAATGTGTAAGGTGTATGAGTAAATGGTTGTTACGGACATATTTAGAGTTATGTACACCTATGTATATAGGTTATAGGTATGTGAAGATATTAAGCATTTTTTAAGAACGTGTTTAGAGAGATTAAATATATAATTGATTAAACATAATTATAATAATAACAATTTGTATGTGTCAGCTTTGATAACGTCGTACGACACGCACGCGGAGCTGCTGGGCAAGTCGCAGAAGGGGCTGGAGTTCTACCGCAAGCTGGCGCACAGCGTGGCGGCGCTGGCGGCGCGCGCGCGCGCCGTGTGCCAGGTGCAGCGCGAGGAGCGCGCGCTCTGCACGCAGCAGAAAGGTACTTTCGTCCCTAGCTTGCTTCCCAATACAAATTTTCATCCCCATTTTCACCTTAAAGGATGATTTCCGGGATATAAAGTAGGTATCCTATGTCCTTCCCGAGGTTACAAACTATCTTCTTACCAAATTTCATCTAAATCGGTTCAGTAGATCCATAGATTACCTCATACAAGGTCACAAACTCACAAACTTTACCTCTTGATAATATTAATATAGCTGATAAGCTACAAGTCGTAGTGAACAGAAAGTTAACAATGAGTTATCTGGTCCGTTGAGAGCTCACTTGTAACGGGCCACACTGACTTTCAAGTTGTATGAACATAATTATTACTTGCTAATACCACAGTATAAAAATCAAAACAGTACGCGATCGTCTTCCAGCACCTCATCTCGCATTTGCTCTTTGAGATTTGAATGTGCGAATCTCATTTGCAATATGATGATTAATTCTAATTAAAAATGTGAGGAAACCCGCGTGTATGAGAGAAACAAACTGTCACATACATACGTGTAGAGACATAGACTATTAGACTACTTTTTTTAGTTTAAATCCTATTGCCTACAACACTAATATTTTAACAATGCCCACACCAGTGTCAACTCCCACAGCAGCGCCTGCACCAGGCTCGCGTAACGAAAACGCGAAAGTCTTAGACACCGTCCCGACCCCAAGTAGCGGAGGGACCCTCAAACTGAAGGACTACTTGCCGTACATGAAGAACCGGTCGATGGGAAGGAATCAGTTACCGCAAGGTATGTTGATCTATACTAATATTATAAAGAGACGGTGTGTTTGTTTGTTTGATTGAACGCGCTAATCTCAGGAACTATTAATTGGATTGGAAAAATTCTTTTTGTATTAGATAACCTGTTCATTGAGGAAGACTGTAGGCTATATTGACTTTTAAATACTTGTTTATAAAGTGCTGTTTATTGTACAGTAAGCTGTTGATGCAATTATATATATAAATAAATAAAATATATATCATCCCGGAAAAATGTACTGTTCCCGGGGGATAGAATTGTTTTTGTCTGGGGATGAAACCGAAGCGAAGCGAGAGTGAGTCGCTAATGTATTGTAAAAATACTATTTTATTATACAAATAATGATTAAACCTCGCGACCTTGGGTGCTTTTTGAACGTATACTATTATAGTATATGCAGGTAGTACAACCTTGGGCATTTTTTTCTACACAGTAGCCTATGTGGTGATAGCCATCTGTGTATTAAATTTCATCAAAATTCGTCTTGCCGTTTCGAAGGAGCAACAAACACACATACAAATTTTATTTAGTATTATTTTAATACCCTTGCTTCGCTCGGGTACATTTTAATTTTTTGAACGGAACCCTTATTCTTTTTCTAAAATAAAAGTAGCCTAAGTTACTCCTTATAACACCAGTTATCTGGCAGTGCAAGTCTTGTCAAAATCAGCCCAGTCGTTTCGGAGATTAGCTGGAACAAACAGACAGACAAACATTTATAAAATTGTGTTTTTCTTATAAGTATAAAATTTCATATGTATTTAGTAAAAAGCTGTTATTTTGACATTACAAACACTTTCATTTTATTTATCTGTATAGATTATTATTTTTAGTAGTGTGATAACTCAAGTTTTTTTACTTTCTGGATGTACTTAAAAACTGTTTTGACTTTAGTCTTTAGGGATTATGTTCTTTATATCCTAAATATTCAAATGTCATTTATTATATTTAACCATATAATAATAATATTTTGATTATTACTTTATCCAACTTTGCTTGTAACAGATTGAATTGTAGGAATTTCCTAACATAATACTAACTTTTTACACCTATTTTAAATTTCATATTACCATATACAAATATGGCTTAGTAATAACCTTTGCCTTTCAGCTCCAACAGAGCCACTGCCCTCTGAAGGGTACTATCCAGAGACGATATATCCGACTTCAGTAAGACCTACACCTGTGGGGTCAGAAGGTAGGAACTCTCATTTTGAATGTAATACTAATGTTTGTACTAGTGTCTTAACGTAACATGTTCTTATGGCAATATTGTTGCATTATTCGGTAAAGCTGTTTTGTTGGAATCTGTTTTTTTTTTATTGTGGTAAGCTAAATTAATCCAACAGAAAAATATAATAGCTTACCCATCGATCAAACAAGTACTAGATATACAATCAATGACAAAACATGTCCTCACCGAATGAACGCTCATTTGAACACGCTTTTTTTTGTAAAAACCATTTTAAACATTGCATTTAAGGTTTAATTCACATTGTTGTATATTTATTTCAACTAGAATTGGTAAAAACTTAACACAATTGGTGATAGTATTAAGAGAACTTATGCATGGGATTGTGTATCTAGTGCTTTTTGTATGTCGAGTATTAAACTTAAATGCTGAAGAGAGAAATTTTCCTAGAAAATTGATTAGGTTAGAAATTACAAAATTTCTTATTATTACTATAAATTATATACAAATTTAAAACTATTGCAGCTACGGAGTTAACACAACCGATGCCGGATGGTGTAGTAATGCCCCAAGGAATGGCAATGATGCAGAATCCCTATTCTCGACAGTACACCCCATACGCGCCAACCGAAAGTGACTCTTACAATCCACAGGCTAGCTACGCTTTTCCCATGACAAAATATAGCAAGCCCGAGGAAAATTATAGCTACTCGTCATACACCCCTCCTCAGTACTCCGCACAAATGCCCGACCCCCAAACATATACAAACCCTTATTACTCAGCAACACAAAATAACTCTACAGCGGTAACTGACTCGCAAAATAACCCCTATTCTAATATGAGTCAAAATCCTAACCAAAACCAGTATAATGTTGGTAACGAACAATATATGGCTAATCAAATTGACCCTAATAGCCAATATAATCAAGTAAATCAAGACTTTAATGCGAGTTTCGCTCAAATGAATATCTCTGCGAAACCGGATCCGACTAATAATTATAGCGGGGAGTACGCACAAACTCATTATAGTGTGCAGTATCCCCAATCTCTTACGCCAAATATGGCGACATACAGTAGTGCTGGACAAAATTCAAATACAAATATCGTAGAGTCACCTCTTCCAACTGGAAATAGTATGAATTATCCATACACAACTGACCCTATGGCGCCGTATGGCCAAACGAATGTTATTCAAGGCCAAAATGTACAAAATCAACAACCAAATGTAGCATTTTCGGTACCGAATCCGATGCAGAATATGCAAAATCCAATGCAAAATGTTGCTAATCCTATGCAAAATGTTCCCAATGCCATGCCAAATGTTCCAAATTCTATGCCAAATGTAATGCAAAACATCCCAAATTCAATGCAAGCTGGTGTACATCCTATGCAAAACGTTCCAAATGCTATGCATAATATACCAAGTTCTATCCAAAATGTTTCAACTCCAGTACAAAATGTTGCTAATCCAATGCAAAATATTCAAAATCCAATGCAAAATATACAAAGTCCAATGCAAAATGTTCCACCAAATCAATTGCAAAACATGCAAAATCCGAATATATCCTATTCAATGCCAGGCACTTCTATGCAGAATGTACCTAACCCTGCGAATTTCTCTAATCCAATGCAAAGTGTCCCAAATGCTGTGCCTGCCTCTATCCCTAACCCTATTCCCAACTCTATCCCAAATTCAAATGCTATCCCATCCGTGTCCGGTTACAGTACAGATCAACAATACTCTTATCCGCTTGCATACGATAACGTATCTCAAGGCTATATATATACAAATGCAGAAAATCCTGCAGTAACAACTACCAGTTATTCTCAAGCATATATTGCGGGGCAAACCTACGGTATGGCACCTGACCCCACTTTACCCAACCTAGATGCAATTGATAAACCGATTAAATCACATGTAAAGGGCGAAGCTCTGGCCTCGAACATTCCAAATTACCAAGGCTACAATCCCCAAACTCACATTAATTATCCCGATCAAACGCCACAACAGACAAACACTCAATTCTCAGATCAAACAAACTATGGGCAAATGTACCAAAATCATCCCGGCTATACATTTAATGCTACGAGTGGCAGTTACGAGTACACCTATGGATCTCAAAACACATATTCTAACTGGTCTGGACAAGGAAATGTGGAACAGAATGTGGGAAAAGATCAACAGTGGAATGCACCTGGGACGTATACGAGCGCTGGCGCGTGTGAAACTGTTCAATCCCCTTCAGAAACTCCCCAAATGCCATCCGACAATAATGCGATATATTACAATCTACCCTACGGATACCTGACCGCTACTAACCAGGCAAATGAAATAGTCACCCAGTCAGTACAAATGACCACCAACTATGGTGCCAATATGAATAATTCGACTTATATGCAGTCCGGACAACTCCAGGATACGAGTGTTACATTTGCTAGCAGCCAAGGTAAGAGTTTAATATAATTAAAAAAAAATAAGTTGATGTATAATTATCGAATTTAATGTTCTTGTAGCTGTTCAGAGTTCTGTAGTTAGAAAATTGTAAACTTTGGGAATAAATGTTTTAAAAAACCAAATGAGATTTTTTTTATTTATTTTCTTCCTTTCCAGTTTCAAATGCGAAAGAAAATGTCGCCGAACAGAGCGGTTATGCGAACAACAAACAACCAAATGTAACTAATCAGAGCGCTCAAAATGTAACCGTTAGTCCAAGCCAATCAAATGTTGCATCCTCTCAAAATTATCAAGTATCAACTAAGCAAAATAACCAATCAAGTGTTGAATCTAATCAGAATTATCAATCAAATGTTGAATCTAATCAGAATTATCAATCAAATGTTGGAAATAATGAAAATTATCAATCAACTGTTAGAACAAACCCAAATCAATCTGACATTAAGCAAAACGACCAATCAAATGTTTCAAACCAAACTGGAGTAGATAATACTGCAAAAGAACCAGCAGAAACCAAACCATCTGCAAGCAAAGCAGAAAATAAAGAGTTATCAACATTCGATCTGTTATCCGAAATAGACTTTTCGGTTGAACAAAAACCGTTAATGCCTGAAATTAAAGTGCCACAAATATCAGAAAAAGCTATATTTAAACCAGCTGTTATACCGAAAATCGAACCTGTGAAGCCTGTTCCAAAGGAGGAGGTTATTGAAAGGCCGCCCAAAAAAGATATATTTTCGGATCCGAGTTTGTTGAATCAGTTCACTCAGGAAGTGAAGAATTTGCAGAAGTTAACCGATACTTTAACCAATAAGACTCCGAGTGGGCTAACAGTTTTAGACGCTAAGTGGAAAAGCTTCCAAGATGTACAGGTGAGGTTTTGTTTATTATATTATTTTGAATCGACTTTAAAAAAAAAGGTTATTGTTTTAGTCTTATAAAAAAAGAATTAATAGCCTTGAAATAAAAATCTATAAGATTATCTATAAATAATACTTTGGTTGGTGCCTATCTTTGGTTAGGATTTTAGATTTGATTTTGTGTTTAATAGAGTTTTATTTTTTCCTTTTAAGTTAAACTATTATAGTCTTCAATATAGTTTCATTTTTTTTTTAATTGGTCAAAATTTTATTTCTGTAAACCGTTTTGCTGACCCATTTTAATATATAATGTACATGATTAAAAATTATTTATTTTTTAATTACAAAGATTAAAAATTTAATATCTTACAGGCAAAAGAAAATGCAAATAGATCAAAATCGTTTGCGATGCGGCATTCGTCTGGTAACGTCGTAGCGGAGGTGGTGCCCTACGATGACTCGAGGCTTACTTTGAAATCTGACCCTGACGCATATATCAATGCCTCTTATTACAAGGTGAAATAGAGTCTATTATAAGCCCTATATTATCTAATAGCGAGTTATGTTTTAGCGTTTAGTATAGATTTCTTAGATATGAAATATTTTCCCGCAGTAAAAAGTATCATATATGTTGACCCGGATAACCAGCTATCATCATACCAAAATTCATTAAAATCTGCCCAGTGATCAGTCTCGTGATGCGTTCACAGACAGACAGACAGAAAAAATGTAAAATCTATAGATTCGGCCTCTGTATCGTTAATAATTATGAATTATATTATATCTATAGATAATATATAAATGTGCGATGTGTATATATGTTGATAATGTCTGTTTGTAGCAATTGGCTTCCTGGTGCGTTCCGCTAGTGATATCGAAATGTCCTGAAGAGGCCGAGTACAAGACCTTCTGGAAAGCGATGTTGGAAAATAAGATTGCTTGCATCGTGTGTTTGCTGAGTGAAATAGAGGTGAGATAATATAATTTGCTTGTTAAATCTAGATTTATAATGAAACGTTGATATGATTAATCCTAACTTTAAACAAGAACCAAAAATAAAAATAAATCCACGAAAAATTACCTAAAAGATAGTTTATTCTTTCAATTATTCTAACTCTTTTGTTAAGTTAGTCATCGTAGATTATACATTATAAGTAAAATATTTTTTTTAATTTAAAGTTAAATATACAATGTATTCAGCTCTCATTAATAATATGGAAAATATACAAAATATACAATTTGAAAGTTATTTTTAACCCCCGACGCAAAATCGACGGAGTGTTGTAAGTTTGACGTGTCTGTGTGTGGCATCGTAGCTTCCGAACGGATGAACCGATTTTGATTTTGGTTTTTTTTTGTTTGAAAGTTAAATTAGTCGGGAGTGTTCTTAGCTATGTTTGATGATAATCTGTCCTCGGGTTTTTTATAATGTTTAATTTATCACTGGTGATATTCCAGATGCAAGGCAAGGCCTACTGGCCGACGGCCAAAGGCCAGTGCATCGAGGCGGGCGGCGGCCTGCGCGTGGCGCTGGACGAGGTGGCCTGCACCGTGCACTGGACCGAGCGCCGCCTCACGCTCGCGCTGGGGAGCTCCGTGGCCAAAGTCGTACACTATCAGATCAACGTGTACCCGGCTAAGTTAGTGGGCTTTTAGTTGACTAAAAAAATATTAGGAATTATGTGAACTACTAACTATTAACATAATATGTATGTATGTATTCAGCCCTTTTTTAACGTCCCACTGCTGGGCACGGGCCTCCTTTCAGTACGAGGGGAAATTGATATATTGTTTGTTTTTATTATTTGTATTGAAGTAAAGTTGTTAGGTAAAATATTGGGACTATGTTATTTAAATTATAGATGTTATTGATATATAGTAATATATTGCTTAGTAAAAAAATATTTTATATTTAATTAGAGATGTAATTGCATATTATATTGTTATTTCTATAAACTATTTACAGATATATGTATTAATAATAAAATATCTCAGTGGCTTATTGCTTTCAGTAGCTTTAGTGTTTAACAGTATAGCTTAGATCTATGTGCTACTCTAGGTTTAGTCATAATTTATCTGTGTGCTAAATTCCAGCCAAATCCGTCTAAACGTATAGGTATGTTATCTAAACAGTTTTGTATGTTAACAGGGTAGTGTGCCCGCCGCTAGTGGCGTTGGCGGACGCGGCGCTGCGCGCGGGCGGCGGGGCGGGCGGCGGGGCGGGCGGCGGGGCGGGCGGCGGGGCGGGCGGCGTGGGCGGCGGGGCGGGCGGGGCGGCGGGCGGCGTGTGCGTGCAGTGCGCAGGCGGCGCCGGGCGCAGCGCCGCGCTGGCGCTGCTGCTGCTGGCGCTGTGCCAGGTGCGCGCCGGCGACATGCGCCTGTGCGGTGAGTGCTTCACTGACGTATTATCATCGCAGTTTACTATTCCATACAATTCTCCAACGAACGCTTAGGTACGTAGGCGTAGACAGGGCTAATTGAGGGGCGTACGGTGGTCGCTCCCGACTTCCATACACACTTTTAGATGACAATCGGGAAACGGCAAAAGCAATGGTTGTCAAAAGATAACAAATTTTATGGCAAAGGGTTTTGAAGTTAAAACAATGTCAACCCTAAAGCTGTTTCTCAACATTCGTTTAAAAGCAGGTATGATGACAATCAGGAGTGACTCATAAGCGTTTTACCTCGAATGCCCCGTACGACCCCAATTTTTCTTATCCAGCCATGCGTCAATACTAGCTGTCCGCAGTGACTATCGCTGCTGGCAGATTCCACCGACGCGACAGTGAAACTGAATTAATGTCACTTTATTGTGTGTTTTTATAACACAATATGTATGTTATTCTGGACATTTTTGTTTATAACAAAAAAAAACTGCTCTAATATCTCCCCTTCCATTGGTTACATTCGTGAGTGGGACTCGCCAGACAGAACCGAAATGGATACATTTAAACTTTCAATCGTCTCCCATCGTCTTTGCTTATGGGATAGTAATTCCATACTACCATGACCCTATAAATGATATACTTTTTAATTAATATGACTTTTTTGATAAGAAAAAATATTATGGAAAGTCTTGAAAATTATTTACATTTTAATTGAACCCTAAATAACCTAATCACAGAACAAAGAAATGGTTATAGACATTTGCAGAAAGTAAAAAATAAATAAATGGGACAGTCCATTTTTATTTATTGATTTGTGGATCTAATAATTTCTATACCTTACATTTTTATGTTACATAAATATATGATATACTTACAGACATGTTAGATGCAGCGTGTATCAACTTGTACAAACATAGGACAAATGTGTTGGAAGATACAAAGTACTTGGCGGATGCATACCGCACCGTCTTGTACTACGCGCAGGGGGTGCTTTGCTCCGGTGAGTTGTGGAAATTATTTAATCTTACAATTATAAACACATTATCACATTTATAATACTAGCGACTCACGCTCGTTTCACTTTAGGTTCGTTCCTAGTGAAGAACAAAAACAAATATATCCCACGGGAACCGTATTTTATTCCGGGATAAAAATAATCTATGTGCTATTCCAGACTATAATCTATCTCTCTGCCAAATTTCATCCAGATCCGTTCAACTGTTCGGGCGTGATTGAGTAACAAACATTCATCCATCTAAATTTTCGAATTTATAATGTTAAATAATGCTATAATAATAATATTTCCTTATTGTTTCCTTATTTCTGTAAAAAATATATTTATAAATAGTATTATATAAAAAAAGCAGTTATGAGGACTGCCAACAGGAAAAAATTTAAAACTATAAACAAACAGTTGTTATTTTTGGATATTCAAATTTATTGTTTGATCTTAAATTAAAATTTGTAAATTAAAACTGTTTACATTTATCTGGTTTTGACATCTATCAACACTCCGAGTGTTAGCGTTAGCACGTCACGTGACCATGTCGATGACGATTTACATGAATTTACTCCCCATACAAACATGCCTATAGAAGTTTTCACTTCAAATATTATTTCCTTTGAAGGTACAACTATGTTTAACGGGGAGGCAGTCTCGGGAGCGAGCGGTGCCTCCATGCTTCCTCCCGTTACCCCCTCTCCCACTGCGTCTACTACTTCTAACAAATCCAAATTCTCCAAAGAATCATTCGAAGAAATGCGACAAGCCCCTGGACTGAAGAGTGGCGATATGAAAGACCCCCTGAACTTCCTAGATCCCTTGTGGAGTTTGAAGAAAAAGTAATTTTTTTAAATCAAAATATGTATTCTCAATAAATTGTTCTTTCGTAAGATCTTCTTGTAACTATGATGATAGGTTTTAATAACTGCAGCGACGTGAATACTGTTTGGTTTTAAAATTAATTTTTCTAAGAGTGAATAGAAATAAATAATGTTATATATACACACTTACGTCTTACATACATTTATTAAAAAAATATTTAATAAGCCAATATAGGTATGTCATAACGTATTTATTTTATTCACCTAATAATAAAATTAAATGTTTTTAAACACGATAAAAGGAATTCAAATTGTTTTAATTTTAATAGTATTTGTCAGTATTTTTATCTTTTTGTAATGAAATTGTAAGTCATTTCCATTTTTTAATCTATTTCAAAGTATCATCATATTAATATTAATAGCGATTACAAGTATGATATTCCGTGATATAGTCTATTATATGTGGGTCGGGCCTCTCAACGCAAAAGTGGCCTAACCTCAGAACAACAAATATAAACAAACAAATGTTTATGGTATAATTTAACCTTAGAGCAATAAAAATAAACAAACATATGTGGTATAATTTCATTCGTTATTTTTTTATATTATACGACATTAAAATATAATCCAAATTAAAATACAAATGCTTCATATTATTCAATATAAAATTTACCATATATAAAATTACTAAATTGTGGGTTAGACCGTTTGCTCTGGCAGTTAGATTTTTACTTATTATGTTAGTGTTTTAATTTATACTTTATTTAACTAAGGACACACGCGACAGGATATTACTTTAATTATTTTCTCTTAGAATAAAACCATAAAAGAAATTGTATAAATGAATTGGCATAGAAAGATTTATATTATACTACCTTTCTAATTCATGCGACAATTAATTTTAAAACTATAAAATAAAATTTTCTTTGAATATTATGTGTAATTTATTGGTTTTGCATACAAATTGAATGCACATGTAAAAAGAAAATGTAGTCTGTCGTTTATTACAGTAATAATCATATTTAAATACATATATAGATAATTTCATTAGCTAGAATATATAACATTCCCAAGTATTACATTTATATAAATTATTGCCTTATTTCTATACAGTTAGCGATCAATGTATATTCTATTATAATCATTGAGTAAAAAGTGTTTTAAAGTTAAGATTTTTAAATTTAAGGTGCATCAGCCCGAAGTAAGATTTCTAGAGACTGCTAAGTATAAATTATAGGTAATTACTGTATTGACTTTAAATAAATATTGGAAGGATATTTGTTTTTTTTTATACCTTTTTCATTTCTATATACTAAGTAGATGTTGAGTTATAAGATTTTAGAATTATTACTTAGATCATAGTTCAAAAACTATGTTTAAATTTTACCTGTTTCGACTCCTTTATGTATTCAGTCTTTTTAACGTCCTACTGCTGGGCACGAACTTCCCTTCAATACGAGAGGGATCAGCATAGAGTATATTGCTACATGGGGATCAGGCCATAGTCCACCACGCTGGCCAAGTACGGGTTTGCGGACTTCACACGTCTTTCGGAAACTTGCTACGTTCTCTCAGACATGCAGGTGTCCTCACGATGATTTCCTACACCGTGAGACAAGTAGTAATCAAGTTAGAAATGATTCGCACATGAAAATATCAGAGATGCGAGACTCGGGATTAGAACCCGCTTCACTCGGTTTCCCAAGCGAGCGTGTTACCACTGGTCTACCACTGCCTTGTAGTAATCATTTTTAGTATTTGCATATAAAATTCAAAAAAGGACGTATCACGTATATTTCTTTGGAATATAGGTTAAAGTAACAAAGAATTCTTTCGGATATAACTCGGTACAGTTCTTTCACTAATATAATAATAATTAACAATTTCCTTAGAAATATTCATCAAGTGTTTCATTTATTTGAATTATGAGTAACAGAACGCATTTCTGTCAACTATTTGCATCACACACATTGACGTTCCAAGAAATAGAACAAAAAGCGAACAAATGCGAGCAAAAAACACTATTCATTATGACATGCGGCAACCTTGCAATTTCTATCTAATTGAAACAGCTGATGGCACTTCCAGTTTTTGTTCTTTGGATTATCTCCGGATTCCTTTGAAAGGAATGTTGCATCTTTACATATTGACGATCATTGAAGAATAACTTTTTTTGATATTATTAAATTAAATACATTTGTGAACTTTTAGTTGTAATATTGTTTGTTTTGGTGCGTTTGTGGTAGTTCTTGCTAGTTATATATATATTAAAAAAATAAGAAGATAAAAATATGTAGTAGGAGGTATTAGCTCAATTTTTCATTTTCATACAAGAGTCTTGGCACGGTACTGTATGTATAAAATTACCGTAGTTGGTATTCTCCAAAATTGAAATTTTTAAGCATCTTATATATCTAATAATAATATGAGTTAACTAAATAGGAGGTGTAGTGGCTAGCGTACGGCTGCACACCCGGAGGTCCTGGGTTCGAGTCCCGGGTCGGGCCAAATTTAGTTATTGGGTCTTTCTGTATAGTAAGCCTCAGTAACAGCCCGGAGTTGGGAAGTTGGCGGTGCTTCACCCCCGTGCCTCGGAGAGCACGTAAAGCCGTCGGTCCTGCGCCTTAACTGGTCAAACTGACTGGTCGTGTCGAGCAGTCGTCCCACCGGAATATGAGAGTGACAGGAATAGAGAGTGCACGTTGTGTCTGCGCGTACACTTGTGCACTACAAAATCTCCTGCGCAGTTGGTTAGTCTCAATGAGATTGGCCGCCGTGGCCGGAATCGGCCAGAAGAACATTATCATCATCATCAATAATATGAGTGACCGGTGCAGTACCGATGGTCTACCCCTTAAAATGTTAAATCTTAAACAGGTGGCACGGTGCACCAAAATAATAACAGATATTCTGATTCTTCCAAAAGATGGCACTAGTAATGCTACAAAGAAGATTTGTTTTTTGAATTTGTATATTGCAAATATGCGGTTATTCCCCATATCGCATAATATATGCGGACCGCCCCCGTCTAGATTAGATATAATATATATATATATATATATATATATATATATATATATATATATATATATATATATATATATATATATATATATATATCTAAAGGGGATATTTAAGTAAAAGATCATAAACGATTAATATAGTATGAAATATATCTTTACTACTTAATGCTAATTAATTTGATACGACAAAATATTTGTTGAGTAGTGCGTGCGCTTTGCAATATTGACCTCGTTACAGTCCAGTGGCAAAGTAACCGATCGATGGTAGGATCGATTCCGAGGTCGAGTAAAATTTAGATAAATAATTAAAATCCTTTTTCTGATAAATTACTTATCTGTTTTTTATATGATTTTTAGTGGTACATAAATAAATAAAATCTAGGCTTTTGCATGTAATCCTAAAATTAAATACTGCATGTTAAAGAGGATTATATGAACATTGAACAGTGATCCTTAGATTTAGTTGCACTTGGTATCTTGTGCATCAATCTTAAGAGTTTATAATAATGGTGTTTGTTTTGTATGTTTACTAGCGGACCCGACAGACGTTGTCCTGTCTACACGTCTTTAATTTGAAAATTTCAAACTTTTTTTAATAATTTTTTTGATGAAAATTATTATTCAAATTGTGAATCTAAACCATTCCCAGATCCCCTTGAACACACACAAAAAATTTCATCAAAATCGGTCCAGTCGTTTGAGAGAAGTTCAGTGACATACACACTCACAGAAGAATTATATATATAAAGATTTTAGAGGTAGGTACTGATAGAAAGCAGAGTGTGTTAAGGCAAGGAAAGGAAAGGAAGTGCCGTGAGGTGAAAAATATCTACAAAACAATTGCTAAGTTAGATGCTGCGTAAAAATATTTTAGTTCAATATTTGGCAATAATAAATGAGATACTCGTACATATACTCGTACTTAGACAAGCCTACTGAAGCTAACCTTCTACAAATCGCTATTTATCTATAATAAATAAAAGTAATTGCGTTTTTAGAGTAATTTATAATCTAAGGCATACTCGATCTTTTTTTTATGTGTGTATTCAGCCCTTTTTATCGTCCCACTGCTGGGCACGGGCCTCCCTTCAGTACGAGGGGAATCAGGCCATAGTCCACCACGCTGGCCAAGTGCGGGTTGGCGGACTTCACATGTCTTTAGAAAACTTGCTAAGTTCTCTCAGACATGCAGGTTTCCTCACGATGTTTTCCTTCACCGTAAGGCAAGTGGTAATCATGTTAGAAATGATTCGCACATGAAAATATCAGAGGTGCGAGACCCGGGATTTGAACCCGCTTCACTCGGTTTCTCAAGCGAGCGCGTTACCACTGGGCTACCACTGCCTTTATATGCCTTTTTTATAGGAGCCAAAAAACACGTTTCAATCATGGTGTCGAGGGCCGTAAGCAAAAATTATTTAGGTCTTAATGAAAACGTAATTCCAAGTTAACGATGTAGTTACTTTTTTAACAAAGATATGTAATAATGCGATTTTTGATGCTGCCGCATGCGGCCCGCGAGCCGCAGCTTGCGTATAGCTGGTCTAAGGCCTAAGCCAAATGTGGACTGGTTATTAATTATTATGTAAGTAAAAGTGCCAGAATTTTCCATCCCTAATTTTTAGTAGAATAGTAGCCAAATGGCTAAAACTCAACTCTTTTAATTTCGCCATGTCAGTCTGTCCGTAGGTCTCAGTCATTTAACTCGAAGACTGTTGGAGTTGCTGAAATTTAGTAGGTAGGTTAGGTTAGGTAGACCTGTCAGGTCATATCAAGTCAACATGTGAAGTTCTGAAGTCAAATTACAAAAAATAATAAATATTGGGGTGTCACAGTGACATATATATAACTGAGGGATAATTTTTTTTATCAAAAACAAGGTTATCATTTTTACAAGTTATATATTCGTAGAGGTTTCTCAGTGACTCTTTTGTTCAAGCTAATAGTTATAGAGTTAAATACCTACACTTCTAATGTAACTTAGAAGTAAACTTTGGTATGATTCGAAAACTTCAGAACAACATAATAGAACTTAAAAAAACTTTTAATGAGTATTATTTTGAAGAAGATACGTTAGTAGTTTATGAGTCGTTGCATATTTTCCGTTGCATGTATTCGGCCGCAAAATTAACTTTGTTTTTCATAGTAATACTATAAAATACACAGTTTTTTATGCCGTCAACATAATAATATGAATATATATAATAATAATAACATGAACATTGTACATGGGTATATAGTTTATTTTACTTTTGACGTAAAAAATTGGAATATTAAAACAGTACAAATTTAATGTTTTATATTCATGCTACGGAACCCTCGGTGTGCGAGTCAGCCTCGCACTCGTCCGATTTTTCATTTGCTATCGGCGATAATACCATTTGTGAAAATACACCTTAGCATTAATAGTATTGTATTAGAAAGCAGGTTTCCAAGTCCCAATATTCCATGATGAGTAAAGAGATATGTATTCAGCCCTTTTTGAAGTCCCACTGCTGGACACGGGCCTCTCTTCAATACGAGGGGAATCAGGCCTTCAGGCGGCAGGGGAGTCCACCACACTGGCCAAGTGCGGGATTGGCGGAATTCACGTGTCTTTCGAAAATTAAGAAAGTAAAAAAAAAGTAAAGAGATATACTATCTACTTATTATTTTTTTACTTATACCTACTCGTATGTTGACTATCGTTTTATTATGTTTTCTCATTTGTGGTTTATTATTTCCGTGGTATCATTTTCGCGGTCACATCACATAATGCACATCTAGAATACTTACCATTACGTATAACCGTATGTTCTGTAAAATAATACATACTACGCTAGAATGTAGTCAAAATCGATTGTATCTCAACTGAAATAAGGTAATCAAGCTATAAAAATATTATTTGATCTACAATAAGGTTAGAACTCAGACTATTTAAAAATAGACAGATAGACGGACAACGAAGTGATCCTAAAAGGGTTACTTTTTTCTTTATGAACTACGGAACCCTAAAAATAATGAAAAATGATCATTTATTGACACGATAGAGATCCGCCCTTGCTTTACTTTGCGCTAAGCTTTTAACGGTTAACTTATAGGTATGACATCCCTTAGTTGCCCGAGATAAAACCCACTTCATGTCATTTCCCATTAGCCTAACGCTACGTACGTGTCAACTTTTATCACGATTAGTTGAGGTGTTAAACTTCAAGAGATAAGTAACACATATCAATCATTTTCGCATTTATAATGTTAGACAATCTACGCCGAGCCTCTCCATTACGCGAAAATCTTGACCAAATTTTCATGATTCTAGCTTTAATAGTTTCTGACAGGTCACGAGTGAGTCAGTCAGTGTCAGTTAATTAAAATATTATATCTATCTTCTCTTAGGCTATTTCTTCAAGACACACACACGCCGCGACGAAAAGTATGCTATACACATAAATAATATAATATGTAATGTATGTATGTGCAAAAAAACAAGTCGATCCATTGTTATATTTTTATGTAGTAAATAGTAACAAGTACTTAGACAAAACAAACACAGATTTGAATTATTAATATTAGACGAGGCGAAATCCTTCAAATAGACTCGGTTATCGCAGAAACTTTTATTCTATCCTAAATTCGTCTTAAAGCCCTCGGGAGAGTAAAATGCGTCATCGTAAAGCAGGATAAAGAGTTTTCCGAATTTACTTCGCAGAGAAAATACGAACCCAATGCCTAATCATTATTATTGAATAAAAAAGGTAAGTACCTAGGTATATGATATATTGATAGATAATAATTTTATTGCCCTTGGATCAAAAAACACAGATTATTCTTATGACCAAATATTTGTCAGTATTTAATCAGTACCTACTTTTATCACAATCTATTTGGTTATGTCAAAATATATTTTTTTCTATAAAAAAAACTATGATAATGATAATATTCCATAATTTTTTTATTTACTTTCGATATAGTAATACAACCTCTTTATTTATCTTTTATATCTAGGTACAATGTATATATATGCTTAATGAGTAATGACGATATTACGTTTTTTTAGTTAATATATACCTATAATAATTAAGAAATAAGAAATAATAAAAAATCCATTTTATTTACTACGGCAATTGATTGATGAACTTTTTTTTATGACATTTTGATTTTTTATGAGAGTTTTTAATTGATTTTTTTTATGAGATTATACAACGTATTTAAAAAAAATATTCTAAAATAAATTTTTACATCACATGTTGCTCAATCTTTGTCGGAATTTTGAAACGTTTAGTGTATAATGTTAAACGATAATGATCACAAAATCATTCATTAATAAATCACGTAAATCCGGTTTATTATTTATTAAACAAATTCATTACCTATATACCTAAAAATATCATTTGGATAAACAAATAAATTAGTAACTTCACAAAAAAAATTGCCATAAACAAATAGCTGTTTATTTACTTTAAAAGTGTTTTGTAAGAAATATTTTGGTTGATTCAAATCGTAGTTTGTGGTTCATTTCATTGTAAGGACTTTTTATTTTCGTGGGTGAAGGTCTGTTTAAATATAGATGACCCCCTATGGTTTTCTCTGGGGTGGCAGAGCTCTTCGTATATCGTGGTATCACTAGCGAGCAGCGACTACCGTCCCAGTGCGACCGCTGCTCGCTACTCACTAGTTCGGCCCCAACCGCCGATAAGAGTGCATGACTGTGATCGTTCTACGCGAACCCGCGCACGCGCTCTCGCGATCGCAACACGCAACCCGACAAAAACACTCGGGTAAATTTATTACACCACCCACTTCACTCAACATTGACAGTGACGTTTCGGGGTGTAGTTGACAGAACACGCTTTTTGTTATGGTTTTGTAAAAAATTGTTTTACCGTTAAATTTTTAGTGCTTGGAATAAATTGACCGTATTGAACCGGTGAAGTGATTTAATATAGTGTTGTGTTTGAGCCATGGGTCCGGGTACGGCGGGGTAGCGCGATGATGCGCAAGGAAGCGAGCGGGGCGACCGGCGGGACCGAGGTCGCGCTGGACGCCGCCGACTGCCTCACGCTGCAGCAGATCCTCCGGGCTTTCAACTCTAACATCAGCGAGGAGCATGCTTGGGCGCTGTTCTACCAGGTCTCGCGCTGCTACCAGAAATGCTTAGACGAGGGAAACGCTTACTATTTACCCACGGAACTGGCCCACGTCTTGTTGCACAAGGACGGCACGGTGCACCCTAGCACGCTGCTGCATACAGGAGGTGAGTTGTAACTCGTGTAATAGTATTATGATTGTATGTACTTCTACTATCTGCTTATCCATGTGTGCAGTTTCCAGTGTGGCATTAAATTACCGAGAGTGAAGCGAAAAAAGATAGTAATTATGAAACGATAAAACTATTATGTAGGTATAATAATGTGTAATAGTTCTATTATAAAACATTTTTAAATTGTAACTGCATAACTATGTTATTAATACCTTTTATTAAAAAAATCCTTAAATTTATACTAATATGTATTATAAAAATAAGGAAAAAGAAGGATTTTTGTTTGTAGTGGATAAACTAAAAATCCGCTTAACTGACTTTTTAGATGAAATTTGGTATGACGAAAGTTTGAGACACTGGGTACGATATAAGATCGGTTTTATCCCGAAAATACACCTTAAGGGGGATGAAAAGGGGAATGAGTATTTGTATGGTGAATCAATTATTTCTCAAGTAAGGGATTTAAAACTCATCATGTCTATGTATGTATATACATAAACACATTAATATATAGTCTACCTATTCCATACTAACCATTAAAACGTACCTAGGGACGAACCCGAGCTAAGTCGGGGTGAGTCGCTAGTACAAAATATACTTACATACTTTACAGAAACGATCTAGACAAAAACAAAACATAGCCATTTAGTATTTTGCATTTGTGGATGTTACGTGAGATGGCAGTTCGATTAAGAAACTGTGGCGTGTGCTCAACTTAATAATTTATATTTTATTACCTTTTTAATTATGCACGTCCATAAAGTTAATACAATTGATGCTAACAAAATTTCTCCTTATCGGACACGTATTTTGTACCTAATGTCAATTTTTATCGTTATACATATAGTATACGAGCAGAACCCGCGGCTTCGCTCGCGCTAAAACTATAAAAAAAAAATCTAAAAAGGTAGGGTGCATACAAAATTTCATCTCCTATTTTACCCCCTTATGGCATGAATTTCGAAAAATGCTTAAACACGTACATATTTATTTAATTGTATTGAAGAGCATTAATACTAAGTTTCACGTTATTCTGATCATAAATATTTTTTTGGTTGGGGTTGCATTATAATGTGTTTTCCCATGGGAATGAGATAATCTCTCGCGGTAAAAAGTACCTTATGTCACTCTCCAACCCTCCCCCTATCTCCACACAAAAAATCACGCCAATCCGTCACTCTGTTTCGACGTGAAAGAACGACAAACAAACAAAAGACAAACAAACAAACACACTTTCACATTTATAATATTAGTATGGTTTTTAAATAATGATACAAGTAACATTATGACAAGCGTTTAACGATAATTTTGCTCGTGTGAATTACGGCATGCCTTGTTAAAATTTTGTAATATTTTATAAAAAGACACAATACTTAATTATTATTATTACCAATTTTATTTAAATCTAAATTTGATTTTCAGATATCGATAACAGATAATACATTTTTAATCTATAAACTAAAAATTGTTGTGTTTTGCGCCTGTTGTTATATTTGTTATCAATATGTTGCCTAAAAAGCAACATTTAGTGACGCTAGGTAACGACCTTGTGATAAGGTTATCATCTGAATTTTTAGCGCTAAAAAGTGTCCTCCTGCCACCTAATAAATTTTGACTGATTACAAAATGGTTTTTTTGATTTGGTATGTTTGTCGAAATCGATCCTTAATATTTCTAATAAATACTTAAATAATACCGAACAAATATTTCATCGAAGTACTTATTTTGTATTTTTATTTAATCTTCGAATACATATGTACCTATAACAACCTTCGCTTTAATACAAACTCGAATTAAGATAATTAATTATAAAACGAAAATTATAATTAACTAATTAAAATATATTATGCTTATTATATTTATCAGAATATTCTAAAAAAAATATCTATCTATACTTATTATAAAAATACGGTTTTCAAATAGAAAGAGTAATTCTTGAGGAAGGTTTAGGTATATAATTTATTATGCTTTTATGTAAATTAGCTGAAATACGGCGACAAATGTTTCTCGCCAAATGGGAACTTTCCACGCGAACGCCGCGTAAACTAGCAAAGATACAGTTAAGTAATGTACTAGAGAATTCAAAATCTATAAAAATGCTACAAAAAAGTCCGCGATAGCATATCTCTATCTCTTACGGTTGACTTACAATAACCACTTTTATGTTAACATTTTTAATTAAAAACATTACGTTATTTTCAAAGTTATTTTCTTTAGTTCGGTATTAATCCTTATCCAAATGAATATTTTAGTTAGCTTAGTCATTTAATGCAGATTAAAATTGCTCTTTACACTAAATCAATCAGATGAATAGTTTTTGAGATATCGTTGTTAGAAGTAATTAGTAGCGAAACATTTTTAATGCTTGGCGAGCATTGAGATGCCTACGGCGAGTCCATCCCCTCTGCCCCGCATCGCTCGACCGCCTGCTCAAGCTATATAAACCGGGCGATGTAGCGCGCGATCCTAGGATACTTTTTACCGCGGGAAAATATCTTATTTCTGAGGAAAAATACAAAAACTGCAATGTAAGAGTATACTAATATGTAACACCTAAGAATTTAGTTTTTGGTCATCTGAACGCGGGCGGAGCCGCGGGCAATGCTAGTTATATATATAATTGTTTTAAATTATCTGTCAAATTGACATTTATGTAAAAAACAAATATTTTACGTACAATAATATTAAGTAATTAATTTATTTCGTATTCATATTCGTTTTATTGCTTATATTTATACACGTTTTTATTGTCATACGAGTAAACGTAGAGGAAGCACAAGTGAACCAACGATTGTTCAAAACGTCGAGATGAAGTATTTAAAGGAGTTAAATAATTTACAAATATTATATTCATTTAACATCTCGAAACGAAATAATCTATACAAGATAAATAAAATTGAAATGTCTGTTTGTAATGTTAAAATAACAGTTTTTAAAAAATGCATATGTAATTATGTACGGTAGGTATTTATAAGACGATATAATTTTCGTGTGTCTGTCTGTTTGTGACGGCTAATCGTCGAAACTGCTAGACTGATTTTGACGGAACTTTCACTGGCACATAGCTGATTTACTGATGTTATAAGGAGTAACTTGGGACTTTTATTTTAGAAAAAAAATTAGGGTTCCGCTTAAAAATATTAAAATCTAGGGACGCACCAGAGAAAAGCGAAATCGCTAGTATGCCTATAAAACCTCTAGAAAAAGAGGTAATCTTTCTTTCTATTCCACGACGTTACGGCACATACTTCCTTATACTATTTTAATCTTATTACGCTATTAATTTTAAAACCCAATCATAAACAGTCTTTAGTTACACCTAGTAAACAGTCGTAGCTTCCGGAGTCCATATGCCTACATTCAATAGTATGTTTAGAACCGGCTTATTAACTTTGCAAAAAATTATGTAACAAAATCATCATATTTACTACATATTTTCATCCTTTGCAATTATTAATTAATCAAGCAATTTCACTCGCCGAAACATAAGCTATGTACATCAAGATATCTATTGCTTCGACAATATGAGAAAGAAGGACAAACTAAAATAAATAAAAAAAAAAAACAATACTTTGTTAGATTTATGTGGATATTTGACATTTTAAATATTTATAGGTATCTTTTTTTATTTTTTTAGCAACAGGTGCTGTTTGTAACAACTATATATGACCTTTGAGACGTCTTAAACCTTAGTCTCTCCCATGACCATGATTGCTGTAAAACATTCGAAACTTCGGGAATCAAAAATCAAAATAAATCATATACATAATATAACACATACAAAATAAACACAAACATACAGACATACAGCAGACTTTGGCATTTATGATATTGATAAAAATGTCCACTTCACGATCTTATATTCAACATAACATAGAAAGTTTGTAAATAAGATGTTCTTAGTTTAGCGGATAAAGAAAGTATATTATTAAATCGTCTTGCTAAAATAGTAGAACGCAGTTCCAATAAAGTGTTGGTGTCGCATAACCATTTCTATGTATCTAGGAGTTTGACACCGATCTTCGCTGACGTCTCCATCGGTTATTATTTACGGATGCAATTCGACCGGTCCAACAGCTTTATATGCATTTTATTGTGTACTGACCTATTTGCCGCTAAATGAATTTATTAGCCGGCTGCCTTGTGAAATGTAACGCGTTAGATGAAACTAGCAGTGATTTACGCAGAGGTTTTATATTCTGTGGCGCTTAAAACGCCAGCCTTCTACTAGTCTATTCTAGTCTACGATATGTTGATGTACAGTCTAGAAGTAAGATAAGTTTTTTTTTTAATAACATCGCATATTATCACAGGAATGTTTAATTAATTTTTACTACTTAATAAATAATATAAAGAATAATTTTACAATAATTGTACTCATAGTGGCGATTAATTTTATAATCGATTATACAGATAAATAAAATTGTAATGTCAAAATAACAACATTTTACTAAATGCATATATAATGTAAGTATAAACGTACGTACGTATAAGAAAAATACAGTTTTTTTTTGTCTGTCTGTTTGTTTTGGCTAATCTCCGAAACGGCTAGACCGATTTTGACGGGACTTTCACTGGTAGATAGCTTGATGATATTATAAGGAGTAATTTAGGCTAGAAAAAGAATTAAGGTTCCGCCCAAAAAAAATTAAAACGCACGGACGCACCGAGGTTAAGTCGCTAGTTTATTAATATTTAGTCAATATTGTAAAAATCATGTGAAAATATTCTAAAAATACATACATATTTAAATTCGTATGATATCACTTATAATATAGATTAGTAATAATTCTACTTGTTAAAATTACCATGGTGTTTTTTATTAGGAAAACAGTTAAATGCTAGGTTATCATCGACCTGCTTTTCAATGTCGCTTCCGCTGTCGCCGTTTTTATACGTTCAGTTCATTGTTTTGTTTCATTATTCACACGTTTGCTTGCAAGGAAGATAAAGGGGTATTATTGTGTTAAATATCATTTATTTTTATACTACACTTACATATCTAGTGCATTCAAGACGTAGCCTCCTTAGATAGAAGAGATAAGAAATCTGGGCGATTATTGTGATTTTTCTTTCTTACTCTCCTCACTTAGATAAAGAAATAATCTACAAGACCTAAATTTAATGCTAATATTACATAGTATTGACTTATTTTTTTTTAAATCAACATTGCATACATTTTCCACTAGAGAAAATCGAATTTAGGACCTCTGTCTGAGTGCCAAGCCCAAGGTAAGGATCTAATTAGGTATGTAAAAAGAATTTATTTTTGTTGTTAAATATTTTGTCCAGTAAAATTAATAAGTAATTTTAGCTTTCCTATTTAATTGAAAGTTAAATCGTAAGTTGATGAACTCTGAATGGCGATGAGCGTGGAAATAGTGCAAACACGACGTACGCTCGTGTTCAACGTGCATTTCATAATTACGCATTGTAGTATACTGAGTAACTGAGTAAACCTTTACGAATCTTATTGTTCTGTCATCTCGAGAATCCAACTTTTTCTCTACATTTTAGAGAGAAACTTAACTGACGGAAGAACTAATTAAATGCAAATTTGTACGGATATAGGGGGTTATTAGTGTTTATTTACCCGACTGCCCCAGAAAGAGGGTCATGTTTTTTTGAGACCTATTTACTTATTACATATACATATAATACTCCGAAAATATAGTTTTACTTACGTAAATCTAAGAAAGTATTATGCGTACCTACCTATACATATCTTATGTAAACTAGCTGATGCCCGCGGCTCTACTCATGTAATTTTTTACTTACTTCGTCTAAAATTTGTAGCGTGCTGCTAGATAGGCACATATGTATATTATGAGCTTTTTGAAATCTCAATAAATAGGTTACAAAACGGAAAAAGTAATATAACTAGTTATATACTAATAGTTTTAAAGCTATTAAACAAACAAACAAACAAACAAACAAACAAACAAACAAATCAGGAAAATAATATTAGTAAGCACTAAGCATAGATTTCTTAGGGCATTTTTAATATAAACAATGTATTATTTTTGTAGTTTTTTTTTATTTTACATCAAATTACTTAAACTTAAAGTCTTCTTACGTAAACAACGTATATATTTTTCGATTTTATAACATTAAAAGATGTATATAAATATGTGTATTGTGTAGTATCCGTATTATTATAAGATCTTTATGAAATGATCTAATATACAATTCCGCATAAATTTTGATAAGAAATATCAAGATAAATAAATACACGTAGTTCTAGGGAAAAAGATTTAAGCATACGATTTATAATGCCACGTATAATTTAGATCAATGTCTCCAGAATCTAAGCAAAAATTTGCGGCGCTTTTGATGACGGCATATAAAATAGATTTACATAGAAATATCTGTTGCTTGCCGTCTATAAACAAAATCGCCCGCTATACAACGGCTTCCCTTAAAAAAAAACTATGACAATGGGCTCCTAATTCTTTTTTCGTGTATTTATAGTTTTTAAACCAGTTACAGATATTGTATACTTTTTCAATCTACCTGTCGAAGTTACGTGCTTCTTGGAATAGAGCAGACCCAGGTAGTCTAGCAACACGTAGAGTAGTTTTATGTTCATCACTCAATGGAATTTGTTACTTATGTATTGTTAGCATTCTGCTATGGTAAAATAATATATATATATATATATATATATATATATATATATATATATATATATATATATATATAATATAGAGAATTTTATAGTAATAAAATAATTAGATGATATATAAATTATTACTTTTTAATAATTATTCTGTATATTTTAAATATAACATAACTTTAATATAATTTATTGATATTGTTAAATGGCCGATGTTTTTAAAAATTTGCGTAAAAGAGATATAAAATCTATCTTAATTATTAAAATTTAAAATTCTGTTGTAAAAGTTTATATGTATAACTATATTATTTTAATTTTCCAATGTTACGAATTAGTCAAACGATGATTTATTTTTATTTAAATCATAGCTACGCCCACGACTTCCTCTACATGGTATAGATGAGGGAGAACGAGATGACTCGTGTAGATGACATTAGCTCCTAAATCACAGATCCATACTTGGACAAATCAGAATATTATCATATATTTTTAATTTATATAAGGCAATAAAGTAATTATAATAGGTTATGATTTCACAAGTTTGTTGCTAGTCAAAGATTATATTTTAATTTTCTACTTTAGTAACTCCTTTATTTATGGCTTACTAGCGGCTCACCCTCGCTTCGCTCGGGTTCGTCGCTAGGTACGTTTTAAATAGATATAAAAAGAAAAAATCTTTCTTTCTCACATTTTAATTATATGTTTTAATACTTACCTATTCCGGACTAAGAGAAATCCAAAAATTAAAATATCATAAAAATTGGAACGCGGTCGAACGGGATAAAAAGTATCCTATGTCCTTCTCCTGGCTCTAAACTACCTCCCTGCCAATTTTCAGCTAAATCGGTTCAGCCGTTCTTGAGTTATAAGCGAAGTAACTAACACGACTTTCTTTTATATATATAGATGTTAGATAATAGCCGCCTAAAGGCTGCGATTGTTTGTACAAGCTTTTGTTTCATATTTTCTTTGTTCAATACAAACAATTACACGTTTGTTGGCTGTTAGAGATAGTTAAATTTGAATACATTAAAATGAAAATTATGAAAAAATTGTTAGTAATGTCGTGTGTATTAATTAGTTTTTATAGACGTGTTCTTGCTTAATTATTATTGTGTTATGTTTTATGTACTGTAACTAACAATGTAATACCACAAAGATCATTTTATATTTTTTTAAGTGCATACAAAAATAGCAATTTATCTTATTTTTATTTGGTTTTCGTTGTTTTCATTGCATTTTGCGGTTTTTTATAGTAGAAGATTTACGTTGTTTTAAATATTTCTACAAAACTGTTACGCCTAGTCTTTGTGGAGGAAGCTGATACGATCTTAGTTTGTCGAAATATTACTTCTTATAAAAAGAAGAAGAAATATCTTATGTCTCTCTTATTTTGATACGAAACAAAAGAAACAAATGAAGTTAAATATATAGGTAATGCATATTCAAACAGCAGTTATCGTAGCACGTGTATAATAGGAGAATGAACGCAGCAGGTTGGCGTCGGGCAGGCTGTAGGGTGGGTCCTGGCTTCAAGGTCGCTCGATCGATATCCTCGCGTAGGCTCTGATGTCATTTCCGGGAGATAACTGCTGTTTCCTCATTTTAATGGCTTGTTTTACATGCAAATGTTCTTCATACGTTTATATTATACATATAAAGTGTTATTTTTGTATTATAATTAGGTAGGTACTGGAAGATTACTAAAAAAAAAGTTTATTTTTTGAATAATTTACTTAATAGATACCTTCAAAGTTATACAGTATTACAACATTTTTCTATGACTTGTTTTACAAATAGGTATTACATATACATACATATTGCATTATATATATATATATATATATATATATATATATAAATATAAATAGGTACATATAGAAAAATATGTATAAAAATTTTTCCTGTAAAGCAAACTGTATAAAGTTTTACATTTGCAGCGCACCCCGTTATAGTAGTTAGTGCACCCGTATACGGGACATCTTTGCCAATTATCACTTCCTCGACTTACAAACATATTGCATTGCCTTATCTAGCGAGCTATTTTATTATATATGTTGCAGCTATATAGATATACTTATGTAATTTTTTTCTATTGGTTTTGTGTGAAAGAGGGAAATTTTGTATTGATCATACAGATTTTCGTATTAGTGCTTGTCGAAAGAGAAGGTAATTAGGCATTTTATATTATGTATTTCGTTCAACACAGTATCTCGATACTTACTAATAACCCATAAGTACTTATTTGATAAAAATGATAATAAATTGTTACTGACTGAAGTAGAAACTAGCGGCACCTCGGCTTCGTACTGGATATTCAAACAATGGACACCATTTCATGTTGATGTCCCTTGATGTTGAAATTTTATTAAAAATAGCCTGTTTCAAAATATCAGTTATCATCAAAATCCGTTCAGTACATACTTAGCTGTGAAAACAAAGCGGACTACTTGACAGAGACAGAGTATGGATGTTACAATATTTACATAAGATTCAATATACATATATGAGACTCAGTAAAAATTAAATTGCTTAGTTTAGGTGCAAAGGTGAATAAAATGTGAACATGCACATTATCGACTCGTCTGTACCGCATGCCTAGCGCACTGCAACATTCTTAGACCGGCCGTGGCACGCGACACTGCACCCGTACACCTTTGCCAATTATCTCTACATGCTTGTGTAAAGCCGCGTGTAAGCTGAAGAATATCTTATGGCTTAATGCCAATATAAGAATAAATAAATAAATATGTTGGGACATTAACACACAGCACCATCTAGTTCCATGGTAATCCGAGGCTTGTGTTATGGATACCAGATAGTTGATACACTACACATTTTAAATACGTACATATTATAAATATAAACACCTATGACTGGAGTACAAACATTCGTGCTTATCACACAAATGAATGCCCCAGCGGGACTCTAACCCGCGACCGCTGGCACAGCAAGTAGGGACACTTTAAACTGAGCCAAACGTGTCGTCAAAAAAATATAACTGTTTTTATTATTGACTTATGTATATATGTTTCTAAATATAGCAACAAAAGTGTCTCCGGTTTCGCCTGGCTGAATTTTGTAACTTCTTTTATCCAATTGGGTTGAATTTTTTTAAGAATATATTAATATCAAAAAAGCTCGTTTGAAAAATAACCGTTTAAATGGATATTTTCGTCAATTTAGGGATAACAATTCATATCAGGCGATTTTTCTGTTGCTGAATAAAGGATTTTTATCTATACAAGTATATAGAGCTTTGTTACAAAATGGAGTATATTCTACAGGTATTATTAATTTAGTACGAATGTAATTTGTTAGACAATACTCGTTTTCCAAAGAATAATTTTCAAATTGAAATCTATTTTCTATATTCAATAGCTTGTATTTATTACTAAGCTTAATATGTAGGTATATCTATTTTTTGAAGTTATAATTCTTTTGGCGTGTTTGGAAAAATTATGAGTAAAATACAACAGCCAAAAAGCGACATGATGAAGTTAGCTGCATTCCTTTTATAAACAGAGAGATGTCACATACGGTATGAAATCTTTAGCTATTTTTGTTCTGTTACGCCAAACAAATGTAACTTCTTACGTGCATACATAAGTACACACACACGTTTTTTTTTAACAAGAAATTGTCAATTCAGTAAGGATTCATATTCCATCAATAATAAAAAAAATTTATTGAAGTACATTCGATCATTGTTTCTTATCGTTAACATATTCGTTATGATTTCGTATGTGTTCGTCTATTCTTATGCCTTTATCTTCCAATGAACGACCTTTGCTTCGATAAGTTTCAGTGAAGTACATTGCCTTCAAGATTATTTCGCCAACTGAATAAATTGTGTATTTTTAGCGTTCTTTTAGATTGTTTTGGTTTGGATTTTTTTTTCTTAAATATTGAAATTCATTATTAAAGTTATACTATCAAATGAAGACGCTGCTATTAATAGATTTTTTTGTTGAAATTCTTGAGAACAAAAAATTAAAATCGGTTTTTGAAGTCATCAAAGAGGTAATTCGTTTCTTATATAATTTGAAAATAATTAGGTAAATAAATAAAAAGTGAATAATATATTTTATATAATTACAACTGTCCGACAATTATTGCGTGACGAGTAAACTGATATGTTTTAATCATTACCTATTACTACTCGTAATCTGATAAAAAGTTACCTTGTCCGCTTGTAGATCATGCAAAAATCTCTGTCTGTTGTCATGTTGTCAATGACTCGCATGTTATATAATCTATACTAATATTATAAAGAGGTAAAGTTTGTGGGTTTATGAGTTTGTGACGTTGTAGGGCGTAATCTCTGGATCTACTGAATCGATTTAGATGAAATTTGGTAAGAAGATAATTTGACATCCTAGGAAGGACATAGGTTACTCTTTATCCCGAAAATCATCCCTTAAGGGTGTGAAAATGGGGATGAAAGTATATATAAGAATAAATAATTATATTTAATTTATTACGATTTATTTATCGATTTTACATTATTTATTATAGGAAACTTAACATTTACTCTGAAGAATGATACTGAAGTAGATACCCATTTTATGCCTATAAGGTAGATTATTAGTTAATTGTAATAATTTAATGCTGAAGTTTGAATTTCAATATTTGTACGAAAATGCTTATTAAAACATTCTTTCATTCTACGTACTATTCCATATCCCTTCTACATAGAACCTTCTTGATGTAAGTATATTATACATGATACGGATCTTTTGTTATAATACTTATACGTATGTAACATACCTACATTTTAACAGTATCTACAATGTGGAAAATTTAAGCTTACTTTTATTACTTACGTAATAGGAAAGTATCTCTCTAACAATAACGGTTAAATATTTTTAACATGTTCAATTTTCTTACAACACTTTCTATCTTACATACACCATAGGCAAGTAACATAACATCCAATTTAAGCAATGGTGTAAAAGTAAATCATTAGCGTACAGATCAAGCGTACTTTCTAAACGATAACCAAAAGGCACACGGAGCGATACTCATAAAAATGTCATTGTTATCATTCCGATCATAAGTCATTATAATTTGGTTGTGCGTGGCTCATCAATTTATATATAAATACCTCATTACTGTGTACCGCGTTATATAACACACTGTTTGGATCCGGTTAAGCAGATTCTTCTAGTACAAGAGAGCAAATAATGTTCACAAGCCAAGTGGCTTGTACCCTCGCTTCCGCCGCTTGCATCCCCAGGTGCCCAAAAGCAGCCTTTGTGTTAGTTCAAGTCTTAGTCTGTTTGTGACCTGTGGTAGAACTCTGTCAAGCCTGAGGAGTCCGACTGGATGGGTTCCAACCTTTATCTATTTCTTTCGCCAAGCAAGAATGATTGCATTGTTGTGTTCCGGTTTGAAGGATAAGATAGCCAGCGCAATTACAGGCAAGAGGCATATCATCTTAGTCCTCACAGTGACAACGTAACTGCGGTTTTGCATTTTTGTTACATAAAACCCAAGTGCATAAACTATAGGTGTTATGGGCGACAGGTACCGCTTTCCATCAGGTGGGCTATCTGCTCGTTTATTATTGAGCACTATGAAAATAAGTCTATCTGTGTACTAAATTCCATCCAAATCTGTCCAGCCGTTTCAGAAGGAGTAACAATATATACACACACATACAAATATACTCATTAATGATAGAAGTCCGATATCGATAAAACAATATTAATTCGTTATTTTGTATAGTAAATATAGGGTAAGTTCAACAACATAATATCAATTAGCCTTGTACATTGACTCTTTCACGTCACTCTTGGTTGAGTTTTACGTTTATTATTGTAAATATTGTAAAAAAATAATTTAAAATGAAAATTTTCCGCGTTTTCACGAAAACAACAATGTGAACAAATCGGTCCGTTATCGTTTTTTCTTCATTTTTTATAAAGTTACATGACCAAAGTACAATATAATTAATTGTGTTTTTATAAGGTATTCAGTATTGTAACGTAAGAGATTAATTTAATGTTTAATAAAGATTATAGATTTCTCCCGAAGGAACTCTAAATACCGAAGCGATTTTAATGGTCGCATTTCTTGTTCGATCATTCCACCAAGTCTGTAATTTCGTCCGACAAATGATATTTTCATTGTGAATTATCGATGTTATTGCGCTCAGTACAATAAAATAAATTATGTCATTAATCAGTCGAGTTCCTCATTTTACTGTTGTTATAATTAAATTTTCTAACTAACGATGTTGTGCACTTATCTCAATCAGCGGGATTTCGTGCAGCCTCCGGGTTCTTATTATGTTTAAAGTTGAACCTGTTTTAATAGATAATTATAATTTGAAGAAATTGTCAGTTTCGTAACTAAATCCATTTGGATATTATGGCTGCGCTCGCTCGCCACTTACATTATGTTTATCTTTATCTTTAATATATTTTCAAAACGTGAACGTGTTCATCGAAATGTGGGAATGAAAAAGTAATGTCATATTATGTAATACTCATTTAAGGTTTGTTGACTAATATATATTCTATAGTATCGAAGCACAGTTAGGAAGAGAGCTCAGAGCGTTTAAAGTGCTGTAACATCGAATTTGAATATTAAGAAACAAATGACATTTTAAGTGTTGGAATAAATCTACATAACGATTGTGACTTATTGAATATACATACAATTTGTAATTACTTTAAATGCAAAATTTCGCCAGTTTCTAACACCATACTATATACTTTCTCCTAGTTTCTTAAAATTTACATCTTTATTTAATACTATTTTGTTTTTAATGTCGAAATTTTGCATGCACTTTCTTTACTGTTCTATATTCGCTTTTTAAAGAACAATTGTTATGTAACAGATCATGTATCAGATATGTCTAGATTTTTCTGACAGATTTTCAGGATGTTATCGAGTTTCAAATAGATCTGGATTGATTTTTGTTTTATCTTTTGCGTCATAGATGATATTATTAAGAAGCGTTGACAGCCACTAAATCATATGAGATTTATCAGAATACAGTGAAAGGGGCTTACCGACCTGAGATCAAGGTCAGGGGTTTTTTTAATAATGATGATTGATAGCTGATTTTTATTTTTTACTCATTATATATATATATATATATATATATATACATATATATTTAAAAAATATTACCTACTATTTTAATATGAGATACTAATACGGACATTAAAATGTTATTAACGATATAAAACTTTAATCAACTAGATAGTAAGGACAAAGTTCAAAGAGATCACGTCAGTTTATACATAATTATATTTTTTATATATATATATATATATATATATATATATATATATATATATATATATTTTGCAACTCACTATTACGTTTCATCAATGATCTGTCATTGGCACAAGATTCATTGACACTTCGGCCTTGAGTTTCACGCGCATTTAGTATGCAGCACACGGTGTACCAAATTCTAACTTACTGCAAATATACTTGTAACTTGAATATATTGTAATTATTATAGCTCTTAAAAGAAACTCTAAAAGAAAAAGCGTTTATCATCAAACCTTGTCAAGACGTATATGATTTTTCTATAGCTGATTTGCCTTGAAATTTGATTTTCTACGGAAATATTGTTTTGCAAACTTTTTAGTACAAGAAAAAAAATATTCTAAATTATATTTATTCCATACCCATTCGCTTTATATTTAGAATTTTAAAAAATCATTAAAAATTCAATACGAGTGTTTTAAAAATCTTTGATGTAGATGCATTCAGGTTATTGCGTCATATAATGCCAGATTATCTCTTATGTGAACATTTGTGACGGTCATAATGTGTGCGCGTGTTTCATAACAGCAGATGAAAATTGCATTTTCTGGACTGTTATACCGGCTGTCAGAAGATGCTATTATAGCCGGTCTATTTATTATTTAATATTAAGTTTTCGCATTTGTTTATGAGTAATATGTAATACGATAACGTGCTGATAACGATAAGTGAATGCGCACTTAAATATTATATTGTTTTTGTCGAATATTATGATTACACGATTTCATTACGGTGTTTAAGAGAACAAAGAGCTACTATGTATGCAATATGAACCTTATTTCGTTTTAAGGCTGTTTTTTGCTGCAGCCTATTTTGGTCTCATATTCCGCAGTAAATAAACAATGTTACACTATATGTATATTTTTTCTTTATATATATATATATATATATATATATATATAAAGCAAATAAATGCATTAATACTAATTAAAAGTCTAGTTAAGACTAACTATAAGTATCTCGAACGGAATTTGATTTACATCTGAAACCCGTTGAGGTTGACACTACGTGCTCCCGCGCAGTCCCACTGACACCAGTGCTCGTGATTCAGAGCATTACAATAGCTTCCTTTCTAACCGGGGCGTAGGCCTGCGGCCTTGCAGGGCTGCGCAGTGGGCGGACACTTTGATATGTGATATGCGCAACCGACTATGTTTGTTCATGTGTGATGCATGAAAAGGTTCTATTTTTGTATTAAGAAATTCTCCTCGATTTGACATATATACATTGGTATTTTAAAGTAATGTAAGACTGATTTTGTTTGTTTATTATATACATCTACATATATACTAATATTATAAAGAAGTAAAGTTTGTGAACTTGTGACGTTGTACGGGGTAATTTTTGGATCTACTGAACCGATTTAGATGAAATTTCAAATTTGGTAAGAAGATAGTTTGAGACTTTGAGAAGGACATAGGATATCTCTTTTATATCCCGGAAATCATCCCTTATGAAATTTTGTATGGAGAATCGACCTAGGCACGAACACGAGCGGAGCGAGGGTGAGTCGCTCGTAGATTATAAAATCGCATATCTATTATACATGGGAAAATGTATATGTATATTTATTACTCTTTCACACTGAAATGGTTGGATGTGTTTGTATGAAATTTAGTACTAAAATTTTACTATGACCTAGAGTAACTTATAGCCTACTGTTAGTAAGAGCAGTTGCCAAAAGGTGACGCTACCTGTATATAATATTATATTAATACGAGTATATATAATATTAATACAAGTCAACTAGAGACGCAACCGAGCGAAACGAGAGTAAGTCGCTAAAATTTTCATGAAATGTCTTGAGACAAAGTTTATTGATTATTACGTTTACCTACATACATTCGATATGCCGCAGATGGATTGCCGAATCAGCTGTTTTTCAAAACCGCTAGTTGTTTTACACAACATTTCCGTTATGTAAAGTAAAATACAGCCACATATATTATGTAGTTTATTATCGGAATTGGATCTAAACAAGCCGGTGCGGTTAACGCAACACGTCACGAGGTGCTCCAAGACACCGAATCGCGACGCGTGTTAACCAGCCGAGACCGCAAAAACGTGGTCTCGGGTGCGAAGAAATGCTGCATTCCTCATAATTTGTTCTGAAATACGACCAATAGATAAACTGAAGACGGCAAAATAAGTGGGTTAACTCTAGTTCTTTCTGATTTATACGCCATGATATTCCTGACGTTTATTCGAGTTTCGTTCACTGAAGAAAATTAAATTTTTACTGCCAATTTCTGGCCACGTTTTATAAATGTTTTTGAAACCAATTAAAAATATTGTTATTCTTAATTTTGGTCTTGTCAATTTTTTTATGATTTATATTGTATTTAGGATTTAACACAGGGTTCGAAATGATAATTATCATGATATTTATCTTGATAAGTATAGGTTGATAATTATCTTTGATAAATATAATCAAAAGTATTTAATTTGCCACTCTTCAAATTGTCGATCAGCAAACTGAACTCTCAAAAAATCAGCTCAAAAAACTCAATCGGCTAACTGAGAACTGAGGATGATGATGATATTTAATTCATTAATTTAATTAAATAGTGCTTATGTAGTTGGTTAATTTTTTTTTGTTTCTATGTCAAAATTATGAAACAAAAAAAAATACCTTGTTTGTTAAAAGTGTATAATTTATTCTAACGTAAATTATGACAAGCAAGTAGTCAAATACCAATACCTACACAAGGATTGCTCAGTTTATATCTGTTTGATAATTATCGCGATAATTATCAATAGACATATTTATTATCATGATTTCATTCTCTGGTTTAACATTTAATCAAAATAATCTAAGATCGAAAGAAATCGAGGCTCGAGGTATTACTACTATAATAATGCAGTGCGGATAACACGTGAGGTGACACGCGATGAAACTAAATACGTAAGTGAACGCGACAACCGATTGTCACTGCATTTACCTACATTTTTATTAGAGACGTAAAATAACGGTGCTTGTTATCTTTTTCTATTGTTTCTATGGTAAATGTAAATCCTTATATTGGTAAAGAAGATTGTAATTGATAAAATGTTTGAAAAAAACTAGCAAGTGCTGTATTTCATCAAGAGATAATTTCGTGGTGCAATATTATTTATTATACATATTATATTTAAAGGTTGCAAATTTGAGCTAAGATAAATGATGAGCTATTTAAGAATTTTATCCTTTAAGCTTTATAAAGTTGGCACAGGATTCAAGCACGGAAGGAAGGCCAGCCAACGAGGATATATTGGATATGCGCCAAGCATTATGACTGCAACACATTTGACCTGGTGGCGTGACTAAAGAAATCAATAAGTATAGTCGCTACTTTAGAAAATATGTATGTATGTATGTATGTATGGGTAAATATTAACGGGACCATAATAATTATATCTGCGTTTTAATATTTAGTTTGTGAAAGGTGTCAAATATTAGCAATTTCTCCTATGAACGTTGTCTACTTTTGTTGAATGAGTCAGCTGCTTACTGCCATTCATTATAATGTCAATGTCAAGCAAACAAACTGAGCGGTCGTTAACGGCTGTATCGGAAAGCGCGGGAGGCGACTACAGTGTTGCGTAAGAGGGGTTGCGATTATGTTGATGTTGCCAGTAATTAACCTTGGAGTTGCTTTAAAAGGTTTTTAGCATGTTTCCCACAAACATAGTTATTTATAACACGTTAATGGATGCATGGATTTATGGGAAGAGTGTTGACCTTAGCTATACTTTTAAAATGGCGACTATGTTAAAATGAATGCAAAATTAATACTATATTGATGTAAATTGGTAATTGTTCTTCTACAATTATGATGGTAGAAATAAGCACCTTCAACAAGCGGTGCAATGACCACAGTGATTTATCTCAAGGTTTTCGTTCAAGTAAATCCGACAGCAGGAAAATGAGAGATTCATTTGCGATTTAACAATTACCGTGATTGGTCTTCCGTAAAATTTGAAGTTCAAATTTGTATCAATGTCACTCAGCTTAAAGTGATCGTTACGTCATTGACGCAAGCGCTTGTAATCCACTGACCGCCGATGCGCCCGACTTGCCCCGTCTTGCGTAACATGATTAGCATTAAGATTTATTACTTTTTTACAATAATAGGATTGAAAAAACAAGCTCATATCAATTATTATTCAGTAGATTCATTGAAGGCAAAGAAATCTAACTACTAGATCTATCAAATCTATACTAATAAATGGAGAGCTAATTTGTTTGTTCGGTTATACTGCGATAACTACTGAACTGATCGGAATAATATTCATACCATAAGATGCAACGTGTTTCGGAGAAGGTTTTAGTATATGATATGTTGGTGATTAATGTACTATGCGGGCGGAGCCGCAGGAAAACGCTAGTCAAATATAATCTGAAATAACTAGGCGGATTTAGGATGTTTAGTAAACAGAAACTACTAACTGGAGTAACACATAGGCTACTGGTAGGAACTTTACCGCATTACGGCGAAGCAAGGGTAAAGTGCTAGTCTATACAGATAAATTAAATTGAAGTTTGTTTATAATATAAAAAAAACAGCTTGTTACATTGTTATGAAATTATATACTGATAAGGAAAACATAATTATTAGCATTTTTTGACTGTCTGTCTCTTTGTTTGTTCTGGATAATCTCCGAAACGGATGGACTTATTCTGACGGAATTTTCACTGGCAAATAGCTGATGTTATAAGGAGTAACTTAGGCTACTTTTAGTTTAGAATAAAAATTAGCGTTCAGCTAAAAAAAAATTAAAAGTTACCTAGGGAGTAGGGACGCACCCGAGCGAAGCGATGGTAAGTCGCTAGTTATAAAAATGCGGAGTTCCTCCGTCCTTTGGTATAATTTATGGTGTGATTAAAATGCTAAACAACTTTGTCTTTATAGGTAGTCGTATCATGTAATTATAATCGGTACACCAGCAAGGTTAATCAACAGTAAAATTATTATCTATACTTACTTATTATAAAAATAAGTCCCCCGGCCGCGTCTTTCTGTCCTCCTGTCTGTCCTCCTGTCTGTCTGTACGCGATAAACTCGAAAACTACTGAACGGATTTTTATACGGTTTTCAACAATAGAAAGAGTAATTCTTGAGGAAGGTTTAGGTATATAATTTATTATGCTTTTATGTAAATTAGCTGAAATACGGCGACAAATGTTGAAGAGGTCGCAAAAAATCTCGCCAAATGGGAACTTTCCACGCGAACGCCGCGTAAACTAGCAAAGATACAGTTAAGTAATGTACTAGAGAATTCAAAATCTATAAAAATGCTACAAAAAAGTCCGCGATAGCATATCTCTATCTCTTACGGTTGACTTACAATAACCACTTTTATGTTAACATTTTTAATTAAAAACATTACGTTATTTTCAAAGTTATTTTCTTTAGTTCGGTATTAATCCTTATCCAAATGAATATTTTAGTTAGCTTAGTCATTTAATGCAGATTAAAATTGCTCTTTACACTAAATCAATCAGATGAATAGTTTTTGAGATATCGTTGTTAGAAGTAATTAGTAGCGAAACATTTTTAATGCTTGGCGAGCATTGAGATGCCTACGGCGAGTCCATCCCCTCTGCCCCGCATCGCTCGACCGCCTGCTCAAGCTATATAAACCGGGCGATGTAGCGCGCGATCCTAGGATACTTTTTACCGCGGGAAAATATCTTATTTCTGAGGAAAAATACAAAAACTGCAATGTAAGAGTATACTAATATGTAACACCTAAGAATTTAGTTTTTGGTCATCTGAACGCGGGCGGAGCCGCGGGCAATGCTAGTTAAATAATAAATTTATTTCTGGCATGTCCTAAATATGTTTTAGAGGCAGATATCAAAGCTTTTAAAAAAACTTAATTATATAGTCACATAAATTTTGACGCTCCCAGAAATGTTCGACTTTTACCGTTATATTTTTAAATTAATTCTATTCTAGAGATATCTTGTCAGTTCAACTTTCTTGTTGTAAGACTTTAAAGGCACCGAAGTACACTCAAGAATTAACTTAAGTTTAGTTCTAGCCATTTCTCATTGAAACGTTCTTGGTGTAATAATACTTCGCCTTGTATCTGAAGCTGATAATCAAATTAAAATTATCGTGACTTCTATTCACCTATACAACACAGATATCCATCGTAACTTTTAATATAATAAATAGGTGTTCATGCGACTGCGACCGTTATGTTTGGATGAGTTTCCTGTGAGTAAGTTATTTAATTAACACTTTGCGATTACTTACTACATATAACATTTTATTCTTCACTAGTGACTCACCCTCGTTTCGCTCGGGTTCGTCCCTAGGTACAATTTAATTTTTTTGAGCGGAACCCTAATTCTTTTACTGAAATAAAAGTAGCCTAAGTTACTCCTTATAAAATCAAGTACATGTCAGTGAAAGTCGCGTCAAAATCGGCCCAGGCGTTTCGGAGATTAGCCGGAACAAACAGACAGACAGACAATTTTTTTTTAAATGGTGTTTTTCTTATAAATACCGTATATAATTTGTGTTACTAAAAAGCTGTTATTTTGACGTTACAAACAGACATTTTAATTTTATTTATCTGTATAGATTGGTTAATGTTTAATTTACTTTATTAAGACATAATCATACGTAACTGCTACAACAATTAGAGGCAGTTCAGTGGTAGCGCGCTCGCTTGAAAAACCAAGTGGAGCGAGTTCAAATACCGGGTCTCACACCTGTGATATTTTCATGTGCAAATCACTTTTATGAATATTACTCGTCTTACAGTAAGGGAAAATATCGGGAGGAAACCTACATGTCGGAGGGTACCTTGATAGTTTTCGAAGAAATGTAAAATCTGTCAATTCTCTTTTGACCAGCGTAGACCGATCACCAATCCACGTACCAAGGGCTTCCCGAAGTAACAATATAATATGGTATACTAGCAGAACCCGCGGCTACGCCCGCGTTCAATCTACAAAAGATAAAGTCTTTAGCTTTATGATATACAGACTCAACGTCGCTTCGCTCGGGGTGGTCGCTATGTATATTAATAGTATTGTTCATACAAAAATACTAAAATCGCGATTAAAAAAGGGGGTGAGGGTAGGAGGTAAAAAAATATTTTACGACCTATTCTCATACCTACCAAATATACAAAAAAAATCATTAAAATCGGTCGAGCCGTTTCGGAGGAGTGCAACCACAAACATCGTGATACGAGATATTTATATATATCGATTCGATACCTTAATAATTGACAAACCAGCTAACTTTATATGAGCAAATTTTTCAGAAGACACTTAAAACTTACTTATTAAAAAAATCTAAAATACCGTTGGTAGATAGGTAATATCGTAAACTGTTATTTTTGATACTGTAAAATCTTACCAAATAATTTTTCTTGACGAAAAGTGGAGTTGGCTGGTTTGCCAATTAAGGTATCGATATATTAGATGATATGTGAGAACTGATAACCATACATATATCACAGATGGCACAGTGCAAACATAATGATTGTCACAAATACCAATCCATTGTGGGCAGTGCTGATTCATGTCTTGTATTTTCAGTACTACAATCGTGTCGTCAGGGTCGGGTGGCGCTGTAATTATGAAACAAGCACCGCCGTGACGACTCAATGTCAATGTCGTTAATAGCTTGTTTTGATTTAGGCTAATGTTTATCTAATTGTTTGGCTGTGGTATTCTCATTCTACTAATTTTCTTCTATTTTTTTCTGGCTTTGAACTACACATTTGTTATATATTATGTGGGAACTTAAGTAATTTTATTACGTTACAATGAACGTTTTAATGCCTATGTCGACTAGAATTCTCATTTGAATGGATTGCGTGTTTTTTTTATCAACTTTGACATTGGATTGGTGGTGTTTTAATTGCCCTTTTTTATTTCCCTACAAAGCTGTATATATATATATATATATATATATATATATACATACATACATATACATATACATAAATGTACATATTTATTTGGTTGGTACAAATATATTATATTTTTATTTTTCTTATTTATTTGTTAACCAAATTTTGAATTTTCGCATGTCCTTAAAATATTTTTAGATTATATTTGACATTTGTAAAAAATTGCGCAATGGAATTTTTTTTTTAATTTTTATTAAAATTTTATACTCTTTTTATTTATACTTACTTTTCTAACTTAAATGGCACCTTAACGTTAATTGACAAATCCGCTGGCGTATTCTAATCTCTTGTTGCGATGCAATAATATTAACGATATTTGGTCAATATTATTGACACCTCGGTACTAATTTTTGGCAAGTTTCACTGAGAAAGAGTCAACATTTCACATTATAGTGGTCGTATATGAATTGATATACATACATTTGTTTACTACCCTTCAGTTACGGTGTAACAGTATGATATATGTGTTTTTATTTCATAGAGATAGGTTATAGATTACATAGAGAGTGTTAGGTTTAAAACCGGCACATCAAGAGCTCTCATAGGAAATTATTTGTTGTAAAAAGTAACTGATAGACGTTAAGTGCATGAGCGCAGCGAAGCCGGGTGGTGTCGTTAATATAGTATAAATTCAAGTAATAATGTTTACAGGTCACAAATAGTGGCAAAAAGGTGTGTAACTTTCAAAATATCTTTTTTATCAAAATTTTGTCTTCTTCGGCCGTAAATTTTCCCATAAAATTAACTCTTCAAATGCATCTTGGACAAAGATCTGTATGACCAAAATAAACATTTACATTATGTGAAAAGCGAATATTAATGTATCTAATTTACAATGCACGACTGGGCCATATTTTTTAAAATTTTATATATACATAATAAGATACTTATAAAGTATATATCCTCAGAAACTGTTTGTTTTATAAATAATTCATGATGCACAACAAAGGCTCCCGATCCCATGGGAACTTTCGCAAGGGCGTTCCGCGCCATGAGTCGACACCCCGACCGCCATTACAGAGCGGCCGCTAAATAAAACTCCGTCATAAACATTACTTGCATGCTGTGTGGCTGCAACCTGCCACTTATACACGGGCATACTTTAGGTTTATTGTTATATCTCACTTACAAACCAAAGATATAAATATAGAGTTAGATCTTTCAATAATTTCAATATGATAAAATTAAGCTTTCAGAAAAGGTTGTAGGTAGGTATCTAAATGTTGTATTTCAAATGAAGCCGGTCTTAAAAGAGTTTTATTTAATAACTAGCATCTTGGTGATATTTCTATTCATAATTTTATATACAGGTTGGAACAAATATGATGAACAGATGGAACATGAAAGTACCTTAAATATTGAAGTTATCAAGATTTAGTAGAGAAAACATTTATTTATTTATTTAAAAAAAAAATAATAACTGTATTTTTTTTAAAAGCTTACCTGAACCGGGAATCGAACAAAATAAAAATTCAAAAAAGGACACCGTCAATGTTTTAGCCAATCAATCGATAAGGTCTATGGTAAGGATAAAATCTCTACCTATACAGGATAGACAGCACTACCTTTTGGCTTTATAAAGAGTATGCCAGTGTTATACCAGGTCATACATTGACATAAATATACAATAATAATAATAATAAGCTACATGATCTTATAAGAAGATAAAATACTTTTAAAAACCTATAATAATATCATTTTAGTGCCCTTCCCAGATTCGTTTCTCTCAAAACAAGACAGTTCAAGTTAATTGCATTTTAATATATATTTTGAATTTTGATATAAGTACAGTTATGTGTTCTACATTATAGTAATAAGTTCAGGTCAGTTTTACAGACTCGATAAACTTTCAAAAGCTACTCTGAATATATAATTTTCGTTGCATGCGTATATTTAAGATGAAAAATACAAACAGAATTTGAGATCATGTAATGTATTATCTATATTAATATTATAAAGCTGAAGAGATCGTTGATTTGTTTGTTTGGGATCGCCAATATTAACTAGTAACTAGTTATTGCCCGTGGCTTCGCTCGCGTGGTAGTGAGACGGGGATCAAAGATAGCCTATGTCCATCCACTGGATGTAATTTATGTCCTTACCAAAATTTTATCAAAATCTGTTCAGCGTTTTTAGTGTGTAAAGTTAAGAAGAGACAGAGTATCTTTCACATTTATAATAATTTAGGTATGTAAAAGTAGGGATTTATTGAGGCAAATGTATCTAACCCTTAAGGTCAGTACAATTATTGTCAAATAAACTGTGCGAGGAGAGTCGCTTGCTAAATTTAGTATTCGACAAAGTTCGCAACACTTGTTCCTAATTGGAGTGTGTGAAGATAAAAAGTCGCAAAGTACAATCGAAAAACGGAGAATTGAAAGTTGTCCTTTATTATCACAAGCACTTAAGCAATCAGACTGATCTTCATGCAAATAAACAAATATTTCAATTCAACCAGTAGAGGCAGAGCCGGATTTAGAGGAGGGCAATCGGGATGTATGGGACATGTGGGAGAAACTAACCAAAAACACAAAGAAAGAATTTTCTGCAAATTTCTACGTAGATAGGCCTGTTTTTAGTTTCTTTTTTATGTGAAATATATGAATCTAATCTTCAGGATCAATAGATTTGGCGCATTAAAAAAAGGAAACATTCTTTTTTAGCGATATTTTTAAGGGTCGGTATATTTCTAAATACGGCTCTGAGTTATAAGAACAATGTTTAAAGCATTCTGCCCACCATCTGCCGATTTACTGTTCTATTGTTTTACGTTTCACAATTTTACTTTTGGTATTTTGTCTTCATTAGACGAATGTTTAATTGGACCCAGTTATGCAAAAAACAGCCATGTGCGTAAAAGTACCAACAGAGTTATAAGCATTTTATTATAAAAAATAAAATAATTATAAAAATTAAACAATACTTATATAAATATTGTTCAATTTTAAAATAACCAGAATAACAAAACATAACCCAAGTGCAACTATCGACAGAAAAATGCTTATAACTCTGTTGGTACTTTTACGCACATGGCTGTTTTTTGCATAACTGGGTCCAATTAATCTTGCTTAAGCGTTTGCCGAATTAGATCAATTTTTTTTGTTAACTCCATTTTTACAGCCTCTTGAATGAATGCCATCATTCGGTATATATTATTTTTATTGATGAAGCATCTTCTTGCCGTTAGATATCAATTAATTAGAAAGCTGTTTGATGTAGACTGTGCGATGTTGGTCTTGTCTATAAGTGATATTGGTTTATATGGCCATGTTTTATTGACATATAGCTAGAATGTGTTATTCTCTTAACTTTTATTTTCAGCCTATTTTGGTTTATTTTCATAAACACTTAAATATAAAACAATTTTTGTTTATTCGTTTGTTTGAACTGCCACTTATCTATGTTAACGCTTATCATACAACTTCTAGTATAATTTAATTATTTTTTGCCTTTTATAGGATTTTTAGGCAGCAGGCTATTTAACATCACTCCACGTCCTCTAGGAGCGGAGTAATTATACATAAATGAAGTATGAACAACCCCAGTATGATATATAAGCATTACTAATGTAACACTCCACAATATGATGAGTTAGTCAATTGGCAGCAGATCATAATTTCGTTATTAGAAAAGTTTATTCACCTATCGCTCGACTAATCCCGTTTCGTGTTTGAGTTAATTATGGGGTTATATATAGAAAACCTGATATCTAAGCGTGCTGCAATTTTTTAGAATTTTTTCATATTTGAAAATTATATTTGCCTTCAATATTTGTTATAAAACAAGTTTTTAAAGTTTGCTTTGATATCCAATATTAAATTAGTAAAGGCGGAAAAAATATCCCAATTTTTAACCGACTTTTAAATAAGGAAGAAGAGTTGGTTCGGCCGGTATTTTTAGTTAAATTGTTTAGATTTTATTGTTTATTTGTGAATGATTGTCTTGTTTTTATGAATTGGTTATATTCAAGGGTGGTACATAATCACATACAAATCACAAGAAAAAAGTCCACGAGAGCAATACTATCAAGAATCTAATATTTTCCAAATCTATGTATCTTTTTTGTTAAAAAAGAACTACTATCTTCGATTTATATAGGTATTTAAATTTTAATCTGTGTAATGTTTATGAGAAAAATATATTCTACATTTAAAGTAATAAAATCATCTCATCAACAACATCTTGACCCGTAATTTTGAAATATTAAACTTTCTACTTCCTTTGTTCTCGTCGGAAATCAAAGTTAACTCTAGTTGATTTATCTGATATCTTAATGATTGCAATTGAAGACATCCGACGAATGAATGTAATGTATATTTTCACTTATTCCTCTTATTATATTTTCCCTTTAAAAGGGTTTGTTACTTCTCTCATTTGCTCTCGTTTCATTGTCGTGATTCATTTTCCACGATTTCATATTCTACAGCTCGAGGCTGGTCATTTGGAGTTAAGCTTTGAAAATAATCATCGTGTGATTAAAGTGCGTCCGAATATCGAAACTAAATTACATACTATATCATTTTTTAACGTTCTATTGTTCGTACTGACCCAAGCAGAATGGCTTATCGCACTAGAAATTATGACTCTGGCGTTTCGGCGTAATGGCCGAAATTTGTTCAAGTACCCCTCGACTGCTTGTTATGAATTATGATTTACAATAGAACTTTCTAAGATTGTATTTGGCAATGCTAATAGTGATAATAAAACAATACGGCCATAGATACACATTTCAGAACAGAAATGCAACTTAAGACATCAATTTTAGTACAATATCGCGAAACAAAAGTTTAGCTCCTAACAGGAAATACGGTTTTTTATGTTGCCGTTTTTATATAAGTGGTAGTAAAAATAACATCTATATGATATAAATTGATTTATCATATTAAAACTTTCAAAGGCACACCATTTAAAGTAATAGCGTTATGTTATATAAGCATCTAAGTCTCTAGAAATAAAATTTAATTTGATGACGACTTTGATAAAAACCTAGCATGAGTTGAAATGGTCTTGAATGATATTTAAAGTTTTATAATACAACTAGCGACTCGTCCTCGCTCCGCTCGGGTTCGTCCCTAGTTACGTTTTAACGTTTAGTATAGATTTCTCAGAGATGACATATTTTCCCGCAGTAAAAAGTATCCTATATGTTGACCCGGATAACCAGCTATAATCATACCAAATTTCTTTAAAATCTGTCTAGTGGTTTTCTCGTGATGCGGTAACAGACAGACAGACAAAAATTCTATAAACTATAAATTCGGACTCTGTATCGATAATAATGCCTATTTCAATTAGATTTTTCAAAAAAAATTAATGTACAGATTCGACTTAGTTACAATTTTATTATATATGTATAGATAAAAAATGATGAAGCTGTTTTTGCGTGCAAAACTATTACTTCAAAATGACCAGTTGACACGGCGGTACTCTGCGATCGAACTCTTGACCTCGCTAATGCTAATAATACTTTCTAAACAGTTATTATAAGTTATTTAGCGGTTTTCTGACTACATTGTACGTTTGGATTCAAATCGTGATCTTTTTTCGCAGCCATCTATCTCGCTTTCATGTACTGCGGCTCTCTATTTTTTACTGTTGACCAAGTTGTGTTATCAGAACCAATTCAATAGATACATCTTTAGAATTTCCCAATCTTAGAATGCAAGTTCACAGTGAAATTTTGATGTAAGTTTAGAAAAATGTTAAGCTTATATATGTATATTGTATAACTATTGCTATGTTCTATATACAATATACATATACTACCGAGTACCGACTCACCCTCGCTCCGCCCGGTTTCGTCACTACTTACGTTTTAACGCTTAGTAAAGATTTCTCAGAGATGATAATATATTTTCCCACAGTAAAAAGTATCCTATATGTTAGCCCGGATAACCAGGTATCATTATACCAAATTTCATCAAAATCCATCCAGTGGTTTTCTCGTGATGCGATCACAGACAGACAGACAGGCAGATTTCTAAAAACTATAGATTCGGCCTCTGTATCGATAATAATGACTTTCAATAAGATTTTCCAAAAAATATTTAATGTACAGATTCGACTCAGAATTTTATTATATATTGTATAGATTAATAATAAACTTTTTATTATCAGCTGGGTGGATATTAGTATCTTGTAAATATGTAGATCAGATTTCTTTACTTATTAATTAACTGAAAAAGGTAATATTTACCATTCAATTTCGTAGTCATGACCGAATATAACACCTCATTTATTTGTTTGCGGCTTCGTAATATAATTTTATGTAGGTGACTGAAACACGTTTTTGTTTTGATACTCTTTCTCAGTGAACCTGAGATGAAAAAAACACTACTTTCATAATTTATTTATACATACATATATGGTCATAATAAATTTCGTATTTTTATTTTTTAACAAAGGGTCACTACCCGTTCGCTTCGTTCGTCATCTCATTTTCTGTTTAATTCGTTAATTTTAAGTGTAATTTTCAATAATCAACAGTGCTTAAATACTACTTAATTATAAATGCGAAAGCTTGTGGGAATGTCTATATGTATAGATGTATGGGTGTTTGTTACTCTTTCATGCAAAAACTACTGAATTTATTTTAATGAAACTTTACAATAATATAGCTCGTACATCAGAATAACACATAAGCTAATTTTTATTCCGGAAAAATGTACGGTTTCCGTGGGATAGATATGTTTTTTTATTTAAATACGACTTTTTAATGTACACATATACATGTAACCCAGAAGACATAGGGCTTTAAATAAGAACTTGCTAAGTACCCATGGAAGTTAACAAGTGCAAATACGAACTGACCAAATTCGAAAAAGAAGAGGTATTCAATACGAGGGTATTTTTTTTGTTTATGTTACGCGATATCTTCGCTTTGCGAACAGATATTCATGTTCTTTTTCAAATATGCAATAATTTATTTGAAAATGATTTGTAAGTCGGAAGACATTTACAATTAATAAGTAAATATGTAATTTCGTTTGATATATTATTTCAATTACCTACTAATCAGTTTCATTACGTTTAATAAACTACAAGATTTGAAAAAGGTCATAAATATGAAAAATGGATCTACCCATCTATCTACATAAGCTTCGTAATATATAATTTATTCGCATTGTAGTCAATTTTAATGTCGTCAGTCTACAATTCATTTATCGTGTGATAATGTTATTAATATAAATAAACATGCGTTATAAGTGTTTCTGGAGCGATATCAATTACAAGCTAGAATATTTAATATGAGAATTCTAAATAGAAACATCGTTTATATGTTTCAGGCAACTAATAAATGCATACTAATAAAGGCAACTAATAAATGAAAACTGAATAAGGTGAGTTAGGTACAGCTAAACGTGCACGCCTGAGATGTATCCAATATCTATACCTACAGAAAAAATAAAATTGAAGTGTCTGTTTGTAATTTCAAAATGACAGCATAGTTAGTAACATAGTAAAAAATTAATTCCATATGAAATTATACACGGTACTTAAAAAAATAAAACACGAATTTAAAAAAAAATGTCTATTTGTCTATCTGTGTGTTCCGGCTAATCTCGGAAACGGCTGGACTGATTTTGAAGGGACTTTCAATGGCAGATAGCTAATGTTATAAGTTATAACTTAGGCTGTTTCATTTTAGAGAAAGAATTAGGGTTCCGTTTAAAAAAAATAAAACTTATGTAGGGACGCACAGTCAATAGTTTAAAATATATGATACTGTAATATACATATTTAAATTGTCTTCCCATTTAAAATATAAAATTTTCGACCGAGACTATTACTTAATTGTTCACTTAGTTATGCATTGCGTAGTGATTTTTTAATAGCCTATCTCATTTTTTTTAATTATGATACCGTAATGTATATATAAAATTAATCTAACTAAACTTGTTAACTGTTGTACATATTAAATACCAATAAAGTATTCCCACAGGCTACAAATTATAAAATCATAACTCTCCTTTTGACACAGCAACTGTTTTTTTAATTATACTAATAAAACTTCAATGTTTGTTGAGTAATCTGTGCATATATCTTATCTGTGATGTGAAACGTTTTGAGATAGCGCAGTGTAAATGAGAGTCGCACAGCGTGGATTTATTTCGAGTGTCTCTCTACTCTTTAGTGTTAGCAAATGGCCAATGATACCTTTTCGATACAGCCATGTTAGGTTTATTTCCTGGGCGCCTCTTCTAAGTGCATAGCGAATGGTGATAATATTTAGATGACCGTTTTGTTATTGATAACTAGTTCTACTGTAGGCCTTTTACTGCATTTTTCTCCAGTATCTACTTTTTGACAAAACGTAGATATGTATTTGAATATACGTGTTTTATTCTACAATGTCTCTTTCGAAAGGACTTTTGTAAAATATAACTTCGTTTTAAATATTTTTTAATGTACAAAATGTACTGACTAGCGGCTCACCCTCGCTTCGTTCGGGTACATCGCTAGTGAAAAATAAAAACAAATTACCCCACGGGAACCGTACATTTTTCAGGGATAAAAATTTGTCTATGTGCTATTCCAGAATATAATCTATCTTTGTGCCAAATTTCATCCGGATCCGTTCAGCCGTTCTGGCATGATTGAGAACAAACATCCATCTATCAAAACTTTCGCATTTATATAGTAGTGAGGTAAAACGGGGAAAAAATTTGCGCATTTTGTACACAAATCATCCATTATACATAGCTCCCTGTCTATAAATAAACGTGACCTTTAAATAGCTTCGAGGACCTTTGACCTTCGTAGTATGATGCGGCTATCTTATTTCTCTATATCATAAGTAAATTATTTACTATAGGTATATACTAGATTGCTATATATTTATATAGTCTATGTTTTATAGTAATATCTAACAAGCGATTGTAAAAGGTTATCAAATAAAATTATAAAAATTGCATTAATATTTAATGACAATAATCTGACTTATCTAATAAACAAATAAAACTTATTTATTATTTATATAACGAAAGTAATGTTAAATTTCATAAACTTTACTTAGGAAATCTACTGTACACACGATCGCCTCGGGCGTCAGTTTTTCGTGACTTATCCCAACCTCTCGTTAACGTAATGGCAAATGGAATGGTCAACATCGTTGATAGATTACATGCTATTGCAAATCAACCATGTTCCTATTACAAAACCATAATCGTCCTTACTTAGAATGAAATTCTGTAACGGATAATCAAGAAGAGATAAAGAGATAATCTTAATGAATTTCGTAAATTATCATTTTGTTTCCGTAATAAATATTTTTTTACAACATATTTTTTTTTGTTAACTCAACGTTTCTAACCACGGGAATCAAAAATCGAAATATATCCGCGAAAAAATTCGAACGATCGTTTTCTTTAAAATGTTAAATATTCGCGTAAATCTAAAAAAAAGTATTATGTACGTACGTTCCATTTAAAATAACTGAGTAATAAGAAAATGACATGTCACAAGAGTTTCCTGCTTATTATATATAAAAACTCTATATCGTAAGAGCGTGGAATGCTTACATTTTTGACTAGAAAACACCAGTAGCACACCAGTAGTGCAATTTTAGCTCAGCTTTCCTCTAGATAGCTAGAAAGCTCGCGCCCCAGGCGCCCTATATACCTACCGGCCATCGCTTGTCACATCACTCGTACTAGTAACTTTCGAAGCTTCTGCTACAGCTTTTGAAATGTTCATCTAATTTACTTAATACTGTAAATTTTAGATATGATGTTTGGAGTATATAGGTATATTGTTTTATTTTCATGAATTTAAAATTTAAGTACATATAAGTACTTGTTTGTTAATCTAAAAAGCAGAAGATAATATATAATTCTCCTTTATGAGATATTTCTTACAATCTATTATGGCTATTTCCAAATATTTCTATTATCTTATCAGTAATTAAGTGATAAGTTTTTATTGGTCAACGAGAGGCGCTATGACGAATATGAACTGAGTGAAATTATATTTTTTTACACTTGCATCAAGATGTTATCAAGCGATATGCGCCTACGTCTGTTACAGTTTATCCGCTAATATATGAGAAAGTGTGTGATAATAATTGACGACACGTTTGACTCAGTTTGTAGTGACCCTACTTGCTGCGCCAGCGGTCGCGGGTTCGAGTCCCGCTGGGGGTATTCATTTGTGTGATGAGCACGAATGTTTGTACTCCAGTCATGGGTGTTTATATTTATAATATGTATGTATTTAAAGTTATATATGTATAATGTATCAACTATCTGGTATCCATAACACAAGCCTCGTAGCTTACCATGGAACTAGATGGTATTGTGTGTTAACGTCCTGACATATTTTATTTATAATCAAAGCAATTCTTTGCATTATACATAATATGTTACCGCTATTTATTTTTAAAGAGCGACCTACCCTTGCTTCGCACCATATCTCACTTGATCCCGTACCAAAAAGTCATATACCTAATTCTAAGGCCTATTTTAAAGAATCATCGTGTTTTTAAAGGATTAAAAGTAATGATTGCTATGGTTTGGTTAGTTTACGAAAGAATTTTATGAACTTGATAAGATATACGCTTACACAGCCAACACAATCAAGAAACTATTTAAAAGAAAATATTACATTATTCCTACTTCCTTCTCCATTCTGGCCTGAACATTTTGACCACTTAAGAATTAATTTAAAATTCAAGCCGGAAAGGGGTGGACAGCCGCCATTTTTCCAAGACTATATGGAAAAAGTAACACAGCAAAGCTGGGGTAGGCTAATAGAATACGTATTATTCATACATAATTTAATTACTAAAGATAAGAGACTTGATTATACCTATATTATGTATTATTGAATATCTTTTTTGATTTTAATATCTACCGTACATTTAATTTCTATTTTGATATCTTTTTATAGGATTGGGATTCTTTACTTACAATATATGTATATATATTCGGTTTGATGGTTTGACCTTTTCATGTAATTTTACATATTAATTCCATTAAAGGATCCTTAATTAAGCAAAATATATATTATGCAAAATTTTAACCTTTTAAACGCATTTTAGGTATTATATGTATATGTGTTCCGAATTATGTATAAAATATACAATTTATAATTAACTTATCTCCAAGTGACTTATGCAGACTAATGTCTATGATAATAAGTCATAATTATACATTAGTTGTATATAACAACATCAATCTCGGCTCCGTGCTTGCATGAAGGAATAAATAAACATACAAACACGTTTTAAATATGTATGTATGTATAGATAATAACTAATATTGAAATACTGAAATATTAGATCTAGTAATTAAAAACAAAACTTACGGATATGGTAAAATCAATAAATAGTGGCAAGGTCATCCCGGCCTTGCATGTCCGCCCTCAGAGCAAACAACTAAAGTGCTATCTTATCAATATCATCGACGCCAAATTGGGTCGAATGTTGACACAAAACTACCTACTATTTACAAAACTACTATTATTTAGCAACTAACAGACTTTGAAACAAAATATTCATTTAAATTGAGTTTTCGATCATTCTGTTCTTGGTCTATCTCACTAGGGAAATAGCGTAAAGCATTGGGAAATTCATATAGGTATATTCATAAAAGAATTTCGTGAGGTTCTTTTGAAGCTTATGTGTTTTCTTTCAGAACTTATAGTACCTATAGAATTTATACTTGAATAAAATTTTAGTTACTGTCTGCGATTTCAAAATGTATTCTGTATGTATGTATATGGTGAAAAGTTACAAAACAAAGGTTATACAAAGTTTGCATAATATAATATTAGATCAAGGAAGTATGTAAATAGGCTATTTCTTGCTCTATAATAGAAATGTAGTGTAAAGGTTGAATGTCAGGATCACGTGAATTAGAGAATGAAACACGAGTAACGAAACAATGCACGTCGTATTGTTCCTTAGTTTGTTTTGGCAAACACGCCCAGCCTCGTCTAGCCGAAACTCTACACCAAAACAACCGACGAAGCTTAAACATTTGTGTTTTTCTATGAAATTTATAACCTGGATATGAGTTTCATAGCTAAATATATATTTTTTGATAACAGCTTGTATACTTTTTGAAATTGAGACTTTGATAGTAAAAATATAAGACAGAGCTGTATCCCTAAAGTGTCAATCTCTTAAATTAAATAACATAGTTTTTACTTTTTTATATTAGAACGAAACTAGTCTACATCTACATCATTGATATATATATATATATATATATATATATATATATATAACACGTATGTATATGATTCTTTATCAAACAAAACATTGATGTAGGAGATAAAAACCGTTTGCAGTTAGTGCATAGTTGAACTAATACAATTTACAATAAATCTAGGTATTTACGTATATGTCACGTTTCATAGGATTGAATGATCTATATTATTATCATTTTATCGTGGAATTATGTTAGTTTTATTATTTCGGTGAATTAACCTGGTTAGGTTATATTTTGATCGTCCGCTATTTGCATGGAGATTGCAAAACAGTGCACATAAATATATATATATATATATATATATATATGTATATATATATATAGATAAGTTATCATCAAGGTAACATATGCACTGAGCTGTTTAAATTAGACTACCAGATAAGAGGCGTTTGCTCTAGACATGAAGGCACACTTAAAGAGATGAGTGTCGTTGAGTTAAGTTGTTAATTGAAAATAATAATTTATTATTGTTTTGTTATTGTTAGCTCTCTGTCTGAAACGTAAGGGTTTTTTTAATATAATGTCATAAAAATTTACACGTTATCTATATAAATATTAATATTTTATGTACATATAATATAGGAAGTTTTGTGTGTGCTATTGCTTTATAATTAATTACTAGCTATAAGACACTATTACTATAGTTTAACCTTAAATAGTAATTCTGATCTTAAATATGTACTATGTAAAACTATACCTATATTTTATTTTAATCTTTTATAGAACAGTCAATTAGCAAATTGTCAGAATATGGACACGAATGAATATACGACTAGCGACTCGCTCTCTTTTCGTTTTTTCCCTAGGTTGCTTCCCCATATAAACTTTCATCCCCATTTTCACACCCTTAAGGGATGATTTCCGGGATAAAAAGTATCATATGTCCTTTCCAGGGTCTCAAACTATCTTCTTACCAAATTTCATCTAAATCGGTTCAATAAATCCAGAGATTACCCCCTACAACGTCACAAACTCACAAACTTCTTTGTATATATAAATGATATCCTATGTACTTAAAAAAAATTTTATATAGCTTAATAAAACAATTATTACATCAACCCCATCACAAATTGCCATAATAATAACTGAATGCTTTTAATGTCTAGTGCTTTTTATATATATATATATATAAAAAAAAAGCTATGCGTCCATAACACAATTACGTCGGCAATACTCCCTCCTATAATTACCATCCATAACATGCCCGGCGTAATCTCCCCACAGGATGCCCACTCACATAAACGCCAGTTGCAAACGTTAAATCACTTGTTAAATAATTAAATCAGATTCGGTATTGTTCAGACTTGTGTTATAACAACGATCGCGTCATTCACCGCCATTTAATAGTGTGGGTCGATAACAAAATATATTGTTTATATATTTTTTACGATGTTCTCGATTGCGTCCATTTACGGTTGCATTATCTAATCTGAGGGGTCCTACGGGCCACGGTCGCTTTATTCTTAGGAATGGCATGACTTAATCGGATTACTAATATGCATAATTGCGAAGGTTTGTATGTTTGTGTATGTTTTTTATTCCTTCACGTTGGAAGGCCTGGACGGATTTAGATGAAATTTTGTATAAAGATAAACTAGTGACTCACCCTCGCTTCGTTCGGGTTCGTCCCTATGTATGTATAAAACTAGCAGAACCCGCGGCTTCGTTCGCGCTAAAACTACAAAAAAATCTCTTAAAGGGTAGTTTCATACAAACTTTCATCCCCTATTTTACCCCTTTATAGGATGAATTACAAAAAATGCTAAAACAGGTGTTTATTTAATTTTATTGAAGAGCATTAATACCAAGTTTCAAGTAATTTTGATCATAAATATATTTTTGTATTGTATTATAACGTGTTTTCCTGTGGGAATTAGGTAATCTCCCGCCGTAAAAAGTAACCTATGTCACTCTCCAGCCCTCAAACTATCGCCACACAAGAAGTCACGCCAATCCGTCACTCCGTTTTGACGTGAAAGAAGGACAAACAAACACACTTTCATATTTATAATATTAAGTATGGATATATATAGTTTTACAGTAATGTATGAAAGTCTGCCCGATTTGTTGACATTTATGATTACTGCTCCGCTCTCTTGGGTACTTGTAGTAGCATGATGTTATATAGTCCGTTTATTGAGGAAGGCTATATATACCGTACTCAATAAACGGGCTGGGTAATGCAAATAGATTTTTTCATATCGGATTGGTAGTTCCTGAGATTAGCGCGACCTGATCAGGAATAACAAATAGGTTACTTTTGTGCCCCCTAGGGACTTAAAAAAGTCTAGTTGTATAATAAATATATCTTTTTCAATACGAATTGAACATATATGTCGAAGTTTAAATGTTCCAATATTATCTCAAAAGATTTTTTCATGTCATTCTTATTTTTTTACACAGAGTGAATCTTTAAATACATATTCTTCTACAGTTGTTTTTTTTTTGTAAGCTTAAGGTACGCCAGTTTATTTTTCTTTGTTGCGATGGTACAAGTGCCTTAAGAGTCTGTGTGCTCTCGTTACAGCCAACCATCCTTGAACATATATTTTTTATTTTTTTATTTCCGATGTCTGGCGTTTTAACACTGAGTTTCTAATAATTAACAATAGCTGATTAAAACACGGTACCTACATTACTTTTTCGTTTTGTTATTTCTATATAACTGTTCGCATCGGTATTTTAATATTCAATATTATAATATATGCAAATTAAAAATATATGTATATATTATAATTACATATAACTACAGAATATAATACTTATAGAGTATATTTTTATATGAAATCACCTTTTTATATTAAGAATTTTTAATACGATCGTTTTGTTAAAATCGATAACGCAAAATTGTAAAACGGATTTGGTTTTTTTTTCTCGGAGATATTTTTTTTTTGGCAATTGTGGTGTTAATACTAATGACTTGTTTTTGTGTACCGTAATGTGCTTATATGAAACGTTATGCCGGGATGGTTATGTCACGCGCCTGCGGGGGTGAATGCACTTTGCAAATGTAATGCCATCCTTAGTGTTAAACAAACCTTGGTATTTGTATATATAAATCTATGTTTTACTTCATTCAGTTTGTTGATAAGTAAAAACTTACCTATGACACATTAATTAGTTCAATGTTCAAACCTCAAAAGATTTTGGCCTAAAAGATGAATTGTAATATGGGTCTTTTCAGTTATTATTACTATGAAAATCATGATATAAAAATCTGCAATAAATTTCTGTACTACGACTTTCTCCTTTCTTTCTTACACGACTGGAAAGTAAAATCATTAGTTCTGAGAAGAGCTGGTGACAAACGCCGCGGGATTTAAATTCAGTTGTTTCATCAGTTAGCAATAAAACATAACTACATATTATAAAATAATGTCCTCCGTCGCGTCTACTGTATGTCTGAACGCTATAAACTCAAAAACTACCGAACCTAATTTCATACGGTTTTAACCAATAGATTAAGTGACTCATGAGGAAGGTTTAGGTGTATAATTCATTAAGGTTTTGTGTATATTGGCTCAAATATGACGATGATTGTTAAAGATATCGGAAAAATCATGCCGACTGGGAGCTTTATAGGCGTGCGTCGCGTAAACTAATAAAGTTATATGAAAACAATGTATTACAGAATTATTCCTCTTAAAAACATCTATACATATAATAAAATTGTAACGAAGCCGAATCTGTACATTAAATATTTTTTGGAAAATCTTATTGAAATAGATATTATTATCGATAGAGAGGCAGAATCTATAGTTTTTAGAATTTTTGTTTGTCTGTCTGTCTATCTGCGTGTCCGCATCACAGAAAAACCACTGGAGGGATTTTGATGAAATTTTGTATGGTGATAACTGGTTATCAACATATAGGATACTTTTTACCGCGGGAAAATGTCTCATTTCTGAGAAAAAGTACAAAAACTGCAATGTAAGAGTATAATAATATGTAAATCCTAAGAATTTGATTTTCGGTCATCTGAACGCGGGCGGAGCCGCGGGCAGTGCTAATCTTCCTATAAAACTATAGCAACTATAGGTACGCACTCGAGCGAAGCGTGGGCAAATCACTAGTTGTTTATTTATACTATGGTCTTTGTTTGATTTCAAGACAAAATTACGGGATCATAATAACAGTGCATCGTACCAGTCCGGTAGACTGCAGGACTTATTTAGCAGTTAAATCTAACATATGCTAAATTGTTGCCTAAAAGGTCGCCAACCTTAAGAGACGAACGGGCCAGACACTGAATCTGTAGACCGCCTAGTTACCGGAGTGTAACGCACGTTACAGTAACAATATGTATACAGTATATTGTATATATAATAGAATTTATTATTTTGAAAGCTAAATTCACCGTGAACAATGGGGAAAATTAGCATAGATACGGAAATAATAATATAACAGAATATGCAATCTTCGTCGGTAATTCTGTAATTTCGGTTAGGAAAGGCTGGGAGGATCAAAAAACATGTACCTCTAAGATTTAATTTTATACTAAATAGAAGTGTCTGAGAGTGGTTTGCGTTTTGATACGAGTATGTAGGCGGTGAGTTCTATGCCTGTACGGGAATAATGATTTTTTGACCGATTTCAAAGAAGGAGGAGAAGGCACTCAATTTGGGTGTATATTTGTGTGTGTATGATAACACATCGGCGTAAATATCTTCGCCAAATGTAAGCCGACTTTAATAATTTGTTTTTTTTTTAATTATTATTTGGTTATATTCACCTGATGGATGGTCCTATATTTTAAGGAAAATATTCCACTCTCAAGCGCGGAGTAATTATATTTAAAGGTGTACTTTTTTATGTAAAAAAATATTATGTTTGTCTTTTGTTATCTTGTTTATCCAACAACCACTTACCACGCATGAGGCATTGATTTTAAAATTGCTAAAGAATAATGTTTACCATTTTGTCCATATGTGTCCAGCAAAAATACAACGTACATACTGCTGTTGTATTCTCATAATTTTATTTCTGTTTAAGTACATACTAATAAATAATGTAAATTAAATGATAAATAATGTAAATTAAATAATGTTAAAAAAGTAAATAATGTAAATATTATCTTCTTATTTCAGATGACAGCAGCAGAGAAAAAGTTAAGACAGAACATGAGGTAAGTCACAACTTTAAGGACATTTCTGTACTCACTACAAAATTTGGTTATATTCGTAGTCGCAAAGGAGAAAAACGAGGTCGGTATCTTTGTGTTGCCTTAAATGTTAGAATTTGACTAATATATTATATATCTTGCAAAAAAAAACGTGACGAGATAGGTCGGTCATTCGCAAATATGGACTTGCAACGCGGATCTGTGTAGGTATAGGTTATATATTTTTTATGTATATGTAAACGAATATAGTAGTTAGTGGGTGTGTAATTATACAGTGTCGTTAGGTAAGATTAGATATAATTTGGGCGAAGTTAGGGCTTGGTGATCACATCGACCTAATTATGTTATCTGACTACATCATGTTTGTGCCATCTAATCATAACTTAAGATTAAATATTATTTATCATACCTTTAAAAACGTTTTATTTTACATTTTTATTGTTATATACCATTTTGCGTATAGGTACATGCATGCATACCTAAATGTCTTTGGGAAAGAGAAAATATCTATTAAATATATTTCGCAATTAAACTATAAAAAGCTAAACAATCAATCGGAGACCTCGTATTGCTTGAAACGGCAATAATTCATGTTAATATTCAGTACATCTTTAGAAAACGGTTAAGTTGAAATTTAAATAACGCTTACGCATAGAAATTCATTATATTGAAGATAAAAATATTTATATGTAGGGAATATTTATATATGGCAGAAGGCAGTATCATCCAGACGGAGACTTCTTTAAAGTTAACTTATAAATATTTATTTAACAGATAAAGTGTATCATTATGTAATAATAATACAATCAATTATTATAGGAAAGTAAAATCAATGCAAGTTGTAAGTTTATACGGCGCGCTGCCGAGGCGTCGTAATCGATATTTATGATCCGACCACACACTCTATCTCGAGGATGCATCCGAAGATTTAGTGCATTTACGATCGATGTTTCAGCGCTGAATTCCGTTTCATTTTGCGATGAGAATGCTTTTTAAGAAATTTATGTACGACTAGCATTTCCCGCGGCTCCGCGCGCGTTCAAATGACCAAAAAACAAATTCTTAGGTTTTATATATTAGTATTCATCATAATCCCTCTAGTGGTTTTTCTGTGATGCGGTAACAGACAGACAAACAAAAATTCTAAAAACTAGATTCGGCCTCTGTATCGATAATAATGTCTATTTCAATAAGATTTTCCAAAAAATATTTTAATAATTTAATGTACAGATTCGGCTTAGTTACAATTTTATTATATGTATAGACTACTTGGCATTTGAGTTTGTATGTTTTGTTATGAGATAAATCATAAATATTATATTTATACACATTGAATGAAACATATGAATTTTCACATAACTATGTTTCAAATCAAAGGATTTATTTCAGCAGCTGAAATAATCTAAATCATCTTCGCATATACTTTATATCATAGAACTATGTACATACTATATAAAACTTACTTCTTACTAATATTATAAATGTGAAAGTTTAGATGTTTGGATGGATGTTTGTTACTCAATCACGCCAGAACGGCTGAACGGATCTGGTTTCGCACAGGAATAGATTATAGTATGGAGTAGGCTTCTTTTTATCCCGGAAAAATGTACGGTTTTCGTTAGATAGATTTGTTTTTTTTTAAATTTAATATAGCATTTATATCTCACTATAACACGTTTTTTTGTATGGCGTTGTTACGCGCACACTTATAGGGTTTTTATAGATATGTAAATTATTCAAAATCTAGTTTTCTCAATTCGAGTTGAATTTTTAGTACTGTAATAGATACTTATTATATATTATATAGTAGTCTATATTGAAAACTTATTTAAATAAACTAACATATTACTGTTATTCCACAATAAGGATTTTAGCAAAATAACTTTTATTTCAATGAAATGGAACATTATTTCAAAGTTTCGAGACTCCGTAGAGATACATTTAACAAAGCCTTCAGTCACTTTGGTGGTCGATCAGAGTCGCTGTGGGAAATCCTTTAGTGCAGGCGATAATGTAATTGATTGCAATATGTAGCTGGGCACACTGTTTTTTTTTCTAGTCGACCCCCAAAATTAACACAGTCAGTGGGACACCTAAGTCTACATACATACACAATATGTGTTTCCATTTTTTAATTTTAATAGAAAGTAGACCGTCAAAGACAGACACACGAGTGATTTCATATGGGTATACAATTTCTTAAATTGATATCTATTGAGCAGATATTTGTATCGATTTAGCGTTTAAAGCGCACCGTTCACTCACGTTTATAGTTAACTTCTAATATATCAAATACTTTCGAAAGTGAAGCCTTCTCATATAAAAAATGTATGTATGCAAAAATTATAATTCGGATTACTTTAGATATTAATTAGATTGACAGTAGAAAGTGCACATCATACACTTATTTTTGTAAAGTTAATTATGGCAGTGTTTTTGCTTGTACTAAAAGAAACGTTTTCTTTCGCCCTATATAAGATTTGTTTTTTGTGCATCAGATTTTTTGCATATTTTCCTAACCAATAATACGAAATTTTAAATCGGGTCATTGTTCAAAAAAATTGAAAGACTATTTAGACGTTGGTATAAATATTACTTATCATGAAATTATATAGATACTAATGTTAGGACGTGTTCTATCTGTTAAACCACATTATGTTCGAAAATTGAGCACAATTCGTACTCTATTGGCGCTAGAAAGTTGATTGATTTTGAGTATCGACAATAAATAAACAATTACTGTTATAATTATTATCCATTATATATTATGTAAATACAAACATTAGTGATTATTTTATGACTTTCCTAAATGGAGGAATCTTGAGGAGTCCTGAGGGAGGAGTGAGTACTTACACTTACATAACTCATTGTCCTTAAGGCGAGGAATCGTTAATGCAACTAGTTCTCAAGGATACGCGCAATCAGAGTTCAATCACACAGTTTGCGGTGAATGAAATGTAATCCAGCCAAATAGAGTTGAATGTACCTAGCAACATTATAACAAGCACGTTAAAGACTTTATAAAATGGTCGTCGTGTACAGAGCAGGAACATTGCAAAGGAAACAACACGATCCACACCCGCTTGGTTACTTTTTCCGATACAAATCGATCGGGCGAAAGTAAATCGATTACTCGTAACCATATTTTCATTTGCCCCCTTTATCATTTGTCCGCCTTCCCACTGATCACTGGTATTTATCATACATTTTAAATTAGAATGCTTTACATAATAAATTAGAATGCCACGATTTATGATGAAAATATCATATTTGAGTACTTTTATTATCGTCTTGATAATAAAATGATTATAACAATTACAATGCAAAATTACATTACATTTAAAAAAAAAAGATTTATAGGTTCTATTCCAGAATTAGCTATTTCTAATAGTACATATGTATTAATATATGTAGGGCTAGTTTCATTTATGTGATTGCAATAACATAAGTTAAATAAATTACAATTAATTTATAATAAATTCCATTTGAATACGAGATACAGTAAACGTCTTAATATCTTAGTGTAATTGTAGCAAATGTCAGGTCTATATCTTAATCTCATACCATGATAGAGAAGTAAAATTTGTTTGTTTGTCACTATATTTTATAAAACAAAATCGCGCCTGTATGTCTGTTTGTCTGATTGCAATAAACTCAATAAGTACCGAATAGATTCATGAGGAAGTTCTAGTTGTAGAATTCATTGACGTTTTGTGTAAATTGACTGAAATAAGATGATGATTGTTGAAGATGTCAGAAAAAAATCATGCCGCTTGGGAGCTTTACTGGCATTCACCGTAAGCCAAAAGAGTTATATGTAAACAATGTATAACGGAATTATTCCTCTTAAAAAGATCTATTAAGTAGTACCTAGTAACGCTTACACACTTAGGGAGGTCGCTAGTACATAATATGTGTATGTCTTGTGGGGATCTAGACTCAACGACCGCGGGCACACCGGTGTTACAGTTAACAATGAATTTCTTAGAAATTTAATTAATTTCTTAGAAATTTACCTGAAGGAGCCATGTAACGAAACTAGCAAATCCTTCATTTATATAAAGTTACACTGTACCTTGGTAACATAGTCTATTTTTATCGACGTACGACACGAGCGGAGTCGTGGGCGAAAACAAGTTATTTATAAAGTGAGCTTTTAGTTAATTATCGACTTTATATTAAACGAGTACCGTCGTCTGTTACTGATGGGACCAGTTCACAACTGGTTTGTACATTAGCTATGACATAGAAGCCTTATTAACCGATTAAATACAATGTTTGGCTACGAGCTATTAGCATCGCATCGACGGTTATTGCCTGTAACATTATAATCCCAACGCTTACGACTTACGACGTTTGCGTACAGTATTACCGACTTAATTTTTAACATTAATCAATGTTAATCGTGATCACGTGGACAGTGTACATAAATTTTATAATATACCAGCGACTCACCTTCGTTTCGCTCAGGGATGAATGGTTTAAGAACGTATAGAGGATAAATAAAAGAAAAAAAAACAAGGATAAGATTTCGCAGGCGTATACAAAATAATATACCTAATAAAGTTTTATTATAATCAATTGCATGGCTTAAGAATGCATAGAGAACAAACATACAAGAAACATTCATTGTTATTTACGTAGATGTATGTACGTGTGTAGCCATTTATTATTCGATTTTTTGTGATGTGTCAAATGGAATTTAGATTTTTTCTATTTAATTTTTATGGGGCTTTCATTTCATGAAAATCGTTCAAACTTCTTATACAGTTTGTTCAAGTCTATAGTAACTTGAAAAATTTGTCTATTAAGTAACCTAAACTAAGTTTCATATTGGACTTATGCATTTGCGCGCTTACACAATTTTTTGTTTTTAATCAGCTGATGGTGACATTGTGATTACAAATTATGTAACGCTAACATCCGTTACGATCTGCATCCTCGTTCAAATTGCTTCCTGTAAAACAATAGAAACAAGTTTTTAAAATCTCATTAATTTAGTTTTTGCCTGTGCTTTTGTACAATTGTAACTTTACATGTACTGCTTATTCGATTTTATGTTTTATAATATTTGACAATAATAGACATAAATAATATCATATTGCATCGGTCATATACAGTTAGATTAATTATAGAGGTTGTTTAAAGTATAGAAGTTAATATTTAAACCGACAGGCTGTAAAAGTTTCTATTTAACTAAAAGAACATACTGCAAAATATAAGTACATCACTCAGCAAACCGCAAGCTCGTGAGAAAATTCTGACTACAGTTTGCGTCTAAAGCTCCAAGTGAAGTATTTAATTGGTCAGATAATTTAGTAGGTTTTGTCCCACGACTGACCGTCCTTAATGATCTTTAAATTGCCCGCGTAGGGTTTTTATTGAATCGGATACGCATTTTGGGATGTTATTATAGAATGTTTCAAGGGCTTAGAAAAAATTTGTTCCAAAAATATTTTATATCTTCAACAAAATTATTAAGAGTGTCGAAAAATATTTTTTATAGACATATTTATCGGTTGTGTAATAAAAATATTCAAATATTTTTTATATTAATACGTAAAAGTTTTCTCTGCTAATTTTTTTACATTAGTCTTTCATCTGCATCTAATACAAATATTTATTATCAAATTCTTTTTTTAAAGTAGGTAAATTAAAAGATTTGCTACGTTAGACTTCTTAAAATAATATGTACTAATTGTAAGAAAAGCCTCACCCAAATCAACTTTAGGATGATAACATATTTCATCGAGTAATTAAAATGGGAAAATGTATAATCTATACAGATAAATAAAATTGAATTGTCTCTTTGTAATGTCAAAATAACAGCTTTTTACTACTTATACCAAAACATCATTTTTTACAATTTTTGTTTGTCTGTCTGTCTGTCTGTCTGTCTGTCTGTTCCGGGTAATCTCTGAAATGGCTGGATCGATTTTGACGGGACTTTCACTGGCAGATAGCTGATATAATAAGGAGTAAATAAGGCTACTTTTATTTTTAAAAAAAGAATTAGGGTCCCACGTAAAAAAATTAAAAACAATGAAAAATTTTATAATATCCGATTCAAATAGGGAAGTTGTATACATACCCTAGGGACGAACCCGAGCAAAGCGAGGGTAAGTCGCTAGTATGATGACTTATAATTTATTTTAATATCGCCTATATCGTAAATTATTCTCCAAAAACCCGTTGCGGCAACTTAAAGTAGGACAATTTCATATCCAGTAATAAATTGCTACTACATTTCGTAAATCATCTTTAAAGTACCTACATATGTAACTTTACGACTGTACTCGTACGGTTCATGTTGGTTCTTAAAATTAAAATTGCAGCGGTAAAGCTAACATATTATTAATTTATGATTTTTAATGATATCCATCATTCATTTTAGGTCAATCTTTTTTTTTTAAATAACCTCTCCAAACTTTTAAATTAGCTTATTTTACTGTGTGGTGATTAGATTTAATAGATTTATTAGTATTAGTAACTAGCCCGTCACCGTTGAAGATAAATGTCCCAAATAACTATATCCTCTCATAAAGTTCTGTAACATGTTTGAATAAATATGTATAAATATTAGATAATATATTTTACTAATCACATTATTCTTATGTATTTCAGTAAATAAAAAGCTCTATTTCAAATTTCACATAAATCCGTTGTTATTACTGCGAGGAAGAGTTACAAATACACTCATTCGTAACATTTCATGTTTGTAATATTTGTGACTAGTGTGATGTTTTAAAGTTTAATATAGATTTCTCAGAGACGAGATATTTTCCCGCAGTAAAAAGTATCCTATATGTTGACCCGGAGAACCAGCTATCTTCATACCAAATTTCGTCAAAATCTGTCCAGTGGTTTTCTCGTGATGCGTTCTCAGACAGACAGACAGACAAAAATTCTAAAAGCTATAGATTCGGCCAATAAGATTTTTCAAAAAATATTTAATGTACAGATTCGGCTCAGAATTTTATGTATGTACCTATAGATAATATATGTAGTGTAACGGAAGAACCCTTAAGATTGCTGATAAGCCTGCTCATTATATTTAACAGGTTGCAAGTTATGTCCTTTGGCTTCACTAACTCGCTAGCGTAAGACCCCCAGGCACGTCCCTACTTGGCAACGTCGAGGCCTTGCACTCAATTTATTACCTCAATGCAGCTACATCTAAAGATATATAATGCTTTTCTCACAATTTAAAAAATTAGATCGAGTCATATTTGATATGAGAACATATACAAAAATAGAAAAGCTTGATATTGAACTTCAAGTACATATAATAAGAATTTTATAAATCATATGAAAAACATACTTTTGATCAACTTAATTAGACTCATAAACTTAAAGGTTTTACTAGTAGCCATTGAAGAGTTACATTATCCATCTATCCATTACATTAGTTTGATGATATCAAATCATTGAATGGTATTGCGAATTTCACTCACAGAGTATCAATTCGATATAACAATTTGGAGTAAGTTGAATCAACTTTCAAGATTTGATTCCATAGTGATAAGTGGAGCTTATAAAGCAAATATTTTTAACTTAAGAAAATTATTTTCAACGTCAAAATGCTCCCTTTTTATTAATATATTATATTTATATGTACTTTCAATTTTTTAGGCAGTGTAAACCAGACAATCAAAATGTATCATAAGTGTTGTCACGGGTACACACTACGGGTTATGATCAAGCTCGTAGCGAATAGTGTTAGAACAACCGTTACGAGATGATAGAACTTCTAATAGGTTCCAGGGTACAGCTAGTAATCTGAGCACAGTTACATCTCCGCACCCTACTATTGAATAAACACAAAAAGAGGTAATTTAGTTAGAAATATTTATGGACTCCTCAAAACTAGAGCAATGTTGTACAAACGAGGAAGGAATAGCAGTTTACATGTTCCATAACCATTTTTCACGTCAACCGATTGGTTGACGTGAAAAATGTAGTCAGCACTATACATGTATGTATGTACGTGTATGAAAAAGCTAATTCGGTTAAGTTCGAGCGTCTCGGCACTTTATTACTCTCGAATAAAATGCGAATAAAAGATTCTAACATTTGTCACACCCATTCAGTTAAACCAATTTGTTTTATGTTGGTATACCATTTTTGGTATCTCTGAATCTTACATCTACAAAACAGTATTACAATATTTTGTATAGCCACAGTGCGAATTTCTTCTTTCAGACAAAGAACCTTAAGGCTCACTCACAATCTTAGCATGTATATTGATAATGTTGTTACGTGTAGATACTTTGCCTTTACCATTGTACATTTGTCTAAGTGTCTCAAAGATCACTCCCACGGTCCGCACTTCGAATGGTAGTCTATTGTCCGCTCCTAACTCCTTCAGATTATTTTTGACCTTGTTCCGAATTGGACGTTGGTCGACTATGATTACCATCATTTTGGGATTTAAATAATGGATGCGCCGTATATTATAGTATGGCTATCTAAGTTTCTTAACAAAAAATAATATGACTTTTCTGGTTTTTATAATTATTTTTATTCAATGTCAATATATGTAATATCTACTGTACATATATATCCAATGTATATCTGTGTAATGTAACAAAAACTGTTTAGTGTTTTGACTAATATTTAAATCAATAACGTCTAGTAGCACCCGCATTCACGTAATTGTTGCTACGGCATGATCACAAGGCACGTACAAGCGATGCTACGATGCCATGCGCCTGCGCACGGTCAAGGCCAGCCGCTCGCTTTTTATTGGTGCGCGAAAGTTCAGCGTACTCTTAGAGTAAGTGACTTAATACACGCTATGTTATGACAATAGTACAGGTATGTAAAAGGTAATTATATTTCATAACTGTACATTTTAATAGAATACAGGATTTAATTGCCCAACGTCTTTCTATGCAATTTCTAATATTTAATTAGCATTTCCCTATCATTTAAAACTAAAAATAGCTTTATAACGGGCAATCATTATTGACTACTTAAAAAGTCTAGAAGTCTATTGACGGTTAATAAATTGGTGATATTGAGTTGATAAATTAACATGGCCTGAAATATCAGCCGGCAACATCAAAGGTTTGGTGGCAGAATTGATCAAAAGGTAAGGCACTTGCGGCTGCGATTATCGATTTCACGGAGGATGTGCCGGCACGTGCGATGACAGCGAAGTCGAGCATCAAGCAAATCTTGCCGTTGCAAGAAAAATTGCCGGGAAATTTATTTAGGTATGAAAAAAGTGGCTTAGAAAATTGTGTATTACGCGAATGGTATGATAGAAGAATTTTATCTATACTAATGTACTAATGTTATAAAGAGGTAAAGTTTGTGAATTGTAAGTTTGTGATGTTGTAGGGGGTAATCTCTACATCTACTCAACCGATTTAGATGAAATTTGGTAAGAAGATAGTTTGAGATCCGGGGAAGGATATGAAAGGATCATCCCTTAAGGGGGTGAAAATGGGGATAAAAGTTTTATGGGGAATCAAGCCGAACCCGAGCGAAGCGAGGGTAAGTCACTAGTTCTATAATATACTTATATAAATTTCGACCGTTTTGATATAAGGTAGACCTTTTATCAGGACCACTTCTTATGATAAAATAGAAATCAGCATATACATAAATCTAGATTCTAAAGTACAGGATGCCCTCTCTTCTCTTTTCACTATATATTGTATATTAAATATGTTATAGACTATGTATACTCTATCAATTTCGAAATGAATTTTGTTAAATTTTATTCCTTACGAAATCATAAATCAAAGTCAAGTAAAGTGCCTATCAAAGTCACGCGTGATGTCTACTGCGTTCGTTCATTTCGGTATGTGTTACGAGTTCCTTGGAAAGTATGGAGGAAACTTTTCAACTTGGTCTTTACAAAGTTGCAGTAACGGGTGAGCCCTGCGGTCGTAAATCTAAAAAGCACTGTATCAATTTCATCACGCCCATTCGCACAAATGGGGACCTTCGAATAGCATCGGCACAGATACCCGGCTCGGGGCCTCGCATATAACTTATCTAACGGTTGCTGACTCGCCCTTGCGATACTCTCTTGCTTTATAGCCGACTCTAATATCAAATTAGATCAAGAATTTGTTTCACATTTCCAAGAATATTGATATCTATGCTTCGACTAGTTTGCTTGAGCATCATTTTCGTTCAAAATGAATATTAATAGATTAAAAATTACTACATATTAATTAGGAATAAAAGTCGCTCATCGCGCGAGTTTTCATCAATAAAAAGAGCGATTATTTAGTAAGGTTACACACCTATATATAGATACTTTGTCAAAATAAGCTACCGATATGATGATATTTGTGAATTAAGTCAGAAAAAACTTGTCCTTTCCGAGATCTTCGCCCTTCTTCGAAACCGTGAAGTTCTCTTTTATGTATATTTATTATTATTACTGTGTGTAGTATACAAATCATTAACGTGGAAGTTGTAACACAAACGAGCCCGTGATGAAAGACGAATAATCTCTTCCGCGGTTAGCATTGCGGCCGCGCGGGGGTCCACGCGAAAATTACATCTATCTAAGATCGTGTGACCAATCGACCGCGATATTTCCTCCATTCCTCACATCTACACGGAAAAGTATAGTATAACAGAGTGCTGGATAATCCCGGTTTAAATATATGGCGTGATGTAGGTTAATTTTCTCATCTATCCAAAAAAAATAATCTTTCTACTGTAAAAATAACTATTCGAATGTTCGTAATCCACGCAGTATCATAAATTGTGGAATTTATTTCTTGCTTCATTTGATATCTCACTGTGATTACTGGTGTGAAAATAACTATAGTTTTTATAGTAAGAATCAATCTCACATTTCTCTATACTTTACGCGTCGTTTTGCGGAAACTAGCAAAATTGTGATGTCAAATTTGATTACTTTTTTATCTACAGATATGAAAGATATTTTCTATCGTATATTGTACTTGCAAAGAATTTTAATCAAGTGCTTGAAACGTTGGTATCATAGGAATAAGATATTAATTGATACAAAGTACAAAATTTTAAACAATTTTTGTAATTGCTACAAAATATTTCTTTTTCGATTCAAATGTAACCGGTTGTGTTTGTTGATACAGCGATTCATCTTTGATTGGCGAAGACCGGTTGGTCGTGTGACCGTTAAAATACGTTGCCTATCGGTTAGTAGCTTATGATAATTCGAAACGTCTTTCGTTTTCTGAGCTACTTATAGGAAATATTTTTTGCTATGCTGACATCACTTTGGCGTCAATGTTAGTGATTGTAAGTATAACGACCGTTCTCTTGTATGAATGACTATCTGGCGCAGTTCTGGCGGGTCTGATAGTCGGTAAAATTGTGTCAGTTATTGGTTAATAGGTAACTGGTTCAATTTTTGCATAAATTGTTTATGTTTGTATGTTTGATTTTAAAAGAACAAGAACACGTTGGGATCATAAATATAAATAAATATGTTGGGACGTTAACACACAGCACCATCTAGTTCCATGGTAAGCTACGAGGCTTGTGTTATGGACACCAGATTGTTGATATACTACACATATGTTACTTTTTTAAATATATACATATTATAAATATAAATACCCATGACTGGAATACAAACATCACACAAATGAATGCTCCCAACGGGACTCGAATCCGCGACCGCTGGCACAGCTCTACTGGCTCAGGGTCACTACAAACTGAGTTAAACGTGTCGTCTAAATCGATCATCATCTATCAAATCCGTTTTTATTTGTTTTCAAATTTAATTTGGAGGTGGTCTAGGTATATAATGTGACGAATTGATGACGTATCACGAAAAACCTAGGGAAATCACAATTTGGTGAATTTATTAGACTGCGACGTATATGGAAGATAATAAAAACAATTTGTGCAGTAGAGCTTTGCTGATGTAAGAATAAACACTCCTAAAGAAGATGTAACTACTCATTTTATAAGTCTACCCTTTCATAGAGTGGGTTATCATAAAATTAGTATGTAATATGTTTATCTGGGGGTACTGTTTCGTTTGGAGTGAGAATTCAAGAGAAATGACCAAGTAACGCAAAGCTGTTCTGCTGCTATATGAAAAAACGCAATCCAACTTGAACATAATATATTATAAGAACTTAAACTTTAGAAACGATTTATATATTAGATTATAATAAATTTTATCTTCTTTCTAAATTATTGAAAAACTTATTTTTAAAAGCCGACATCGAAAATCTGTTTATTATTATTTGGTCGTCGCGAAATTTCTCTCGCTAGATTGCATCGCTGGATTATCACTAAACTTAGTCTTATATGCATCGGCGACACCAAAGCCAGAATGCGCTTTCTATCGGCTCTGTCGCCGATACTGTCTCTTTATCGACTAAGGCATCTGTTTTCGCTCCTTTGTCTGCACAGAGTTTATCGCTAGTTTGCGAAACGTGGGAACATTACCGCTTGATGCATCTTAAATAATTAACTTTATCTTTACCTGTTGGGTAATGCATGTCGTTTAGTCACTTAGCTACTCAGCTACGTAGTAAATGAATTTGCTTTTTGATATCAAAATGTTCACAATAATAATTCATAGGTAAAGTTTTTGATAGGCATTTATATCTCGAACTGAACCTGACGTATTGGTGCATTAATTCCAAGGTAGCTTATCTTTGTAGGCCTCCTATTCGTAGAATATTCCTATGTAAAAATTTGTCAATCCGTCGCTCCGTCGTTGTGCGACAGACGAAAAGCCAGCAAATTTCCCTATTTATCATATTACTGATAAGGATTATATCTTATCTTGATATTGATGTATATCGTGTTAGTGTGAACTGATTTTTCTAATCGATAAGTAATAAGGTAGTTCCATTTATATTCATAATGAAATAAATTTCTCCAATTATTCACAAATCGTTATCGAGTCTACTACCAAATAAAGAAATGCTCCTGTCTAAGAAGAATTATAACTTAGTAACTAAGATACGTATTGTATTTCTTCAATGAATTGTAATTAAGATAGTTTACCTACTCTTAGTAAAGGTCTCAAAGTCAGTGGTAGCCCAGTGGTAACGCGCTCGCTTGGGGAACCGAGTGAAGCGAGTTCAAATCCCGGATCTCGCACCTCTGATATTTTCATGTGCGAATCATTTTCAACATGAATACCACTTGTCTTAACGTCGAAAGAAAACATCGTGAGCAAACCTGCATGTCTGAGAGAACCTAGCAAGTTTTCAAAAGACATGTGAAGTCTGCCAACCCGGACTTGGCCAGCGTGGTGGACTATGGCCTGATTCCCCTCGTACTGAAGGAAGCCCCGTGCCCAGCAGTGGGACGTTAAAAAGGTCTGAACACACCTACTCTTAGACTATGTTTTTATTTATTTATAGCCTGTACGTTCTCGTATATATCGCGGGTGGTCGCTAGTCTTCATTGATGTTTGTTTCATAACGGACGTAATACCATCAGTGCCATCATACGCTTGGTGATTACCGTTTTTGCAACAGGCAGGTGGCGGCGAGGAATGTGCGCAAGATGTGTGGCAGCTGACAGCCATAATTAATTTGATGTTTTTACCTTTGTCTCTATTATGATTGATCAATTAGTCAAACAGCATTAGAATTTTATAGGCTTGCTGTTATTTTCTTTCTTGTTTTCATGTACACTTTATAGTTTAGAATTTTAATGAACGATATAAATGACTGAATATTGTATTGTTTAGTGAACAGTGTTAGTGGATGTGCAAAATATTTCCCCGAACAATTTAAAGCTTTGTAACTTTTCCAAGTGTGTAATATTTTTTTTGTTATTACTTTTAAATGTGAACTTTAATTAATTAAACGATTAGTTTCTATAAAAAAATCTATTCTGCCGATATCATAAATCAGTCGAATCATATCCGTAGAAAGTATCGCAGAATCTGGTGAGAATCCCATTAAAACTTATAGCAGAACGTAAGATGCTATTACGTATTATAGTTTAAAAAGTTATTGCTGTGTTGCTATTAATGTTAATTATGTATTTTCTAGTTTTTACTCTCAAGATCTGTTACTTCACACTTTAAGCTTAATCGCTTATAGCGTTTCTATTATTATCGGAACTGATCGTTTCATTCACATACTTTAATATGTATACACAGTATGAAACAAATCGCTCCCGCTGTTTGTACACTTAGATCTTTTAAACTATGCAACGGATTTTAATGAAGTTTTTCAACAATTGATAGAGGAAGGTTTATATGTATAATAAATGCATATTATATTCATACTAGCCACTAAAACGTACCTAGGGATGAGCCCGATAAAAACATGAGTCGCTAGTAATTAATATGTACACGATATTATATGATTATCAAATTCAAAATTGTGTTTTAGAAAACAGTTCCTAGAATATCTTATGGATAGTTTGGCTTCAAGCAGTCATTTGTATTGCAGCAGCAACACTGTTATTAACGTTAAATAATAATACCCTCAGCGTTAGATGCTTGTGCAAAATCTTAACAAAATATACGCCCAGGAAAGCAACGACGCCCATTTTCTGAATTGTCAAGTTATAATTACGCGTTGAAATAAACGTTTAATCATAACAACTTTTTAGACTCCATACAAATTGTCCGGATGTGACTTAACACCTTATTTGGTAATAAAAAACTTTGATCATTCATTATTTATTTATATACTCGTTTTGAATTAGATATTTTTAACGACACCTCTATAGCGTATTTACGTAAAAAATTAAAGCAAATTGTTTAGTTAAATAGCTGCTGTTAGTAATTCATATTTTTTTAAGTTTTTTAGTTATTGTTAGTAGATAAAAGCCGTTCCTCATTGTTACCGTTGGTTAAATCTCGTTTTTTTGTAATATTAAGTTTTGTTGTATATATATGCATGCTGTGTCTGCATCTAGAAAAATGCAATCCTGTGTATTAATTTTGCAAGCCATTTTTATTTTATATGTGTTTTTTATTGTCATTTGTTTTGTGGACTAATAAACATACATAAATAAATAAATATACCTACTACATATATACGCTATGAGTTAGTTTTGTAATTAAAAAAAATCTCATGATTTTTTCTTTTAATGTAGGAGGTAGTTGTTTTTATTTGTTAATCTTTTACGTCAAATATGATTCATGAATCTTCTCATGGTAGATAATAATAAAAATAAAATTCTTTTATTTCTCACCACAAACAGAATATATAACATTTCTACAAACCAAAATAAGTAGTACATACATACAATTAATACGCGGTTACAGCATAAGCTGTGATAGGCAAAAACTCGTGTTACAGGACACCAGGTCTGAGGAGACCAGACCGTTCATCAACGAGGTTTATTGTAAGGTATTGAGTATAAAAATAAATAAAGGTATATTTATTTATTTCATATCAAATGTTAAAAAATATCTTTTCTACCTATGTATGTATATATATATATATATATATATATATATATATATATATATATAAGCATTTTCATATATTCTAGAAATATATTAGCCCTGCTAGATCGTAACTTGGACTTTTTCTTGATTCTAAATGACCTAACTCGTTAAGTATTACAGTGGTTGCTATACCTACTTTTAACAAGTTAATAATAATTTCTTTTGCTGCAAGTTATCTCACAACTTTTTTACAATTCATAGACTGTGTTGGTTCCAAGTCAATTTTGTTACGATTTTATTTATAATAAATTATAAATAAGTTTTATGAATGAAGAGATCAACAAGTAGTTGTTCATTAATGAAGAGCTTACAAAAAAAGCTTAAGTGCTGTGACATTATAGATTTTTGGGATTTTTCACGTGGAATAATATTGCCAAGTGTATATAAATACGAATATAATAAAGTTATATGAGCAAATTTTCTGTTAATAGATAAAAAATAAATATTAGAATTCAAATTTTTAAGAAAATAATTAAAAACTGGAAACTTTTTATTTCAATACGATGGTAGAGTTAAAACATAATATTATTATGAATGATCTATATAAAGTCACTTTAACTGTATAAAATTATAAGAGAGAAGTTATTATCATTAGAGTAATCGTGGTTATTTTTTATCATCTTTTTTCTAGTTATTATAAACTAAATGATAGGAAAAAATCCTTTAAATTCTTCCGTAACCATCCGTGTCAAATTAAATTGTTCCAATATAAATTAAACCGTGAGAAATTTCGGAGTAGCATTTTTCTAATAAATTAAAGGCCCCGTCGTGGTGAGAGGTGCTCGTAGGCTTCACATCGGACATGTAATTATTATGTCCACCGCCAGCTAGGTAATTTGTTTTTAGCGTTGGTATATAATTCAAAATATGTGGGGTCACTTTGAACTGGTCTTGTGTGATTAAGTTGCATAATTTCGAACGTATAAACGTGTTGTATAAATATATTTTTTTTTTATTTACTATCAGTTGGGAAGCAAACGGCATTTATTATACTGATATAAATACGAAGTATTGTTCTCGTCAGCCATAAAGTTTCCACTTTAAATAAGCATGAAAAGAATAAAAATTCAAACTATGTATATATAAAATCTTAATATCAGAGATGATTACAAAATACATATTATATTAAGTATGATCCATTTCATGTTCAATGATTTGAGAAAATCTATTGATATTACTATCAAATGTGTATATCGATTTGGTTATAATATGTATTATGTGATCTACAAGCTCTAATTACAAAACAGTTCTTGGCATAATTTGTTCTACAGTAGGAACATCAAAGGTATATCTAGAACGGGGGCTAATATAAGGTATACCTACGTATAAAATCTTTAATACATGTGTTGGGACATTAACACACAGCACCATCATCTATTTCCATGGTAAGTTACGAGGCTTGTGTTATGGATACCAAATAGTTGTTACACTACACATATATAACTTTAAATACGTACATATCATAAATATAAACATTGAACACCCATTACTGGAGTACAAACATTCGTGCTCATCACACAAATGAATGCCCCCAGTGGGACTCGAACCCGCGACCGCTGGCACAGCAAGTAAGGTCGCTACAAACTGAGCTAAACGTGTCGTCATCAAGCATAAAGCTCCATAACTCCTTTCATTTATAGTTCGCAAGTCGCAACCCAGTGACCGGGTGCCCAAATACCCGGCAAGTGGTCGAGCAACTTGTTCACTTGACACCTGCACGATAGTCTCACATGGTTTATCGATACTTATACTCTCTTTATTGCTTGTTGAACTATTTCTCTCCATAACCATTATTTTCTTGTAATGAAACATAAGTCTTATAGTTGTTTTGTACTTTTAAGATTAAGAGAAAACGCTTTATAGTATATGATATTGTAATTATAAAACTATTTAAATTTATCGCTGTTTGCTGATATTATCTACATGACAATTTTCTAAATTATTCAGATGTTCGAGCGATTTAATACGATATTGACCATGTTGTTGATTTTGGTCAAGTATAAATCAATCCTCCCTTGGCCGACTCAATAAAGACATATTAGAAAAAAAATTAAGCTGCCTATTTTTTAGTCTAAACCGTGACGTGAGTTTTATGCTCTATTATCTATTTTGTTTTGGTTTTCTGTTTTACTACTGAGAAGTGAGAATATGACTCATAAGTATTGATAATATTAATGTTAATACTTACATATTGCTAACTTTATATGAAAAAATAACGAAAGTCAAAAACTTCGAAAGTCAAAAAGCTCAGAACAAAAACAGGATCTTACTTGTATAGTTTCATCTTTTTACGCTGCCATTTAAGACGTCTTTAAATGAAAAGAATAAATTGCCACCTATTTGAAAGTTCCATCCCTTTTCCGACAGCTTATTAAATTGAGAATGCCTTTCCATGTTCATTGTAAACATTATAACTCTCACTTGCGGAATCCAGTGGTGAGGTGATCTAGGTTAATGGGACAAGCGAATTCTGATGGAGATTCGCGATTTTTATAACTTTTTCGCGCCATTGCTTTAATAAATATTTTTATTTGAATTAATTATTTTTTACTATATTTAAACAATTATTGTTTTATATGGATATAAGATGCTTTATTTGATTAATTATTTTATATATTATTATTTATTATATTTATTCAAATATACATTTTAAATAAAATTATATTTTTTTCGATATTGTCGCGGTTTTCTTCGACGTTTCGAATGCCTTACTGTAAACAAAATCAAGGGAGAGACTTTCCCCTGTCATTACTATGACAATAGTCGCGGGTTTGATTCTAGCATTAGGTAATGATATCGTTGAAATGAATACATTATATTTATGAATGTAAGTTTTTTTTTAAAGCGCGGCTTAAGATACTGTCAAAGGTTCAATACGCTTTAAATAAAGCAGCGTGTGAATCGTAACATAATACGGCTCTTTCTATCGCCGGTAAGTGTTGAATGTTACTTCTGGCTACTCTAAAACGATTAAACAATTTTGTGTATCATTACATGAACATTTTTGCGCAAAATATAATTTTGTTTTATTTGACATATATATTTTAAGTATAAACAATATTATAATCCCTACAACTGTGTAAGTCCCAAAAATGGTTATCATTTCCCACTTCATCTACAATCTTCAGTCTCATCTCCAAACTATTTTGTTTCACAAATTATAGTGGAGATGGTGTATAAGATATGAGCGTTGTTAAAATGATAGTTTGTGTCAATGACACACATTCTCAGTGTAATAAAAATAATGTATGTCACAATGTCAATAAACCGCGGCGCGGGCGCGACTCGGGCCGAGCCCTAACGCTTCCGTTGAGATTCATTCAGATAATATATAATATATAAGATAAGATTAAGTATATTTATCACCTGTACATAATTTGTTAAAAATATATATATATATATATATAACATAGTTTAAAAGAATTCTGTTTAGAAAAAAAACTGCCCAGATACAAATTTTCAAAACCAAGAATCTATTATGTACATAATATCGGTATACGAGTATGTTTAAACAGTTAACCATCCGTAAAGTATATAAACAATTACATATATGTATGTATAAACAATAATATGTACAATTTAAAAAATAAGATTAATTATTTAATTATAAACAACAAATCTGAACGATCATTATAATGTAGTTAAATTTAACTCATAATTATGATCGTGGCTTGAATGAAGTTCATATCATTAAATGTATGTCACGATGTCAATATACTGCATGCTAGTGGCATGCCGCGGGTCGTCGGTCACGGCGTGGTGGGTCACAATCCGACGAGTGGCAAGCCCTTGCGCACTTCCGCTGCGTGTGCATTCAATGATCGCACCTGTGTCATGCATTGCCTATTGTATATGAATCGTAATGGATAGTGTTGACAATTTTATTTGAATTTTGAATTCGTTGTTTAATACTAGCGACTTACCTTCGCTTCGCTCGTCTATTTGCCTATGTGTTATTCGAGGCCATAGTATTAATCCCTCAACGACCGCGGACACGCCGGCCTTACAGTTATCAATAGATTTCCTAGAAATTTAATTAATTTCTTTGAAATTTACCTGGAGGTGTTATCGGTTTACTAAACATCCAAGTCCGTCCATTAGGTTTAGCGTGAAAAAGACACAAACGTACAATTTTTCGTGTTTAAGTTAAAAATATATTAAGTAATTTTTGCGAATTAAACATAAATGCAGATAGTTGTGAAGCCGCAGATTGTAGCTAGTTAAATATGAAACTTTTACTGGTTATGTTTGGTATCATTTATGTATTTATAATAACTAGTGCAGCCCATAAATTAAAATTAACATCTTAATTTTCTTCTATGACAACCCGACTAAACCGGGGGAGTAGTAGATTTCTCATACCGGCAAAGTGCTTGTACAGACCAGATTCATTTAGCTCGGATAACTCTCTGGTCTTTGGCTTAGAATATAAGCGCAGCATATAAAATTTATTTATTTCTAAATAAGAAAGTTACACACAAACACAAAGAAATGGATTTGTTATTGAACCAAGGTTTTTAAAGATGGCATAAAAACATTAAAAGCTCATCAGATTAAACTTCAACACCTGCCATTTGGATTTTGAAAGTATAGTCTTCCAAATGCGAGTGTAACTTTCATTCTAAAAGCTCGGTAACTGTCGATACTGGACAGTTGTAACATGCGTCCGAAGAAAGCGAACTCAATCACTTTCATCTCAGCTTTTGTACATGTAATGAACAAGAGAATAATAAATTTTGCATCTATGTGTTACATCTTTGTTTTTCTTATCTCAAAATTGGGTTGATATCAATAAAGCTTGTTGCGTAGGGACAGTGAATGGCGATTATATGTGAGGTTTTAAGTGAAATTTCATTACATGATGTATTTGCAATCAACTGCTCTTAGAATTTAGAGACGCATATTCAATCTTCGTATTTTTTGAATTAAAATAGAAGAAAAGCGCTTAAATATTATGGCATACAAAAACTCTATGACTATCTATCTATAATATAAAAATGAATCGCTGAATGTGTTGGTAAGCTCAAATCTCGAAAGCAGCTGAACCGATCTCGCTAATTCTTTTTTTAGAATATTCCTTGATGTACGAGGATGGTTCTTACGGAGAGAAAAAAATAAAAAATTGCCTAAAAAATTCTAAAAACAACACTTTTCTTTACTCCCATATAAAAGATTCGTTATAATACTTAAAAGACAATTTGAACTTTAATAAAATACCATAAAGTTTAAGTGTTAGTGGAGAGGTTTCGGGAAGGCAAAACAATTGAGTGACGTTAGTATGGTATAAATATTAATGTCAATATTTGTCAATATTATTAACAAAAAAAAATTATATGACTAATGCTGGCTAATAACTATTTATATCTATTTAGAACATACCTAGCGACAAACCCGAGCGAAGCAAGGTTGAGCCGCTAGTATCTTTATAAAGCTTGCGCTGCATATAACGTGTCATACATCCAACGTCTATAAAGTTTAGAGAAATTACAAACAAGCGCTTCTTTATAATTTCTTCAATCTTTATAGACATTTGCTTTAGACTTGAACGTTTTCTAAGCAATAAAATTATTTAACGAAAGTCTTAAAACCGTATAGTCATGGTCGAGATATTGCAGAGGATATAACTTCCCAAGGAAACATTTTAATACCCATAATTGTGTACAAACATTAGTAATAAAATGTTACTATCTATACCCTATTAGTTTAACATCGCTTTCGATCATTATTTTATTTTTATAATAGTACTTGTACAATGAACGTGATTTGATGGTGAGTGAGTCTGTATCTCTGCTTAGATTGTTACTATCTATTGGTTTTAGTACCTATGCTTAGTACTTGCATCTTTAATTTTACAAAAATTTAGAATTGTCATATATGCCTTATTATTATCTCTACATATAATAAAACTGTAGAGGTCGAATGTTTATACATATCAAAAAAATGCTAAAAACCGAGTCAGGGGAAAAACCGAGTAAGAAGAAAAATAGAACAAATTCATGTTTTTTTCCAATTTTTTTGTTTCTCTGTCTGTTTGTACAGGTTAATTTCCGAATCTATTGGACCGATTTAAATGAAATTTTGCATGGTGGTACCTTATATCACCGGTCAACATCTTTTTCTTTTCATCCCGGAAAATTAAAGAGCTCCTGTGGGATAGTAAAAAAAATATTGTAACTTATACAGCTTAGTACACAAAAGCAACTGATTGGATTTTATTGAAACTTTACAGTAATATAGTTCATACATCAGAATAATCTAAGTTTAGAATTCCAAAAATTCTAAAATTAATAAATTATTAAGATCGCTTTGTGGAAAAGTAAAGATTGTGAAAGCTTTGTGGAGAATGTGAATGCTCTAACTCTAAGATGATGAAGATAATAATGAAAAAAAAGAGGAAAAATAGAAGAAGAAGAAGCCGTATTATTTATTTTAAAGTCACATGAAATGCAAATTTGATTCTATTATATATAAACTATCGGGTAAAAGCTAATCTTCGTACTAGTTTCTCAAATTAGTTGACACAATCTAGGTCTTTCTTTGATATTTTATTACTCGATTTATATGATATCGTAAGCTGTGATTTACTGCGCAGTGGTTACGCGCCGTAATACCTGTTTTCACCCGACCTGCTACTCAGACCATCAATCATAGTAAGCATCTGATTTGATTATGCCTTATTAAAACGTGTCTTCATTTAGTTTTGCAAAGTTGCAACCTCGAAAGTATATTTTTGGTGGTGCTTTTCCTAACTGTAATAAACTAAAGTAGTATGATTTTAGTTGTGGAAATATATTTATTGAAATGTTGAAATAAATTGTATTTAAATTTATAAAATATAATTTAAAAAATGTTGAAATAAATTGTATTTATCACTACATAGTATAAAATAAAGTCGCTTCCCGCTGTCTGTCTGTCCCTATGTGTGCTTAGATCTTGGAAACTACGCAACGGATTTTGATGCGGTTTTTTTAATAAATAGAGTGATTAAAGAGGAAGGTTTATATTATATGTATAATACATGCATATTATAGTACGCAAAAGCCGAGAAATTCAAAGATTTGTATTTCATACTAACCGTTAAAACGTACCTAGTGACGAACCCGAGCGAAGCGAGGTTGAGTCGCTAGTTTATATATAAAATCACTTTCATCTATTTTATTATTGTATTGTTATGTATAAAGGCATAACTATTAGTTTTTTATAAACAATTATTCTATTGAAATCCCTGCATTAATATTCTCCTATTAGGGTGTTTTAGAGGAATTAATCATGCCAGTTTAAAACGAAATGTATCTAATACTTGCCGTAGAAAAACCGTTTTAATTGCCATAGAATAACTAAATTCACTTTCCTATCCTATGGAAGCCATTTGCTTTTCCAGGATCAAAAGTATGTTCGTCAACGAAATGTAATAAACCTATATGTATTTAATTTTTTCAAATCGGAGTAAGTGCATAGATCAGGGTTTCGAATTTATATTATTAGTTTTTGTTTTTACTGTATTAGTTTCATTTCATGCTATTTATCGCTATAGATATGGCGCTAATGTGTATACATAAAAACAACAAGATATCACGTTCGATCAGCGTGTAGTGATAGATCGCGGCGTTGAAAGCTTGATGCGACCCTGAAGCAGGTTGAAAGTGAAGAATAAACGTTATTTGTAAGCAATAACGACATTTCAGTGTGTTAAGCAAATTAAATAAAAAACAATAATTCGAAAAAATGTGCAGTTCTAAGTAACAGTTTATTGGAATACTAGCGAATTATCTTCGCTTCGCTCGGGTTCGCCTCTAGGTCGTTCACCCCCTTAAGGGATGATTTCCGGTTTAAAAAATAACCTATATCTTTCCCAGGGTCTCAAACTATGTTCTTACCAAATTTCATCAAAATCGGTCCAGTAGTTTTTGAGTTTATTTGTAACAAACATACAAAAATACAAACCTTTCATTTTTATAATAGTAGTGTAGAGTTTTATAACGTAATATGCTTTCCCTTTAATATACCAGAATAGTGAAGAGTCAATAGTTTCTTAAATCTTTGCAGCAAAGGTATTTTGTGTGTTTACATTAACATTGCTTACATTCTTAATATTATGTTAACATCTCAGGGGACTCTAGGTGAAACTTTTGTATGGTCTCTATCTATCTCTTTCTTTTTTAATGTGTTATATTTTTTTAATATTATTAATTCAATTATATTTTGCATCTTCTCTTCTTACTTTGATATATGTATTTTTGTAACATTACCAACTGTTGTTGGTTAAATTTTGTTAATGATTTTTTTGTTAATACCGTTTGTTTCCAAAATAAATCTAATATATAAAAATTCCATGTCACAATATTAGTTACTGTACTCCTCCGAAACGGCTTTACCGATTTTAACCAAATTTTATATGCGTATTTAGTAGGTCTGAGGATCGGCTACTATCTATTTTCCATACCCCTAAGTGATAAGGGTGGTCCACCCCAAAAAAAATGTTATGATTCGGCATTAAAAAATACATACAAACCTAAATTTTCACTTGGGACGAACCCGAGCGAAGCGAGGGTAAGTCGCTAGTAACTATATAAGTAGCTATCTCAGAACTGCTCAACAATTGTCTAAATAATTCTCTTTGTCGTACTGTAAGACTAAACAACGTTTATTGCTTATTATTTATATTATGAAAGTTCTCTTAAATGAGACCAATTTCTCCCTTGGAGTTACATTCTAATGTAGTGACGCGGACGGTGTGTTATTGTTCAATTTGCCATATAATGGTGCGGCTTCAACGGAGAGTAATGGACACTCACTAGTATGAAGTGTCTGACCATAAATAATAATATATATAGTGCTATTACGTTTCTATTACAACTATTCACGATTCTATTATATATGATAATTTATATTAATATAATTGCATGCAATAAGTAAAGGCCAAATCGTTTTTTTGCTCTTTTTTGTGTACTTTCTCTTACAGTTTAGGGTCAAAGAATATTTTGTATGAAAATGTAATTACTTAATATTGAGTTTGGTTTTAATCAAGCAGATATGCGTGGAGTTAGAATCTTTTGCACAATCTTAGGTGATAACATTCGAGGGACTCCAATACGATATTTTTGCCAACGAGTAAAAATTTCGATTAATTTTACCAATATAATTTAAAAAAATAACCATTCCAAAGGGCCCTTTGTATTTCCTAATGGATCCTGTTCCTAAAGAATGTTAATATTTTACATTTTTGTATGTAGGTAATTATTAAAAATTACAGATAACGAATTCATGATAGTTTCTCTTGACAATATTTAAACGCGAAAGTTTACTTTTCAATGGCCGTACTTAACAATATAATAAAACACGTACATCATAAGTTCGTTGATCTATCTATCGAGCTATACGATGAAATGAAAAAAAAATATATGCTTTCGCCGCGAAACATCAACACTGCGAATATAATTATATATCGAAAAAAAATCGCACTCTCTTCCATCGAATTACTTTTACTTTTTCAATAAATCCATTGGCACTTGGATACTTTAATAGTCTGTAAACCGAATCCTATTATACCAAAACAATAATAGGACTCGAAAGTTTTAATTTTTATTAATTATGTCGGGGACAATGGTATGTGATTGTGTTCGTATAAAGCGGAGAATTGCATGGCGTGATATGATAAGTGACGTCGTCTTTTTATCACGAAAGTGTGATACGTAATATTACTGGTACGTATTGTCCGCGGACTTTCTTTCGCGATTCGATATTAATTAGTAAAATATCGCTCGGGGCGATGCATCGCGGCGCTCTAAGGTGATGATTGCTTTCATCAAGTTATGAATGTACGGTAATAATTATAACCATTATGTTGTATAAGGTTGTATACTATTTGCATACAATATAGATTAATTAGATCTTATGTAACGGAAATGTTTTGATCGTTTAAATCTATACATATAATAAAATTGTAACTAAGCCGAATCTGTACATTAAATATTTTTTGGAAAATCTTATTGAAATAATATTATTGTCGATACAGAGACCGAATCTATAGTTTTTAGAATTTTTGTCTGTCTGTCTGTCTGTCTGTCTGTTACCGCATCACAGAAAAACCACTGGAGGGATTTTGATGAAATTTTGTATCGTCATAGCTGTTTATTCGGGTCAACATATAGGATACTTTTTACCGCGGGAAAATGTCTCATTTCTGAGAAAAAAAAAATACAAAAACTGTAATGTAAGAGTATACTAATATGTAAAATCTAAGAATTTGGTTTTTTGTCATCTGAACGCGGGCGGAGCCGCGGGAAATGCTAGTTAAAAATAAGGAGTAATAATTGTAATTATGATAGCTTAGACTCAAGTAATATTGGTGTAATAGTAATTAGCATTAGAATTTTTTATTTGCTCGTACTCGTGAAAATACGTCTGTGTTTTTTTTGTACATCTCTATAAATAGGCAAAGACTAGGGTACTCTTACTGCCATGTTTGTCAACCGATTTTTTTTTGTTTCATCATTAATATAATATTTTTTGTCTTTTTGTCTATCTGTTTGCCTGTTACCGCATCATGAGAAAACTACTGGACAGAGAGCTAGCTGAGCAGAGATAGCTGGTTATCCGGGTCAACATGTAGGATACTTTTTACTGCGGGAAATATTTTATCTTAGAGAAATCTATACAAAACGTTAAAACGCTAGTAAATAATAAATATGTTGAGACATTAAACGCAGCACCATCGAGTTCCATGGTATAAGCTAAGAGGCTTGTGTTGTGGATACTAGATAGTTGATACATTACACATATGTATCTAACTTTAAATACATATAAGTATATTGTAAATATAAACACCCATGACTGGAGTACAAACATTCGTTCTCATCACACAAATGAATGCCCCCAGCGGGACTTAAACCCGCGACCGCTGGCACAGCAAGTAGGATCACTACAAACTGAACCAAACGTATCGTTTATTCTATTCATATAAGCTTGCCTCTAATTTTTAAGAATGATTATAGTCGAATTTTCATCTGTTTACGAACAACAGCACTAATGCTATAAGGAATACTATAATAATTCATAATATATTGTATTGAAAGCGCATTAAATTTTATTCCTTCTAAATGAGAAGCGTTGATTTAATTAATAAAGTAAATCTATTAAACGTAATACCTAGAAATAGTAGCGTCGGGAAGTTATCAATTAAAGATAGCAAAGGTCGGCGTATATCAGTGTAAAGATCTAATTTAATTTCTACCGCTCGAGCTTTCTATTTCCCGCATTTTCCGATGCAGTTATTAGCAAATAGCAGAAGCAAATACGAATTTGAATGTTTATTGGAAACTTAATTCTGTTAGTGTTCACACTGTACGTTTTATATTATAATTTGAATGTATTATGTTGTGGTCGATATATGTAAGTGTTAAAAAATCTATAGGTACATATTATAATAAAATTGTAATTAAGCCGAATCTGTACATTAAATACTTTTTGGAAAATCTTATTGAAATAAACATTATTATCGATACAGAGGCCGAATCTATAGTTTTTAGTATTTTGTCTGTCTGTCTGTCTGTCTGTCTGTCTGTTACCGCATCACAGAAAAAACCACTGGAGGGATTTTGGTGAAATTTTGTATGGTGATAGCTGGTTATCCGGGTCAACATATAGGATACTTTTTACCGCGGGAAAATATCTCATTTCTGAGAAAAAATACAAAAACTGCAATGTTAGAGTATACTAATATGTAAAACCTAAGAATTTGGTTTTTAGTCAACCGAACGCGGACGGAGCCGCGGGCAATGCTAGTAGAATATATTTAGATACCTAAGTATCTAAGTACCTAAGTATCTAGTAAGTACAAGTAGATCATTAAAGAGATATAAAAGTATGTGAAGGAATATAATACAAAATATTGGAACAATATTTTATCATGTGTTAGTGAACTGGAAAGTCCCATTTAATAATAATAAAGTTAAAACGGTCATGTCTGTTATATTTTATCAGTATGAATCACTATGAAAAATGATTCTTCTTCGACGTTTTTCCCTATAAATAAATAATGATATCAAATTTGTATAATGAAATTATTGTTTATCTAATAGTTTATGTATAGGTATATAATGTACTGGCGATTCACACTCGTTCTGTTCGGGTTCGTCCCTAGGAACGTTTTTATAAAAAGTATATAGGATATAGAATGTTGACCCGGATAACCAGCTATCATCATACCAAATTTCATCAAAATCTGTCCAGTGATTTTTTCGTGATGCGTTCCCAAACAGACAGACAGACAGACAGACGAAAATTCTAAAAATAGATTTGGCCTCTTTATCAATAAGAATGACTATTTCAAAAAAAATATTTAATGGACAGATTCGACTCAGAATTTTATTATATGTATAGACTAGTATTGCCCGCGGCTCCGCACGCATTCGGATGACCAAAAACCAAATTCTTAGGTTTTACATATTAGTATACTCTTACAATGCAGTTTTGTATTTTTTCTCAGAAATGAGATATTTTCCGCGGTAAAAAGTATCGTATATGTTGACCCGGCTAACCAGCTATCACCATAGCAAATTTCATTAAAATCCCTTCAGTGGTTTTTCTGTGATGCGGTAACAGACAGACAGACAGACATAAATTCTAAAAAGTAGAGAGACGGCCTCTGTATCGATAATAATGTCTATTTCAATAAGATTTTCCAAAAAATATTTAATGTACAGATTCGGCTCAGTTAGAATTTTATTTATATGAATAGATTAAAACATTTCTTTTATTCAGAATTCCTTTAAAAAAAATCTGCATTATTATTCTAAATAATTCTATATACCTAAGCTATTATAATATCTACTAATCACCTACCTGTCTATTGAATTAAAATGGCTCCTGGCGTAGGCGGGCTGAGTAGGGTTGCCATATTACATTTACATTTTGTTTTTCCATGATATATCGAGCAATTTAGTAATTTCTGTCAATATTTATTTTATATGCATTTGTTCCATGAATGCCTTCACGTTGAAATGTAGGGTATAAGCAACAATATTTATACATAGTATTATTAGTTTATAATTAACTAGCGACTCACCCTTTGCTTGCTTACATACAAACTTTCATCCCCATTTTCACCCCCTTAAGGGATGATTTCCGGGAAAAAATCTTTCTATGTTGGATACATAGAAAGATTTTTCTATGTATCCAAACTTTCCAGAGTCTCGAACTATCATCTTACCAAATTTCATCTAAATCGGTTAGTAGTTTCGGAGCTTATTCGGTACAAACAAACAAAAAAATCTTTCCTCTTTATAATATTGGTAAGCATAGAGATATACTCTTTTGTATGTTATGCCCCAAATTTTTAAGGTTAGGAATTAAGAAAGGTTGATGTAAATTATATAGCAGGCTTCGTCTAGTAGACTTATATGTGATCAATTATAGAATGAACCTATTATTATTTATGCTTGTCATTACATTTTGTTTAAAAGTAATTAAGTTATTATGAACATGAGTTTTGTTGTCGTCAATGACAACGTTTAACACATTAAATTTTTCTTTCGTTTCTTTTTGCGGATTTTGATGAAACTTTACATTAATAAAGCTTACATATATCTAAGAGTAATACATAGGCTATAATTTTTAATGATATATTTAGTAAAAACAAGTGATTTACGCAAGCGGAAAAACTTTAGTCTATACTAATATTATAAAGAGGTAAAGTTTGTGGGTTTGTCAGTTTGTGACTTTGTAGGGGGTAATCTCTGTATCTACTGAACCGATTTAGATGAAATTTGGTAAGAAGATAGTTTGAGACCCTGGGAAGGACATAGGATACTTTTTATCCCGGAAATCATTCCTTGAGGGGGTGAAAATGGGGATGAAAGTTTGTATTACGAAACAAGCTAGGGAAGAACCCGAGCGAAGTGAGGGTGAGTCACTAGTATATATATATATATATATATAATATTATTCTGAAATTGTTACGACTTGCATCCATACGAGGTAGTTTAATAGAAAACAATAAAAGGCACAATATATTCTCTCTTCACAATATATTATTATTTCTTTTATAATAAACACAATAAATTCTTCTTTTGCATCACTTCCACTTTCCTTATATAGACGTAAACTGATATCCACGGACGAAGTTGGGTGAGGTGTTAATAAAATTTAACTATTACGATCGGTTTCGAACAATATGCTTAATTCAATTTCCTTATAAATCCATTTATTATATCACTTTCTTAACAAGGAGCTTTCTATCGTGCGTGGAAAACGACTCCTTGCGTAAGATGCGGTAAAACTGCTATTTGCATAACTAGCACAATCAAAAAGATCCATCTTGCGAAAACTAAGCGGATTATTAAATTATTTTTAATATCAAAGTGTTATTTAAATGTAAATTTTGTACATTACTTCATTGTTTTCACGTTAAATTCAAATGTCGAGTCAAGGTTTCTAATATACTACGAGAAAGTGAATGTTCAATCTTTATATATATAATTCTTCTGTGAGTGTGTATGTCACTGAACTTCTCTCAAACGACTGGACCGATTTTGATGAAATTTTTTGTGTGTGTTCAAGGGGATCTGGGAATGGCTTAGATTCACAATTTGAATAATAATTTTCATCAAAAAAATTATAAAAAAAAAAGTTTGAAATTTTCAAATTAAAGACGTGTAGACAGGACAACGTTTGTCGGGTCCGCTAGTAATTGTATATTTTTTTTAATGATTTCGACTGTAAAATTTTGTTATTATTGTCTCAATTAGTATCTGAACAACAATGTTCATAAAAACCTTCTACAAGCTAACTCAAAGATTCCGCCGTCAGGAATGCAGGTCTTGCCGAGAATAAACGTTGTTACATATATATTTGGTAATTATTTTTACGAAGTAATGTTATGAATTAAAAAGCTTAGTTGTTCACTTGAAAAATCTCACACTTGAAGATCCATTCATGAATATGGGAAACAATAGTGCGCGTAATAAGTTAGATAAAAATTATATATGGGTTAGTTAGATTTCGATTTATGTTTTAGTTTCATTTTATGTCATACTCAGTTATATTTATTAAGTGACACTACTTTTGAACCTGGATCTGTTACTCCATCTATATAATAATAATGCTCTCATAGCCGATTCCGGCCACTACGGCCAATCTCACTGAGATTAGCCAACTGCGCAGGAGATATTATAGTGCACAAGTGTACGCGCAGACACAACGTGCACTCTCTATTTCTGTCACTCTCATACTCCGGTGGGACGACTGCTCGACACGACCAGTGAGAGTTAAGACGCAGGATCGACGGCTTTACGTACTCTGCGAGGCACGGGGGTGAAACATCGCCAACTTCCCAACTCCGGATTGTTACTAAGGCTTACTATACAGTAAGACTCAATAACTAAACTTGGCCCGACTCGGGACTAGAACCCATGGCCTCCGGGTGTGCAGCCGTACATGCTAGCCACTACACCACCGAGGCAGTTATTCTATCTATATGAAACTTTTTAGCCTGCTTTATTAAGTACTAGTGTTTTCCCGCGACTTAACAGCGACATAACTGTATTATAAGCTGTTACTTCAATATAATATTATAAAGAGAAAGGAGAGAGAAAAAAATAGTTTTCTGTATGTTTGTTTGTAACGAATAAACTAAAAATTCGTTGAACCAATTTAGATGGAATTTGATATGAAGATAATTTGAGACCCTGGGAAGGACATAGGACAGTTTTCATCTCAAGGCGGTGAAAATGGAAATGAAAGTTTGTATGAGCAATTAATCATTTCTCGAGTAAGATATATAAAACTCATCAATATATGTATGTATATATATACTAGTATATAGTCTTTACTAATCCATACTAACCGTTAAAACGTACCATCGCTAGTGCTTAAATACATATTATAAACGTTCGTGTTTAGTTTTTGATGAATTATCTACAAATTTTAGTTTACATCTACCTAAGTAATATTATCTAAAATTATCAAGGAAATTAAACTCTGGTCCCACACTCACCTTTCGCCAAACTATTGTTGCACAATGCGTCATGTGCCGTGGGAGCCATATTTCCCGAGAAATGGAATATTGTGTTTAAAGTACATACGAATACTGTGCTTTTCTACAACAGGTGTTTCCATTTTATTCCTCTTTATAAAATAAAACTAGCATTGCCCGCGGCTCTGCCCGCGTGTAGATGTCCAATAACCAAATTCTTAGGTTTTACATATTATATGTTTTTACATTATAGTTTTTGTATTTTTTCTCAGAAATGAGATATTTTCTCGCGGTAAAAAGTATCCTATATGTTGATCTGGATAACCAGCTATCACCATACCAAATTTCATCAAAATCGAACAAAGCAAGGGTAAGTAAAGGTAAAGAGGGAAAAATACAAATAATAAAAAAACTTATAATACCATTGCGATATTCTTTATACTAGTTAGTACTAGTTTATACTAGCTAGTGTAGTTATCTTTACGGTTATTGTAAGGGTCGAAGTGTATGTGTATGTGCATATCAAATTCGTTCATGGTGCATAACTACCTGTAAGCGCGAATGCCATATGCGATCATACCCGGCGGACCGTATTTTAGGAACCGCTGTATATTAAAGCTGATTACGAAACACATACCTACCTCGCACGAATAAACTTTTAATTAGAATGCCCTTTCGCGATAACAATTCTACAAACGTCTGCGGATTAAATCACTAATTGCACATCGAGTTTCACTTGTTAATTTCTAAGAAATTCAACAAAAACATCGACACATAACTATTATGAAAGAAGATGATAGATTATAAGAATAAGTTAAAAAGAGATTCCACTATAACCTCTGAACCTGCTTTTGTTTTATCTTTTATAAAGTTGGATACATGGCAATGTAAAAATCAGCAAAAAATAATTTTATCTTATTTTTAAGTATGTAACTACATAGTTGTATTAATAAAAAATATACAATGTCTGTGCCTTGTATTAATGTAATGTGTGTCTTAGTATTAATATTTTTCAAATGATGCGGGAAAAGTAAGTCCTTAAACACCTAAAAATGATATTTATATTCGCCCTTTTTAACGTCCCACTGCTGGGCACGTGCGGGTTGGCGGACTTCACATGTCTTTCGAAAACTTGCTAGGTTCTCTCACATGCAAGTTTCCTCATGATGGTTTCCTTCACCGTAAAACAAGTGGTTGGAAATGATTCGCCCATGAAAATGTCAGAGGTGCGAGGCCCAGGATTTGTACCTGCTTCACTCGGTTTCCCAAGCGAGCGCGTTACCACTGGGCTACCACTGCCATTATATTTGATGGCAATTATATGCCAATGATTTATTTAAACTTAAAGAGACTAATGAACATTTTTTAATTATAAATGTTAGTACCATAACCTTTTTATCGGTTTAAAAACACATATTCTTAATTTTGACTATTTTTTGGATATATTAACTGAAATTCATGCTATAAAGAAAATAAAAATTAATACAGTTTTTGCAACAAGTTTAATATCTAATTACATAATAGTGTATCAAGAATATGATAATAAACAAGAATGTCTATGTAAAAGTCGTCTTACGTCTTTCTCATGTCAGATATCGTGACTCGAATGTTATTTCTAGAACCCTGATTATTTCCCATACAATACCCCTATTCATTTCATATGCCATCCTTTACGAGTTAGAAGGATGTCGGAATTCAATTACGTGTCAGTCTAAAATCTAGGAGATGACGTGTGTACCTTACAGCTATTGAGCTGTTTAAAGTTTGGGCTATTACATTCGCAAGTGTAGTGAGGTCTCTACATTTTGTTCTGTCGAATCGCCTATTAGTTACAGTCATGTCTATTCTCTGAACATTTGAATCGGCGGAGAAAATACAGCGCCTTTCGTTTTGAGTAGTTGTGTTTTAATGGCCATTTATAATTTACTTTCATATACATATATATATACGTTTCATGTTCTAAGTTGTTTGTTTTGGTTTGTATGGTTGCGGATGATCGGAAATACATTTTAGAAAATGTTTCAAGGCTTTGATAAAGAAAAAACAAATTTAGAATTGGTCGCAAGGATTATTATCGAGTACTATAATCCTTATATTATTACTAGCGCCTCACCCTCCCTTTTATCGGGTTCGTCCCTAGTTACGTTTTAAAGTTTAGTATAGATTTCTTAGAGATGAGATATTTTTCCGCAGTAAAAAGTAGTCTATATGTTGACCCGGATACTCAGTTATCATCAAATCAAATTCCATCAAAATATGTCCAGTGGTTTTCGCGTGATGTTTTCCGAGATAGACAGACAGACAAAAATTCTGAAAACTATAGATTCGGCCTCTCTACCGATTATAATAACTATTGCAATAAGATTTTCTAAATATATTTAATATACAGATTCGACTCAGTTACAATTTTATTATATGTATTGGCTATTTTGTATCCGGATCTATTCCACGGGATACATGGAAGCTATTATTGGTAACATAATTAATTACATTATTAAACCAATATAAAGTGTCAAGTACCCATCCTTTAGACTGTTATTTGATAGAAGAACATTCCCGGTAAATAAATAGAGAATTTGTAATTTATCTCAATCACTCGGCAATGACCTTCCTAACGGACTTGGCCCCGTATGTTTGGCAATTTCGTTAACAGTATAATGACGAAAATGTTCGTAGTTTTAACTTGTTTATAATTCTTTAAACTGACAGTGTTTAGCGGAAATTGTTGAAAATTTTACTAATGACAATTAAAATTTAATCAAGGAAATAATTTTGTTTGTCTGTTAGTAATTAGTATCTGTGATTATTTTTGTTTTTGCATATGAAGAGAATAATATTCCTTTCAAGTTATCTTATGAGGGCTGAATGTTTACGTCACGTGTACAGTACAAATAAATAGGAGCCATTCAAGTATTACGTAAGCAGAATTTTAGTAATTATTAACCCCTCTTTACTCCTCCTTCCCGTGTTTACGTAAATATTACGTCGTCTCAATTATTTTGGGGAATCCCTAAAAATGCATTTCGCTTTTGAGTACAGATAAGTAGGGTTGTCATGTGTGTTCTGTAAACATTGATATGAGCAATCAAATTCTACTAAATTTGAATTAATTATTTTGATAAATAAATATTGCTGATGTAATCACCAACCAGACCCCCCATGTCATCAAAAATAAGCAAAGAAAAGGCCCCCCACCCCCCTTTGGTGCTTACGTAATACTTGAATGGCCCCATACAAAACATAATATAATTAGAATTCGCAGAGGAAATATTTCAAATATGTTAGCCACATAGCTACATATGTATATATGTATGGGTGTACGTATGTTATTGGCACGCTAGATGATTGAAAATGTTCTAATTATATGATGAAAAGTGACTTAGCGAGTCTAAGCCAGGCAACAAGTAGCTGTAAGTTGTAACTGTCTCATTATTCTGGCAGGTTTTAAGACCGCAATAAATCAAATGTGACGTACAATCTCAGAAGCGTTTTAACAAGCTCTGCTTATATATTCCTATATACATTTGAAAATATGAATAGATCCATAGAAAAGTATCCTTCGCTGTGTTAATTAAACTAACGAAAAGCGATAAATAAAATAAATACAAAGCCATACAAAAAGCCTTTTGTCATTTTTTTATTGGAATATCACTGGCTTTTCCACAATTTTGCTATTTTTTAAATTAAAAGTATATTTTTTTTGTTGTTAATAAGAAGCTCTAAAACTAAAGTTCTTTCATGTACGTACTCAAGATATTTAAACAAAATTATATAATTTACCACGAGTGAGAATCGAATGCAGTACCTTCGATGAAGTTCACAATATAATCGAAATAAATTTATACAATCTAATGCAAATAGACCGTGTACCTGTTTATTCAACATAAAAGCTCTACTAAGCTTGCACAGAATTGAGTTACACAATAAAGCCCGTAACGTCTACGATAACATTATGATTAATTGGAGCTACAGAAGTCTATTTCCGAGTGCATAATTCCTTACATAACTAGTCTATATACGAGTGCATTTTCGAGATGAATTTGTGCACGCAACTTAGTTATATTAAATGGTGTCATTTTGTCATTCGATAGTAGTTTTAATGTAGATTAATCTTTCAGTGACCATAAGTAATTTGTAGCTGTCAATCGATTAATAATAGGATATATTACAACACGGATATGTTGTAACCCATGGGAATTTACTCGATTAGATTTTTTTATTGATTACATAGATACTTGGTTTCTATAACTGTCCCTTCCGAGCCGGTGGTAGTTTCTCACGGAACTAAATCGTAGTCGTCTCAGCCCAAGCACATCCACTGCTGGACATAGGCCTCCTCCAAAGATTTCCACGACAACAGGTCTTGTGCCATCCACATCCAGTGGGCTCCAGCGACTTTGACCAAGTTCACCTTGTGGGAGACCTGCCCACGTTTAGTCTTCCGGTATGTGGCCGCCACTCGAGAACTTTTCGTCCCCAACGACCGTACAACGGTCTTACATACTGACATTTAATTTAAATTTTGAAAATGTAAATGTAAATGTTTGAGATTCAAAAGTGCTATTTATATTTTGTATATTTTGATTTAGTTTTATTTAATAAATGCTTAACTACATAACCAATACCAATTTGTACAAGTATTGGATGTGCCTATAAATTTAAAGCTATTAGCACGTTTCAACTTTGAATATTGCTATAGTGAAACCTTTTATCACCTAAATATGCTTATATTTTTAAATTAAGTATTTGTAAACAACATAAAAAGGCGTAGTGTACAGAAATAATCTCACAATGTTATTTGATTTCGTCACCGTTGAAGGAATGCATAACATTTCCTGTATTGTAAATTCTGCTGATGGTTGTTTTAGAGGAACTGAAATAAACATCGTAAGCTTTCACACAAGAAATGAGTTTTCTTCAAAGTATATACAGTTAATTTAAAAGGATATATTATATATATTTATAGAATATTTTTGTTTTTCACACGTTCAAAAATTCATACTTATATATACTAATATTATAAAGAGGTAAAGTTTGTGAATTGTGAGTTTGTGACGTTGTAGGGGGTAATCTCTGGATATACTGAACCGATTTAGATGAAATTTGGTGATAAGATAGTTTGAGACCCTGGAAAGGACATAGGATACTACTTTTTATCCCGGAAATCATCCCTTAAGGGGGTGAAAATAGGGATGAAAGTTTGTATGGGGAATCAACCTAGGGACGAACCCGAGAGAAGCGAAGAGGGTGAGTCGCTAGTGTATATTATATAAAGTGCTTACTATTTTTGTATAACTATTATCTATAACTATACGTTTAAAAGTCTGAAATGCAAATGTCAATACAATTTTTCAAATGTACAAACGATCAACACTAAAAGTCCAAATATTGAATATATTATAAGCATTGAACGTAAATCGATCAAGCTTTTCAAACAAAAGCGTACTCTACGAGTACACACATCTACTTACATACACAATCAGAATATTCAATAGCCAGGTATTTCATTAGTAAAGTCTATACAATTTGCATGAGGAAGCCCAATCGGCCAGACGGCGCCGATCTGTTCCCAGTTTATTTACATAGCTTTCTATTTCCGATAGATGGCGCTCCCTTGCGTAACACTAACGCAGCTCGTTAAACGATATTTGTGAAAAGGACATTATATATATATATATATATATATATATATATATATATATATAAATATAGGGATTTATTGGTCGTAAGTTATACATATATCATTGGCTTCTATATCGCATTTTCGTTGTTGGACGTGTTAACTGTAGTATTTTATTAGTGAAATTCCCATTAAGAAACTAACAATAAATGATAGATTAACTGCTTGGGATTTGGTCGCTTTAACGCTGCTTTTAGTACTAATGCGCGTTAAATATACGAGTGAGGTTGTGACTTGTGGTGAAGAAGTGTAAGATTTTATTATTTTTCAATTGTATTTTTGGTATAGCATCAACAACTGGTTTAAATGTAATTGATTCATTTATATTTAAATGATTATGTTCTAGCGTTCAAAGAACACGTTCAACCGTTAACAAGCAGTTTCTCTAAACGTAAATGGGAGAGCGAGTGTTGATTATTATGTTCCTTATTTAGGAAGGTTTATTGTTTAAACAAAATAAATATAGCACTATTCTGTATGTAGAATGTAGATTGATTATAAGATTTATCATTCGTTATTTATTTTCTGTGTCAGTCACGTTCTTTATAATATTTTTTGGTTAATATATATATATAATATAAAAATATTTTTCTTAAATAAAATTATTTTTTTACGCCAACAATAATGTGTACTTACAAATTGGGACGTGAATAAAGATATAAAACAGTTAAGCTTATTGTATTTTTATTTTTGTTAAATCGTCGCGTCCCAAAATATATTTTTATTTCAGTTAAATGTATATTTTTTATATCTTAAGATCTTATGAAGAGAATAACGCATAGTATATATTTCTCAGAGATGAGATATTTTCCCGCAGTAAAAAGGTATCCTATATGTTCTATTCTTACTGTAGTCAGCTATCATCTTACCAAATTTCATCAAAATCTGTTCAGTGGTTTTCTCATAATGCGTTCCAAGACAGACCGAAGGACAGACAAAAAGTCAAAAAATAAAGAGTAAAGACTATTTCAATAAATTTCCAAAAAAAGTATTTAATGCACAGATTCGACTCAGAATTTTGTTATTTATGTGGAGATATAAAATGACATTATGTTACATTGGCAACCCTAAATATGACGAAATCACTGAGAACGCAATAACAACAATCATTTTGATTAAGTAGACGCGAGTAATTTAATTAGATTGGTTTGGGACATCTTGTTACGTACAGGATGTGCTTGAGTTTAACTGTAAAATAATAAGAAATTTAAACAGGTTGATAACAAATGTTTACCTATCGATAAAGTTTATCGGAGTATTATATTTTATTGCAGAAAATTTGTAAGTATTGCTGGAAATACGAAATGTTAGTAGGTACGACTTGATCTTATGAGTTATAACGGCACGACTTCAATCAAATGTAAAAAAAAACGTGTGTGTGTATACTTATGTACGCACGTAAGAAGTTATACTTCTCAGGCGTAACAGAACTTTTGTTCTAAGTATACACACACATAGCTAAAGATTTCATCCCGTATGTCACAACTCTATGTTTCTAAAAGGAATGCAGCTAACTTCATCATGTCGCTTTTGGCTAACTTCTTAATGTCGCGCGCATCGGAAAAACTATACTCTCATAATTTTTTCCAAACGTGCCAAAAGATGTATAACTTCAAAAAGGAAAATTATTCCTCTTATTTACATATATAATTATAGATATATTATTTTTTATTATTTTTGATCCAAGAATTCTGATTTCTTAATGAGTGATTTGTAGAACACTGTTCGAAATAATGGTGCCACCATTGTTTTTGATAATAAAAGTGTGTTAAATACATATTTTTGCCTTACCTATTACATATTTAAAATAAAACCCTTGTTCCTTAACTTTTATGTGCCTTGAAGTAATTTTAATCTATTTTTTTATATTATTATTAATGATCAACCTGTAGTTTTATTTAGACCACGCTACAAAAGTAAAGTTGAACGCATATGTGCCATAAAGTTTGCTTTATATATATATATATATGTATATATATTATATATATATAATATATATATATATATATATATATATAAATTGTAACATATTTATTTGGAAATTGAAATTAATTTCTTACCAGCGAATAAATTGTTATTAAGTATAGCACAGCGACATGCTACCTTAAAATTATATGTATTAACTTTAACAATGATGAGATGTTTTGATTACAGGATATGTATTATAATTTTTAACGTCTGGTGTGGTCAAAGCTTTACATAAATTTAGTTCGAGGCGATAAATCAAATTAAAGGTTGCTTCTGTGTTTTTATATTGTTACATTGGAGCGTAGTTAGATATTATGTTATGAACACTTATTAGCGTCCAGCAATCTAGCAGGGCGCGAAATCAAGAAATACGCTATACGGGTTGCTCCTAGTATTTCTGGACCGAGGGAGCAACCTGCTTCGGCAGACCTGCCTTCGCGGCGTCGTGGTTGAGGGCGCCCCATTAAGACGGGGGAGGTTCCGTTGGGTTTTAGTGGATAGTACTGGCTTTGCCGGTGAGTACCACATAACCACCTGTATGCAGGTGATATACCTAAATGCATTTTCCAACGTTAAAAAAAAGTTAACGATAATAGATACATAGATATTCGCTGACATAAGGTTCGAACTCGGAAACTCTGGCTTTTCAATTCTCACTTTTTTTCCACCTCGCCATATAAATGAAAATTATTTTTCATTACCACGTTCCTGTCATTAAAATCTTCTGCAAATAAATTAAGCTATAATAAAACTTTCTAATCATAGCGTACGTCATTACTTCGTGCTTCTAGTTAACTCTGACTTTAATTACATTTACCGAATTGATAACACCGGTAAGTTCTGCTTAGATATTAGATGAATGAAGAACCCCAGTAGGTAAATCCGCTTGAAAATATCTAAAAAGAATAGATTTTATCTGTGAGAGATGGCAATATCTTTCTAGGAATCTCAAAAGGCTTAGGTACATTTTTTATTTTTTATATGAATTGTGACTGCTGTAGAATATTAAACAACTATATTTTTTTAAAATATTTTTGGTATTAAACATTATTTTAATACTTTCTTAGATTTACGTGAATATTTGATATTTTAAATTAAACTATCTTTTCGGATTTTTTGCGGATTTATTTGGATTTTTGGTTCCCGACGGTTCGAATACTTTACAGCAATCATGGCAACATTATTTTGTTAAAATAATGCTATATTACTACAATATACAAATAATCAAGACAGACAGTGATCGTTGACAAACTGTTAAATAGAAAATTAAATAAAATACTACTTAAACTTAACTCGATCAGAACTTGATTTTCCAAAAGTTTTTACGTCTCTTACCAAAGAATCACGTAACAGTTCAATGTCAACAACCTTGACGCGCTTATCGGCTTATAATGGCTTGGCTTCCTTCTTGAGAAATGCATAATATATAATTGTGTAAATCATTACTTATGCGTGTAATTTGCAATATGACGTTTATAGTTCTGTATGAACACAACAGAACTTACTTAAATATGATTTATATTTCCTTTTAAAATTACATATTCCACGTGTCATTTGTTGAAAACGAATCTTGTAGGCTTCAAGAACTTAAAAATAGAGAGAATTCTTTTTATTTACTTTTCATTACATTATCGTAAGATCTTTACATCTTCATTGTTTAAGGAGTGTTGATGTTTACCTTTTTTAAACAAGAGTTCGTCTAGTGGTCGAAATTTTACCATAATTGAAAAATTTTAGGAAATATATGCATATATGAATAGAATTCTTCTACTCGTATTACGTAAGAAAAAACTTAACTGTTCCTAAATTTTTTTATGGGTAACACGAAAGCTCGCTAGCTTCTAAATTAAAAAAACGAAAATTGGTTGGTGAAAAAAGAACAAACAAACACACTTACACATTTATAATATTAGTATGGATATGCCATGCATAATCGATTTTTACCTAACAATATACTATAAAAGCGCTACTCGCTAAGTATTCAAATCAAAGTAAACTCTCCCTTTCCAATGAAACTATATGAATTTGTAAACCCTTAAGACAGTTTAACTTTCTCCTCAAACCGTCTAGGGCGATTCAGGCTTGAAGTTCCATGTACGAAGTGACCTGTGGTTAACTAGCTGACGGGTTATCGCAGGTCATCGAGGCACAATTGAATATAGGGCTGACCTTATTAAAACCTTTCTATTGATGTACGGATAAGGCTATATAAATGTAGAACGCTTTTACAGCTACTGTCAGATGATGTCTATACTGCAATACAGCTTTAAGTGGTGTTTTTATAGATTTTTCTGTAACTGATTATCAGAGTGGCATATCTGTACTAATAGGTTCAAAAGTTCTGTACTAAAAGTGCTTTGTAATATTAGGTTATATTTATAATATGTATATTGTATGTATTTAAAGTTATGTATGTGTAGTGTATCAACTATCTGTTATCCATGACACAGGCCCCGTAGCTTACCATGGAACTAGATGGTGCTGTGTGTTAATGTCCCAACATATATTATTATTATTATTATTTGAATGAGTTAATCTCAGGAGCTGCTAAGCCGATTTGATAAATTCTTTTTGCATTAGATAGCCCGTTTATTGAGGAAGGCTATAGGCTATAGATATATCGTCATGCTTCTACTCAAGGGAGCGGAGCTGTAATATTATCTATATATAGTCTGAAGTAGATGGCTGGATGTCGTGAAGCAGGAAATGAGAGCCAATGGACTTACCCAGACTGATGCTAAAGACCGTGCAAAGTTTAGAGGCTAAGCAGGAAGGCAGACCCTGGCAATAGACGGGATTAATAATGCCAGGCAGAAGAAGAAATCTATCAATTCCAAAAACGTACCTGGGGACGAAGATGAGTCGCTAGTAAAAGATATTATTTTTCGTGTGTAACTTGTGATTATTTCGACACTGACTTACTATTATGTATAAAAACCAGATATTGAGATAAAATCAAGCAGTCTCACTTTAAATAATCACGATAATTATAGGTAATACATATTTATTATACAATTTCTAATACAAAGAATATTGTTTACATAATGTCGTTACGTGGTTTTTTAAATGTGCATATATCTAAGTTTGCCCTCATTTTAGAGATTATTTGTTACGTATGAATTAAATCACTAGTACTGTTTTTTTTTAATGAAATAATTTATATTTTAATGGCATTATACATATGCTTCTAGACGAATTTAATTGTTGCCTGTGTGAAATTAATTTTTCGATTATATTCAGTGTATCTTACACTGTAGGTTTTGCGCTGAATACGCAATATCCTAACGTTGTTCTATATCTTAAGCAAATCTATAAAGCTGGTACGAACAAATACGTAATTATGCAACAAGTAGGTATCGAACCTATGACCCCTATCGATGATCAGAAAGTTTAAGTTTTCAGTTTTATTTCATTATAATATTTGTCAATATAATTTGGTTCAGGATATCTTTATTGTTGAACTTTTTTATAATATAGTAAGAGTCCTATATTTACTATAGGCATAGCTAATACACTGGATATGGGCTGTGATTCTTAAAAAGGATAAATCCGAATATGAAGAAATTATCGCATTACGCTCTCACATTTTCAAACTAGGGATTATCGTTTCACTTTTTGTTTTTTTTTCTACTAAGATTTAAATACACATTTTTAGAGATTTATAGATTTTCTAGCATAGCCCGCGGCTCCGCACGCGTTCAGATGACCAAAAACCAAATTCTTAAGTTTTACATATTAGTATACTCTTACAACGCAGTTTTTGTACTTTTTCTCAGAAATGAGATATTTTCCCGCAGCAAAAATCCTATATGTTGACCCGGCTAACTAGCTATCACCATACCAAATTTCATCAAAATCCCTCCAGTGGTTTTTCTGTGATGCGGTAACAGACAGACAGACAAAAATTCTAAAAACTATAGATTCGGCCTTTGTATCGATAATAATGTCTATTTCAATAAGATTTTCCAAAAAATATTTAATGTACAAATACACGTTGTTATAGCAGCTATATTTATTGCAAAATCTGCTATAAAAACAAAATATTTGAGATATAACTGTGTTCGTGACAATGTTCCAATAAGCTTTAATGGGTATAGTAAATGGCGAATCGGATTGAGATTTGAGAATTCGTGGTCTACCTACATTACTTGTTGGCACGTAAGTACTACGAGAATACAAACAAAAGTACCTAGAAACACTTTACACAAATTATCCCATCAATATAAAACACACTATAACATTTTTAGTTTTTTACTTGTTTACGGAAAAGAAAGGCAAAGCCCCGTGGTAATGCTTTTAATGGTTTTATATAATATTAGTTTACCTCGGTGCTTTATGTATCACTAGTGACTTGACTCGCTTCGCTCGGACGCTTACCTTAAATACTTAGATTTACGCGAATATTTGACATTTTAAATAAAACTATCTTCTCGGATGTCTGTAACAAGTATATGAATAGTTATTGCAAACACACATAGAACAATTATATGGCTTAAATATTTAATATTATATTTTATATTTTTCTTTATGGTTATAAATATAATAATGGCAACACTAAATATAGATTACTAATTAATATTTTTAAAATTGTAATAATTATAATAATAACAGCAAAAATTAAATAAATAATATTCTATATTCAATTATATAATAATTATAATAGCAACAAAAATTAAATAAATAATATTCCATATTTGATTATAAAACTAATTAAAATTATAAAAATTTTTAAAGTTAAAAAATATTATACGGTAATTGGTGCAATTTTCATTTTGTAAATTGTGGGTAGGCTGTCTGTAACAACTATACTTTCGAGACATGTAACACCTCAGTCTCTCCCGTAACCATGATTGCTGTAAAACATTCGAAACGCCGGGAACCAAAAATCCAAATAAATCCGCGAAAAAATCCGAAAAGATAGTTTTATTTAAAATATCAATAAGATTTTCCAAAAAATATTTAATGTCCAGATTCGGCTCAGTTATAATTTTATTATATGTATAGATTTTATAACTTAGAAATTAATTATGAAAATGGACTGTAATATGGTCCAATCATATTATATAAAACGTCTATTGATTGTATAAATGAGCCTGATGTAATCATGTACCGTGGACCATATTCATAGCAAGATCATGTTTTTGTAGACATTAGCCAGTGACAGCTTTAGTGTAATAAAAAGTAGCTTAGAGACCACCGCGAGTTATGCCGTTAACATTTCTTACGATAATTCACATTCTTTATTGCTTTTTTTTACATAAGATATGTACCAAGTAAGTACTTTTATATCAAACTTACGGAAACCTCCATTGTCGAAGCAATACGAGCACTATAACCAAAATTTATGGTTTCTCAATTGGTCATAAAAACATTGTTAGAGTTTAGAGGACTTGTGTTAGAGGGTCTTCTTCTCCTTGACCTTATCCCACCCTTATCCCACCTTTACTTCTTTCCTCCTCATGATATGTCCGTACCACGCTAACAAATAAGCTTCTCAATCGCTGGTGCTATTTTCAACTTTCGACTTTGTATTAGAGGATGTAATTGAATATTACAAAGGCAAAACATATTAGTAGTACATATAATAATTTACACAAACATTAGATTAGAAATTTTACGGTATTAATATTGACACTATTTTACATATACTTAATAGTATAAGGAAAATATTGTAGGAATAATTATTGTTAGTTATATAATATACTCGAATTCTAGGCAAGAGTTTGAAACGTAAGGTTAGGATAATTATTTTTATACAGTAAGATAATTCAATGTTTATCTATACTGTTTTATAATTAATTAAAGCACATATATTGCCGAAACCCTTAAACAATGCGTTTCCTCTGCCAATTGCAACAATTAGATATCATTTGAACGCGAACGTCCTTCAACGGTTTTATTGTTTGGCCTGCATTGTAAATCTTACGGTGTTGTTACGGTCTAAGATTCTTGCGCTTGCGCAACAAAATCATCATATTGCACACGATTAGCATACAATACTCCTGATAAGCCGCTCCGATGGTGTTCGGGTATTGGCAGGTTGGTAATGATATGCGAACCGTTATTGTCTATTACAACCGTAACATTCCTTCCATCTGATTGAAGTCAGCTGGTCGCGTGCTATTATATTTTTATGATATACTAGCAGAACCCGCGGCTTCGCTCGCGCTAAAACTACAGAAAAACACTTAAAAAAGTAGCCTCTTATGGCATGAATTGTGAAAAATGCTAAAACACGTATTAATTTAATTGTATTGAAGAGTATTAATATCAAGTTTCACGTAATTCTGATCATAAATAATTTTTGGGTTGTATTATAACGTGTTTTCCCGTGGAATGAGATGATTTCCCGCAGTAAAAAGTAGCCTATGTCACTCTCCAGCCCTCCATATCACTCCGTTTCGACGTGAAAGAAAGACAAACAAACAAACAATCAAACAAACAAACACACTTTCACATTTATAGTATTAGTCTGGGTAGTATGGATGTACAATTGTACATACATATTATGTATACAGGCTTCATACCGAAAATATATGTATTTCCGCCCTTGGTAAAGTCTATAGTCAAAACAAATATTGCGTCTTTAAGTTCATATTTAGCTTAATTAATTATTATTATTATTGCTTGTCGTATGGCGCCTCCTAAAGTTATACTTTTCTCAAATATTTAAGAAAGAGTAAAGACAACAATCAGCAGTATAAATTCTTGGCCAAGGATTTTTAATATAGGACGGTTATACAAATTTTCTTTCCACATTCTCGTTAAATGAGGTGTGCAGGGTTGTGATATATGCTGGAATTTCTGAATCTCTAGCCTTACAGTCGCTTTAAGCGCTTTAATATTTAGGAAATTGTTATATATTATGCGTATTTCAAGCGCTGTAATATTGGCCGTGGCAAATCAGTTGGGTAATATGTAAATTAACAATAGACGAGCATCAGTTGTTCCATTGACTGCTTCTGATAGTCATGCTGGATGAGTTTAGTAAGAGAATAATCTTTAATTTATGTTGCAACATAGAAATTTGAATATAAAAACAATAGATCTACATTTGTTTTACAACTTAAATTATTTTCAAATGTGTATTTACCTAATCTATACAGATAAATAAAATTCAAGTGTCTGTAATGTCAAAATAACAGCGTTTTACTAAATTCATATGAAATTATATACGTTACTTATAAGAAAAACACAATTTTTTAAATTTTTGTCTCTGTCTGTTTGTTCCGGATAATCTCTGAAACGGCTGGACTGATTTTGACAAGACGTTCACTGGAAGATAGTTAATGTCATAGGGAGTAACATACGCTATTTTTATTTTAGAAGAAGAATTAGGATTTCAATCAAAACAATTAAAACATACCTATATAATAAAAACTAGAAAGTACTTGAATTAGACAAATTTATTAGACACTTTAGTTGATTGTTGTTTCTGTTTGTTTCAGCTTGTAGTAAATTTGGCCATCGTGGTATACCATGCGCTGGATTACACGCACGGAGAGGATGAGGAGCGCCTCATATCTCCCGATCTCGAAGGACTCATCACGGAGATGACTGCCGGCAATATAACTGGTAAGCTTCAATGTAATTTAAATTTTAATTCGATATTGTATACTCACAATACTTTGTTATAAATTAACCAAGATCATGTTCTTTTTAAAGGTCTGTTACTTAATTGATATTAGTAAGTTCTGAAATATATAAAAGACGAATAATAAATTTATATGAGAAATATATTAGATATTTGGGTTTGTTAATAAAATAATTAGTTCAAACGGCTTATTTAAGAAAAAATTGTTGGGTCTTAAAGCCGAATTTGGTTATTTTTCCTAAATTTCCTCCAGTACAGAAAGAGTTTTAAGTTCAGTTTAGTACTAAATTTAATGGTAAAACATCAAATATTACGGTTATATGACACGTAAGATCTTTTAGCTTTTGTTGAAAGTGAAAACTAAGATCGTGTTCTTTGAAAGTTAAAGTTCATGACTCTGTTTATATTTTCTATCATAATTATGTTACCGTAAAAGTAAATAAATAGTCACGGTTGAAAAGGCAGTACTTATAATAATTGATCTCTCAAAAACACCTACGTGGTAATACCCAAGTAAACTTTCCCTATTTTGATATTTTTTGTTGCCACGCTTGTCATTGCTAGCGACAATACGTATTGAAAGATCTATTATTGACCAATATCTCTTATAACTATCGATCAAAAAAGTACTAGATACACAATCAGCGACAAAAAATGCCACCACAGAATGAGCGCTCATTTGAACATTTGAGTGCACTTTTTTTTTGCGAAAACAACTTTAAGCATTGTATTTAAGGTTTAATTTACATTGACAACAATTTATAAATATTTATTTCAACTAGAATAATTACCTAAACACAATTTGTCACCAATTTTAAGAGAATATTCGTATGAGATTGTAAAATGTAAAACAAAACATTACTTTCTATTACAATTTAATAAAAAGTATATTAAATATTAGTATGATAAAAAAATCTATTTCGGTTCTCTCACGGTTTGCTTTAGAATATTTATTCTCAATGGCTCATCCAATTTATATTCAGTTGCGGCAATTAAATTGTCAGGAACCAATTTGATTGAAATAGTTAAAAAAGACTCCTTTCGTGCTAACTAACATACTTCAGTTTTGCTCAACTGTTTTATTTGTAACGTAATAAGTGTTTGTTACCAGTCTTTCTTACGATGGCATGAAGACAGTAAAAGTTGAGTTTGATGGTACCCCAGGGTTAGTAGGTAGCTGCCGTGATTCCCCATCTCCCATGTAATTACATTAAGTGGAAATTCTATGGTTAACAATGGTCTGAATCTTCAATTTTATATCTCCCATGCTGTGATTCAGATGAAGAGACGTGCGTGCAAACACGTTTTGTATAACCTTTATCGGTTCCCGTTAGATCATTGACGTGAAATTGGTTATACACCAGCTTGACCATCAGTCTGTCTATGAATAGATTTTAAACTTAAGTCCGATTCGCTTGCTCGTATCGATTTGATCCAATCACCTATAAATTTTACAATGTTTAAATAAATAAAATAAGGTAAGTGGAATTTCTACACAATTTGAATGCATATTTCTACTCGTGACTAGTTTTACTATTGTTTACATTATACATACATCTTCAATGCAGGTCGAAATGGTTTTTAGTGTATACAATAACGCGTGTGATCGTCAGCTGTTATGGCTAATTACAACGGTTGATAATACCGTTTTCATTGGTGGTCTGGTTTGCTTAGTTTGTTTACATTACGAAGAGAATTCAAGACTGTAGAATTTTCCTTATATATTATCCCAGCTCCTGGCTGTCATGAATTAGTAATTTTCTGTTAATTAAGGCTTTTTGTGAACAGTTACGTCATCTATACATATAATAAATTTGTAACTGATCCGAATTTGTACATTAATTATTTTTTTTTGGAAAATCTTATTGAAATAGATATTATTATCAATACAGAGGCCGAATCTATAGTTTATAGAATTTTTGTCTATATGTCTGTCTGTTACCGCATCACAGAAAAACCACTGGAGGGATTTTGATGAAATTTGGTATGGTGATAGCAACATATAGGATACTTTTTACCGCGGGAAAATATCGAGAAATGCTAGTCTTTAATAAGTCCTGTGATGACTAGCCGGTTCTTGTTTTTCATTTTAAGCTTTAGTAACTTACATAACCCACGCAAACATTTTCCTAAAACTTGCATTATGCTGGTATAATAACAGAAAGGTATTGTTTAAACATAATTGGATGAGAAATAACGCATATAGCGGCGGAACGGTAAGTACATATTAAAACACTATAAATCTTCCAGTAAGTACAATGGCGAGAAAACTCCATCATTTACATACACTCATCGCATTCCACACTTCTGTGAACTGTGCGATTTCCGGCTATTTTGTTTGGTTTGGATTTCAATCTTTTAATTATTTTGTTGATCTAGATTTTTAAATCCAATTACAAATCTATACTTTTATTAGATACTAGGCACTCACCCTCGCTCCGCTCGGGCCCTACTTACGTTTTAGCATTTAGTATAGATTTCTCAGAGATGAGATATTTTCCCGTCGTAAAAAGTATCCTATATGTTGACTCGGATAACCAGCTATCATCATACCAAATTTTATCAAAATCCTTCTCGTGGGTTTTCCGTGATGCGGTAACAGACAGACAGACAGACAGAGAGACAAAAATTCTAAAAACTATAGATTCGGCCTCTGTATCGATAATAATGTTTATTTCAATAAGATTTTCCAAAAATATCTAATATACAGATTCGGCTTAGTTACAATTATATGTATATAATAATAAAGCTCAATTACCTAGTTTATAAATAAATAAAAGTAGTTGTGTCAATATATATTAAATTAAAAGTATTAACAGCAAAATATAACTAGTTAAAAATATTTTAAATAAAACTATCTTTTCGGATTTTGTCGCGGATTTATTTGGATTTTTGTTTCCCGATGTTTCGAATGCTTTACAGCATCCATGGTCACGGGAGAGACCCGATCAGTCTCTCCCGTGACCATGGATGCTGTAAAGCATTCGAAACATCGGGAAACAAAAATCCAAATAAATCCGCGACAAAATCCGAAAAGATAGTTTTATTTAAAATGTCAAATATTCGCGTAAATCTAAGAAAGTATTAGTTAAAAATATTTCATCATCCGGCTTTTCGTGCATTTAAAAGAGGAAATAATAGCGTGAGAAAGTGATTAATATCAATAAACAATTTAAGCGTGAGTTTCTGCGCATTCCAAGCAAACTTTTGTACTCAATCAAATTACGTCTTGCACCTAACAAGGAAGACGGCTGTTAATTTGGACTTTCTCTCAACACTATCGCTTGTCGACTGCAGTGTTTTCTAATGTCCTTATAGACTGGATCATATGATATTTATGCTGTCGCAGTTTATCGTCGACCTATGCTCCGACACCAGTTCGAGCCTCCCACTGCGCCATCTCACAATGAAACGAGACAATCCGTTCCGCTTGCTTTTCACCACCCTTTCTAACTCTCACGGGCCAATTCAATCTAAATTGAGCTGTCATATTTCTGATTTTCCATTTATATAGCATATGTCGTTCGAGGTTAGTTTCCATATTATGTATGTGTATATATATATATATATATATATGTTCCATATGTATATATATACAGTGTAAACTCTTTATAACGAAACTCAAGGGACTGAGCATTTTTTGTCGTTATAGAGAGTTATCGTTATATGGAGTGAACAAAAAAAAACCAAATTAACAAAAATTTTTAATACAAGAATTTTTAATTGTATGTATGTCTTGCGTCATACTGCACGTGTACAAGGCAATTAAGGATAACAAAAGCTAGACCGACCTCGGATGTTTCGGAGCTTCAAAGTCTTTTGTTACCTGATAACATAACATAAACAATAATACCGATAATAAATATTTACTGTCTAAAAATATGAACACATTTCTTCGTAATAGAGAATGGCGTATCGCTATAAAGAGTGTTTCAATATGTGAGTTTTAACGCAAACCAACCAACTTGGGCTCACTCCAACGTTATAGGGAGTTTATCGTTATAAAGGATAATGTTATAAAGAGTTTACACTGTATATGTATATATTTATTTGAAAAATATTTTCGTCACAGTTTGCAGGACAAAAAAGTATTAAAAACCATTTTTCCCACGTAATTTGTATGGGAAAACTTAAAATTCAATGGAGAATCTCTTAAAATTGGAATTTTGAGCTCCGCTTTTAACAAGAGCTTTGTTGGACATTTTCTGAGATAATTTGGGGTGAGAGTGAAGAAAAAAAAATATCGTCATATTTTGGCACACCCTAATATATTATATATATCTCCCTTGTATCACTTATTTTTATCGCACTTTATATTTATCATATTTTAATGGACGGCACCGAAAGCTCCGTTTTTTACTCGTGATTTAATGCTCATCAATATGCGAGCGCTATACTACCTGTTCGTTCAGATAATACTCGAAAAGAACCAGTTCGGAAAAAAGACCATAGATTGACCTAAAAGTCTAATTAGCCTATAGCTTCGTAATTTGGCATTCTATAAAATCGTTGTTGCGCTGGTTTCAGATTTATTCATTCTAATTTTATATTGCTTACCCATTTGGTATGCCAATTAACAGCTTTTATTTTTATTTTTGCTCGTAATTTTCAAATTGCTTCGACATGAAAGTAAAAAAATCACCTACATATTTAATTATATTCTGTATGTTAATCTTCATTTGTTTCAATTTTTTATAATATTTTGACAAGGATTGTCACTAATTTAATGAGAAAGCAAAAGATATTATTTAAAACTTTAAACGTTTAGCTTACACAATTATTTTAAAATAAAAATTTATTTAAAATTTCTTTCTTTCTTAATTTAGTCAAATATGACTTAATATTTCATTTTTGACCATTTATTTTTATTTAAATTAATGTCAAGTTGCAATGGACATCAAGCTTCTATAAGAAGCCACATTGTATAGTCTGTCCATTTACAATCTATACTAATATTATAAAGAGGTAAAGTTTGTGAATTGTGAGTTTGCGACGTTGTAGGGGGTACTCTCTGGATCTACTGAACCGTTAGATGTTCGGTAAGAAGATAGTTTGAGACCCTAGGGAGGAACTAGGATACTTTTTATCCCGGAAGTCATCCCTGAAGCGGGTGAAAATGGGGACGAAACTTTGTATGGGGAATCAGCACAACAATCGCTAGTTATTATATAACATCATGCAGCATGAAATTGGTTATTATTTATTAACTATCTCAAAACAAATATTTTATTTAGAACTGATTATGTTTAATCTTGTTTGTATAAACACTGATGTTGTGTGGAATCGGGTCAATCGGTCTCGGACAGGTGACGAGTGTCACTGTTGATTGTTAGGTAACTGCCATTGAGTAGGTATGAATTAATGGTTTATTCAATGCCTACGATGTTATTGTTCTTATATCAGACTAGCGACTCACCCTCGCTTTGCTCGGGTTCATCCCTGTGTTGATTCCCCATACACACTTTCATCCCCATTTTCACCCTCAGAAGGGATGATTTCCGGGATAAAAAGTATTCTATGTCCTTCCCAGGGTCTCAAACTATCTTCTTATCAAATTTAATCTAAATCGGTTCAGTAGATCCAGAGATTACCCCCTACAACGTCACAAACTCACAATTCACAAATTTTACCTCTTTATAATATTAGTATAGATAACAGATACGTGCGAACTGTGATCTACGAGATGCAGTTGTGGTAGTTATTGATTTCTTTTATTATTTATTTGTTCTTTGTGCAGATCTTGGTCGTGTAGACTCAGGAGTGAATATGTGATTTTTGCTGATGTTGTTTTGATAGCGGACTCGTGCTTATGGATATTTTTTTTTGATGCGCACTGAGCATAGTGTGCACTTTCACTGCATTTAGATGCTCCGAAAGATTTGACAATTGTTCTATTTCTGGGAAAAGTTGATATTATAATTTTTGTGAATGTACTGAATATTTTATATTTATATTTTCTAAGATTCATGTAAAGTAACATATATGTGAGATGAGATATTTTTACTTGCCCAAATAAGATAAAAACCATCTCAAACTTTATTGCGTTGTTTTAAAGAACCAGCCATAGAAACAGATTGATGGAAAATGACACTTCGTTTTATAGTATGTACTATGTAGTAGTGTAATTCGAAATAGGCATCTTTGTATATTAGTTTTGTTTACTAGTGGCTTACCCTTGCTTTGCTCGTGGGCGTTTTAATTTTTTTAAGGTAAAAAAATTAAAAGCTTTTTCTAAAATAAAAATATCCTAAATTACTCCATATAACATCAGCTATCTGTTAGTAAAAGTCCCGTCAAAATCAGTCCAACCATTTAGGAGATTAGCCAGAACAAACAGATAAAAATTCTAAAAATTGTGTTTTTCTTGTAAGTAAGTACCGTATATAATTTCATACGCATTTAGTAAAAAGCTATTATTTTGACATTACAAACAGACACTTCAATTTTATTTATCTATAAGGTTTATAAATCATAGCTAGGGGCAATAATATTACTGGTAGATATAAGATAACTCAGTAATTGAACGCACACATTAAGTGACCAAGAATAGCCAGTATTAACAATGCGCAAGGTCATCACGAACAAAAAAATAAGAAAGTTGCTCGACTCTTTTATCGCAATTCTTATATGCAGATCTAAACATCTTCACGACGTTCCCACGACTCACAGCGACCACTCAGTGTTAAGCATTAACTAAATATTAACCACACTATTTATATATGTATGTATGTTTTTGTTAGAATGACAAGCTTTTTCTTTATAATTTGTTTCAACTTTTATTTTTAACCTCCGACGCAAAAACGACGGGGTATTATAAGTTTGACGTGTCTGTGTGTGTGTCTGTCTGTGGCATCGTAGCTCTCGAACGGATGAACCGATTTTGATTTTGTTCTTTTTGTTTGAAATGTGATTTAGTCGGGAGTGGTCTTAGCTATGTTTAATAAAAGTAGGCCCAAGATGGTCGGGGTTTTTTTTTAATTTTTAAGTTAATTTCATAATAGTACAATTCATATAAACAGAATAGGATGAACTTCCCCGTATTACTTAAGTAGCTCCTTAACAATTAGATCATAATATATGTACATATATTTCAAAATTAACAACAAAAGCAAGTTTTAACTTAAAATGAATTTGGCTACGATATAACATTATGATGTATATTTACTTATTACAAGTGACCTATTGCTTAAACACAGTTTATTTTTTAAGGAATAAGCTAAGGTAAAGAGAAAGAGAGAGAAAGAGAGATATCAAAATACTTGTAGAATAATTTAATATTGTTTGTGTGAATTATCAAAGCACGTACTATGTAGAGATATTATTCCTTTAGTGGTTTCTTGTAAGATATATGTAGGTACGTAGCGATGGTCAGATATCACAATCTGTTTCCGCAAAGGCTGGTTTAGTTCGCGGTGGGCAATGTTCGAGCATGTTTATCTTAACGAGTAGATGTTTTGGCGATTTCGCGGTACATTTTGCACGGCCCGTTAAATTCTGTTTATGCGAACGTCTCGAAGCTTGTGTTTACGTGCGAATAGGGTTTATGCGTTTTGAGAAACGTATTAAGTTGGGATGTGGTTTTACTATTGTCTTATTGTAGGTTTCCTTTTGTTTTGTATGATGTTCTATTGGTAGCCGTTCACTGCAGTCGCTGGTTCGATATTAAACGATGATTTGACATACTAAAGCTTTCCTACCTCATTAAAAGTTTGACTCAATCTATACATATAATAAATTCTAACTGAGTCGAATATGTACATCAAACATTTTATAGTAAATCTTATTTAAATAGTCATTATTATCGATACAGAGGCAGAATCTATAGTTTTTTGAATTTTCGTCTGTTACCGCATCACGAGAAAACCACTGGACAGATTTTGATGAAATTTGGTATGATGATAGCTGGCTATCCGGGACAACATGTAAGATACTTTTTACTGCGAGAAAATATCTCATCTCTGAGATATCTATACTAAACGTTAAAACGTATCTAGGACGAACCCGAGCGGAGCGAGGGTAAGTCGCTAGTACAATATAGTATTGAAGCTAGTGGAAATCACAATAGACCAGGAATGGTCGCGGTGATAGTCTATAGCCTCAACAACGAAGCTAGTGGAATAAGAGGATGAAATTGGAAGTTACCACGATTTGTATGGTTACCGAGTAAAGAAAATTCCATTAACTATTTTATTTAAATATTACTGCTAAATATTTATATTGGCCGTACCTATATTTGTTCACGTCCCGTTAAGATCAAAACGATTCACCAGAAACTTAGTCCTACGACAAAATACGACAAGTTCTACGATAAACGTCTATGAATATTAGACATGGTTATAGTTTTAGTTATTTTCAGTAAGTATTAAGAAAAATTACCTAGAAGAAAAAGACAATTCTATTGTGTAAAAGGGCTATTTTATTGTATAGTCGGTTCTAATTAAAAGGCTGTTGTTAAATAAATAATGATAAAGCTCGTTTCATTGTAAAAATTAAATTATATATAGTTCATTTGCTAACATTGCGAAAAAAATTAGTAGGGGTTTAATGTTTTCCCTTTTAACATTTTTTGTATTGTTCATGAACACTTGAAAGCGAAGATGGAAATGTTGTTTTAAATTTCGCTAATTATGCAGCTTAAGCTTATTTCTTCAGAATATGCGTTATTAAATTTTAGTATGGTGAAACAAGTTGAATAACATTTTTGTTGATGGGTTTGAAAAATCCTAATGTCAATGATTTTTCGTTATCTTTCTGACAAGAATTATAAATTACTATCAGAACCCGCAGCTTCGCTCGCGCAAAAACTAAACTTTCATACAAACTTTCATCCCCTATTTACCCCCTTATAGGGTGAATTGGAAAAAATCTAAAACACGTATTTATTTAATTTTATTGAAGAGTATTAATATCAAGCTTCAAGTAATTCTGATCATAAATATTTTTTTGGATTGTATTTATAAAGTGTTTTCCCGTGGGAATTAGATAAACACCCGTGGTAAAAAGTAGCCTATGTCACTCTCCAGCCCTCCAAGGCTCCAACTATCTCCACACAAAAAAATCACGCCAATCCCTCAACTTCATTTTGACGTAAAGAAGGACAAACAAACAAACAAACAAACACACTTTCACATTTATAATATTAGTATGGATTACCAAACGCAAATATGAAATCCTGAAGAGTTTTACTATATTACAAAAATTGTTAAATAATTTAGTATTTTATACAGTATCATTCACACATATCATTCAGATCGATTTTAAATTTACGTACTAATTATTCAATCAAGTGTCATTTAATATTGACATTACGTAAGCTTTTGTAAACGAAAGTCCTAGAGTTGACTCCGTTTCGTCACGAGCCTTATATGTGAGAATGTGACGTGCGTGGGTGGTATTGTTTTAGCATAAAATTTGCTTCTGCTACCGAGTGTCATGTGTGATTAATAGGCTATGTTTATAAGACAAATATTATTTGCAAATAATCTGATGTGTCACTATGACTCATTTTGGCCCTTATTTTGCTTCGACTTGAGCATAAGCAACAAGCATAGTAAGTTTGCCTATCTGGAATCTGGAGTAAGGAAAGAAATGTATGAATTTACTTCTATCATTTGATTTATTAACAAATTCATGAAATTTTCTCCTGAAATGCCCATCAGCTTCCTTTCTTGGGTATGTGGGGCGTGATCTAATAATAAGTTAGTCTATATAGTTATATATAGTAACTTGATTCCCAATACAAACTTTCATCCCCATTTTCACTCCCTTAAGGGATGAATTCCGGGATAAAAAGTATTCTATGTCCTTCCCAGGGTCTCAAACTATCTTCTTACCAAATTTCATCTAAATCGGTTCAGTAGATCCAGAGATTGCCCCCTACAACGTCACAAACTCATAATTCACAAACAACAACTTGACCTCTTTATAGTATTAGTATAAATGAGTTAGTTTCATTCATCATTTTCATACAAATTTCCAGACCTACTAATAACATAAAAAAATATTGTTTACAAACAAATCTAAAAGCAAGTTAAATATTTTGGTTAAAATTTAAGTTCCAGCGGATTACAGTTCCACTATATCACGATAACCGTAAAAATGACTTTAAATAGTAAATTAAAATCAATTAGCACAAAAATTAATTACTTATTTTATCGCCTTAATGAATCACGAAACATCTTTAAAACTCTTCTAAATGTAATTAGTTAACAAGCAATAAAGAAATTTGATTTATTTATAAACAGTTATTATTACGAATAATCACATCAATACTCTCGTCCCTCATATTTCCATTAACGCTGGATATAAATTTCGCCGTCGCGTCGGTCGTGTAATAACATTCCTTGAGTAGAGTTCGCTGTCCGTAACCTAGTTTGGCTTTCTGAGGCTAAACTTACGCCTGCGGCTTCAGCTACTTCTGCTTCAAAACTAAAGATGACCGGTTTCAAAGGCCTCATAAGTAGTATTTTTATAATGCAAGCAGTTATTGAGACTTAAGAAAAAGATTTTCTTTTAAATCTTTAGATAACACCTCGAGGTAAATTTCTAAGAAATTAATTAAATTTCTGAGAAATCTATTGTTCACTGTAACGCCGGCGTGTCGTGGAGGGACTAATATTGCTGTTTCATAGTCGTAACACTCATAATATATGCCACCTGAGCTTTGCTATTAACTTACCGTAACCATTATTACAAAATTTAAAGACGCATGTAAATTATACAGTTTTAAATAAGTTAATGAAATTATTTCATTACAACATGCATTTTAGTTTTAATATTTTATTTCTTTATTGCGTTATATAGCTACTATTGCAAGCGCAATAATAGTACACTAGCGACTCACCCTCGCCCCGCTCGGGCTCATCCCTAGTTACGTTTTAAGATTTAGTATAGATTTTTCAGAGATGAGATATTTTCCTGCAGTAAAAAGTATACTTACTATATGTTGACCTGGATAACCTGCTATCATCATACCAAATTTCATCAAAATCCCTCCAATGGTTGTTCCGTGATGCGGTCACGGACAGACAGAAAGACGAAAATTCTAAAATACTATTATCGTATTGATAATAATGACTATTTCAATAAGATTTTCCAAAAAATATTTAATGTACAGATTCGACTCAATTAGAATTTTATTATGTGTATAGACTTGGACCACCTTAATACCTACAAGGTAAATCTAGTAGAGCTTTCAAATATTGTATTTATAAAAGCTGCATAAAAGCTTCAAAGTAAACACCGATTTTCGAAAGCGTTTATCCTTACAGACAATGTTACCATATTTTATATATTAGACACTTGTAAGGTTGTAGGGTCAGGGAGAAAGTGGCGCCGCACCACGCCATGTAGGGGCTTTGTAATACACAATGTTGAAAATTATTATTAATAGTGCGGTGTTCGACGAGCCTGATCAGCTTCTTTGTTTAGTAGAAAGGATATCGATTAATATATGTGTTAAATGATGTAAATATCGCCTTGTGAAGACGCCTAACGATGATTTGTTACCTAATTATGAGTTAGTTTCCCGTTACTATTGTTTGTTTTTATGATTGGATATTGTTTTGAGGTAGAAGATGTTATGAAATATATCAGAGCTGTATAAGTTTTGATATATTTTAAACTTTTGCTGGTTTATTGAACTGTGAATATCTGTCTATATTATCTACATATAAAAATCGACGTGTCTATGTATGCTCTCTATGGACTGAAAATGGCTGGAGCGATTTTGATGAAATTTTAGGCGAACTTCAGATTAGCCTAGCGGGTGATCTTGTGAAATTTGGTAGCGATCGGCAGTTTGAACGCAGACGAAACCGCATGTACTGCTAGTGTTTTGTATTATCCATTGTTTATTAGTTTTGTCATAGAATAGATTATGTTAATAGTTTTATTTTTCAGGTAAATTTTATAATCGGCTGACTGGATATTGTATTTTTTAGTTCTCAGTCAAATTACAATGAAATATAATAGCAGCATACATAAATTATAACAGTTCAAGTCATACGGTATGAGAATTAGCCAACAAAACATCTTATACGTTAGCAAGTACACAACTGACGGAGTAATATCTCTCGTGGGAGAGAATAAATAGTTAACACTTAACCGTTGTGCTGTGGGTACATGGGAACATGATGTCCGTAACGGGACAGCTTTTATCATTGCGAATATTAAATATTGCTAAACGATGATGATTTTATGTTTATAGCTATTAATATGTATGTTTATGTCTGTCCGACTTATTAGCAATATGTTGTTTACTTAGTCTTAGGTTATTACTTCTAGGTGAAAGATCCTAGCGGTCCAATTGAGTTGTTCGTGTTGGTCATATCATTTTGATGCAATTTAATAATTATAAATGAAAAATATAAAAAAAACCCCTACGCAAATTAATTGTCATTAAATATTACACTGGCCACGCGTGAAGCACTAAATCGAGTAATCATACGCCAAAATGCCTTACATCATTTTGGAAAGGAGCTGATACTCTTACACTGCTGGACCGATATTAACCAAACATAGCTAAGAACCAATTCAAGGAAACTGGCTTTCAAATTAAATAAACCGCATCGAAATCGGTCCATCCGTTTGAGAGCTACGATGCCACAGACAGACACACACACAGACAGACAGACATCGACGTCAAACTAATAACACCCCTCTTTTTGCGTCGGGGGTTAAAAGGGTAAAATGATAATGCTTAAAAATGTACCAATTAACTAAATCACAGAAAGATTCAGAGTGACATTATATTATACTAGCGGACCCGACAGACGTTGTCCTGTCTACACGTCTTTAATTTGAAAATTTCAAACTTTTTTTAATAATTTTTTTGATGAAAATTATTATTCAAATTGTGAATCTAAACCATTCCCAGATCCCCTTGAACTGACACAAAAAATTTCATCAAAATCGGTCCAGTCGTTTGAGAGAAGTTCAGTGACATACACACTCACAGAAGAATTATATATATAAAGATTTGATTGTATATGAAACTAGCGACTCACTCTCGGACCGCTCGGATTCGTCCCTAGTTGCGTTTCAACGTTTAGTAGAGATTTCTCAGAGATGAGATATTTTCCCGCAGTAAAAAGTATCCTATATGTTGATCTGGACAACCAGCTATCATCATACCAAATTTCATCAAAATCTGTTCCGTGGCTTTCTCGTGATGAACCAGACAGACATAAAATTCTAAAAACTAGATTCGACCTCTGTATCGATAATAATGATTATTTCAATATTTTCCAAATAATATTTAATGTACAGATTCGACTCGGTTAGAATATTATTATATCTATATTCTATACACATACATTTTACATACATTTTTTTGTGTGTAGGCACATGTTTTATAAAGGAAAATAGTAAAATCTAAGTTATTAACAGTTCAAAAAACTTAGAAAAGATAGTATTGTAGATTTGATCCCAGTCTGAATTAATAAGTATTATGCTTTAGCCTATAATTCTTAAGATAAGATTACATTAGACGAGACGCGACACTAGAAAGCGAGTATATTTAGACCTTTGCCATTGAGTCAGACGTCACAATATTTGACAAAGGGTATCTAGATGCTGAGTCATGCGATACTGGGGTTCAAAGACTATGTGAACTTGTAAAACTATTATTTTAATTCTTAATATTAAATATTGAAGATCGTTTGGTAGTTTGTTATTTGTTGGTAGTGCTAATTGAATCGTGATAAGACTGAAGAAGTAAAACTTTAGGGTCGATAAATAAACAATAAATCAGAATTGATATAAATCTGTCGTAGCTAAATTACAATTACGTATTCTACTTGTTCTTTACTCTCAAGGTATCTTATGATGAAGAAAAACATTATGAGGAAACCTGCATGTCTAAGAGAACCTAGGAAGTTGTCGAAAGACATGTGAAATCAGCCAATCCGCACTTGGGCAATGTGGTGACTGGTGGTCTATGGCCAGATTCCCTTTATAGGAAAGAGAAGCTCGTGCCCAGCAGAGGACAGTGTAATAATGACGTACATACATTCTCCGTCAATCATAATCAATTCAAATAATTTTATTTACTAATAGCGGCTTACCTTCGCTTCACTCGCGTTCGCCTCTAGGAAAACAAAAACAAACCTATCCCACCGGAACCGTATATTTTTACGGGATAAAAAGAAGCCTATGTAGTATTCCAGACTATAATCTATCTCTGTGCCAAATTTCATCCAGACCCGTTCAGCCGTTCTGGCGTGATTGAGTAACAAACATCCAAACATCCATACTCACTAACTTTCATATTTATAATATTAGTATAGATAAACTATAAAATGTTCACAATCCAATCTACACTCTTCTAATATGAATTTAAATATATAATTGAGTTATTTGGTCATTTAAATTTACATATTTATTTACAACTTTAAGTTTTTTACGCAGCATCTGATGTTACTTAATCGGGCTGTTACAAAATTGCGATATAATATATTGTCTGGTCGTCTAGGCGCCGGTCAGGACTGTGATCGTTTATTGCATATAATATTTACGCTTCGTGACAAAACAATGAGAGTCTATTGTCCCTTGTTTATTAGTTTGTAACTTAACAGAAATAATAAATTAAAATATTATCTTACATAACTTTGTTGTAGACCTTTGAAATGGTATAGTTTTCACTGGAACTGCTTATTTGTATAGGAACTCTCATGAGCCATATCCCCGTACTTGGCCAATGTTTATATTGGCGCAGGGCGCTGTTATCATATCATATTAAAAGTTTATAACCTAAAGATCGAGCTGTAAAGCCTTGAATTGTCAGTAAATTACAGAGGCATAATTAATTTAATGGATAATCGTAGGAAATTATATTCTGGGCTAATTTTATAATAACATGATTACAAATCTTTTACTGTGACCACAGCTATTATTATTTGATAACCTATTATTTAGACTAGTCATTGGTCACGGTAATGTCGAGCAAGGAGTGAACAAAGCATAAGCAAAATGCGCTTGCGCAACTTGTGCGTTTGGCGCCAGGTCACTTCGCAGTTCTGGTGATCTATATTCATCTCAGGAAGAATAATTATATAAAGGTAAAAAAGAGAATAAAATAAATATTAATAAAAAGTTAGAATAATTCAGGATATAATATTTCAATAAACAGATTAAGTTTGTAACTAAAATAGGATATGTACTAAATAATTACGTAGAAATTGATTTAGACGACAGCTGTTTTTGTCCAAATTTTTTACTCATATAATGCGACATTTCTGATATTTTACATCATATAATGAACAAGAGTTTATAACAACATACTTATTACTTATAAATCTATACGTAAGGTAACTTTTTAAATAAACTAAATATATTACGGAAATGTGTAAATGCACTTCCACGTGAAACAAATGCAGAAATCACACTCAGCCCGCTCGTCTGATGACCGGACAGTTAGCTATGATAGATCGTAGTTGGGTTATCCGTGCAATTTTGACCAGTTAGGTCGTTAATATTAAATCTCCGTCATGATTCATAATAGTGCCCGTTACGTGTGAAGGGGGCTTTGGAGTAACAGAGCGTGACCGAAGCGACTTGCAACACGCAATAGTATCACACGTGCCCATCAAGGTCATAAGGATTAGGCGCTCGGCTATCAGAATTTAACTGGGTCTTTGTCTAAAACGTCAATACTAAAATAGTAAGATAATGTAACTAACGGTCATTAAAGTAATTGTGTTAGCTTCTTGTAAATGGGGGCTGTCGGTTTTGGAACATGTTAGGTTGTACTGCATTTGCATTGTTTAGACTAGCGTTTTACCTCGGCTCTGCATTCGTAGTTCAATTATGTATTACTATATATTTAAATATTATCGCCTATATCTTTCTTTGTTGTATAAACTATTACTATAAAGTTTCAACAAAATCTGTTTAGTAGTTTTTGCGTGAAAGAGTAACAAACATCTATCCATCAATCCGTCCATATATCCTTATATATTTTTATTAACTTTAATTTATCTAGAGTGAATATGAAATGTTTCTGTGCACATTTTGCTAATTATACTTTAATTATGTTCTCTACAGAGGATGATGAGGAAATCGGGGCTTTATCAGAAGGTTCAGAAACGTCTGAAGGAGGTCGCGCGGATACAGACGATGAGGGTATTGAAAGGGACGCTGAACCACCACCAAGACGACGCCGACCTGTGAGGCGGTTTATGTTGAAGGACGTTATAGAGGTAAGTGCACAGCATAGATACATACATATGTTTTCAAGCTATATGGGACTTTAATGGGACTTTCACTGACAAATGGAGGATTTGGGCGAAAGTGATGTAAATCACTTTCTATCTCGGAAACAAGAAAGGATCACTCTCTCATATTGTAAAAGAAAAGGAAATTCACTGACGGGTAGAGGGTTTGAGTGTGACAGACACACATATACATAATTGTGTGTTGTTGTGTACTGTAACAAAAGCGAGTGGGGCCGCGGTTGATCGAAAACAAGAAAATAGCACTAACATAACACTTCATTTCCAATATAATAATTATTTTGTGAGGATAAAATAAAACATTATGCCAAGTCACTAATTAATTCAATTTTTACAAGCGACATTAACATTTAGAATATTCTTCTAATCGTTAGGTAATCATTTCCGTGTTTCTAAATACCATCGTATGTAGTCTACAATTTATTGTCATATTTTATTGTTATTATACGCATAAGTATTAGATGATAGAAAGTTGATTGTAATCGATCGGTTTTGCTGTATAGTACAGAAGATGCATTTTTAAATTGAGTTTAATAGGTATTATGTAATGCTCATATTTAAAACGGTAATTTGTATGGCTTAACATTTTTTAAATGTGGCCTGTGTGTTGGAGTTGTTGAATTTTGGCATTTATATAGAAGAATCTTCATGGTTTAATCATTTTAGACCATCTAGATATACTGCACCATTGACTTTTAAGCTTTTGTAATTTATTTACTTTGTTCCATCTAATCTAGATGCATATGAAGTGTAAGTGTTCTAAGTACTCAAAATTCATTAGGTGTTGTTTTATAGTTGTAATTAAACCCATCATTTACGATAGTTCAAACTTGTAACCCATTAGATTGCTGTGTTGCATCACAAAGCCATAAGTGCACAGTGACATTTACTTTCACTCCTCACGGGAATGTATGGGATAATCCAGTTTATAGACCTGTTAAGTGTATTCTGTCGGGTGATTAAAATATTACGTTAATAGGTACCTACTTAGGTAGTATGAATTTTCATAACTTTTAGCAATCTCGAAATAGATTGCCTGGTGAAAGTGTGCGCTTTATTTATTAATTTGTGCTTATTGCATATTAGTCAGTTATGTTTTGTTAAATAATTGAATCGATATCATCTGGATTAAGTCTTTTAAAAAAATGTAAGTTTTGCTTTAGATCTTTTTGTGAGTTTTTAACCCCCGACGCAAAATGACGGGGTGTTATAAGTTTGGCGTGTCTGTGTGTGGCATCGTAGCTCTCAAACGGATGAACCGATTTTGATTTTGTTTTTCTTGTTTGAAAGGTGAATTAGTCGGGAATGCTCTTAGCCATGTTTGATGAAAATTGATCCAAGATTGCCGCTGTCAAAAAAATGGCGGATTACATATTTTTTCACATCCCTGAATATGGGTATCAAATGAAAATTATGATAAACTTCAAATCCAAGATGGCCGCCGCCACAAAATGGCGAATTACATGTCGGGGGTTTTTTAAATTTTAAATTTTATTTTATCTACTGTTAAGTTCGTCTAAAATCTAAATCTTATCACTTTTTACAAGTTTATGTACCACAAAATAAATTATTTGTGTTGTGGCATTTTTTATAGTAAAATAGTTTTAATGTTTATACATGTCTAAAGGCATAACTGTAGCATGTATATCCAATTATTTAGTCCTCAAGTTATGTTAATATGTAATATATTATACATAGTTCATATCTATTTAGTATTTACTTTAGATTCCATTGCAAGTACGCAATTTCAGTCGCCTTTAATTATAAATTTTCTGGCCGAATGCGGCCTGGCGGCTGCTTATACTGGCTAGCCAATTACGTAGGAATATCATATCAAGATACAACATTGTTTACACCAGCGCGAAAATATATTGTATACCTATACCCTTCCTTCCGGTTTTTCTTTGATTTGGTAAATGCAACTTTACCCATAATGCTTAGCATTTTCTATATAAAAAGTTACGTAAATAATGTTAAAATGCGGACAAATTATATTAGCATTTATGATTATAAGGCAACTCAATAAAATAACTTTCGGTGAGCTTTTATTAACTAATTCGTATGCTAATACATATATATGTATAATTAAATTAATTGGAATAGATAATTAATTGCTCATAAGTCAACTAAAGCAGTAGCTTTTTGATTAGAACATAAACATCTCATATTTTACCTTTATTATCTCTATTACATCTTTGATGAAGATGAAGATGATGAAGAGTGGTACTCCTTTGATTATTCTAAACTAAGTTTATTATCATGCTTAGGAAAAATTTATTATGCAATTTTTTTTTATTATTTTTTATATATAAAAACACTATAGGCAGTGGTAGCCCAGTGGTAACGCGCTCGCTTGGGGAACCGAGTGAAGCGAGTTGAAATCCCGGGTCTTGCACCTGATATTTTCATGTGCGAATCATTTCTAACATGATTACCACTTGTCTTCACCACGGCGAAGGAAAATAACGTGAGGAAACCTGCGTGCTGAGAGAACTTAGCAAGTTTTCAAAAGACATGTGAAGTCCGCCAACTCGCACTTGGCCAGCGTGGTGGACTATGGCCTGATTCTCCTCGTACTGAAGGGAGGTCCGATCCCAGCAGTGGGACGTTAAAAAGGACTGATTACATACAATACATACCTACAATATACTTAGGGATTTAGTGTCTTATAGAGGCGGACGTGAAAAGTCTTACAAAATGTCTTCAGCAAATTGTGGAACTGGAACTTTATTACTGCGGCAATGAAAGTTTGAGTATCCAGACGGCTGAAGTAATATTAAGTAGGTAGTTAAATATATTTTTTTACTAGTAACTTTTGCCATGACACGCAGTGACTTCCGATATTTTAAAATATCTGATATACCGCACTATGTCGATTATTTGTATTACTGTACACTGTACTGTATGTAGTATGTATAATGTACATATGTAGGTATGTACGACCCGGTTTTATATCATAATCCCTCCACGACCGCGGACACGCCGGCGTTACAGTTAACAATAGATTTCTTAGAAATTTAATTAATTTCTTAGAAATTTACCTGGAGGTGTTAATGTGGAGTTGGAAAGGAAGTTGGAGTTTAAAATATCCGCATAATAACTTAATACCGATTGAAAGCGGAGCCTTATAATTTCATTATGGGGAAAATATTTACCTACACATGTTAGTCATATATTGCTCCGAAAAAGAAGTATCAAAATAAATTAAAATTAGAAAAGGCAACTAAGTTTAATAGTTATTTATATGTGAAACGTGATTTAAGCCACTGCTGTCATATTTGCATCACGTTATAAAGAAAGTGTTTGAAATTTAATCTAAGATGAATAAATCTTTACTTAAAAACTATAGAAATCTAAATTTCTAGTATTACGATCTAACTAACATGAATAATAATATTATATAATTCATGCAAATATAATAATTAAGAACGCTATCGGGGTGAAGAGTCTGTATATCTTTACTATACCTGAACAGAACATAGAAGAATAATAAATAAATATGTTGGGACATTAACATACAGCACCATCTAGTTCCATGGTAAGCTACGAGGTTTGTGTTAAGGATGCCAGATAGTTGAAACACTACACATATGTAACTTTAAATACATACATATTATAAATATAAACACCCATGACTGGAGTACAAGCATTCGTGTTTATCACACAAATGAGTGCTTCCAACGGGACTTGAACCCGCAACTGCTGGAACAGCAAGAATGGTTACTACAAACAGAGCCAAACGTGTCGTCAAAATATTCAGAAGGTTATCTTTGTGTCAAATCTATAATAAATCTTAATAATTACATATAGGAGTCACTAATATTTGCTAATGAGGTAATTAAGAAATACAATAAATCAAAGTCTCAACGCGTGTGCTGTTACTGCTTTGACTTCGATAAGTAAAGCACTCAAGCAAGCCACATATTAATAATATGTAAATTTGAGAAATTATGGATTTTCTCCATCGTATGTTCATTCCAATTATTTCGTCACACCAACAGTTACTATCACGTCTAACTAGGAATTTTGTTAAAACTATAGACTAAAACCAGTAAGTCTCATACATATATCAAGTAAGTCATCTTTTATAATAGGTACTGTAGAAAAGGGAAGTTCGAATTGTTTTAACTTTATTTATATTCTTTCTTTACATAAGTTAGTACGTTTTGTTACGATTATGGCCTAAAGCTCAATTTTCATTAATATTTTTTTTATCTAAAAGTATTTTGCTTTCTTTAATTCAATCAATTTACACAGATAGAAATTTAGTAGGTAAGTCCAATTAAAACGTTTCGGCCCGTATCAATTTAGTTCGCAAATTTAATTCGCATTTCATTTCAATAAACATTTTCTATATCCCTTGTAAATGAAATTGCGAGAAAATAACAATTTATTTAAACATCCAAAAAATATAATTCAAACTGCATTTAACAAGATGTAAGTCTATATCTCTCGCACCTCAGATATTTTCATATGCGAATCATTTATAACTTGATTACCACTTGCTTTACGGTGAAGGAGAACTTCGTGAGGAAACCTGCATGTTTGAGAACACCAAGCAGATTTTCGTAAGACATGTGAAGTCTGCCAACTCGCACTTGGCCAGCGTGGTGTACTATGGCCTGGTCCCTCTCGTATTGAAGAGTGCCCAGTGCCCAGCAGTGGGACGTTAAAAAAGGGCTGAATACAAGTCTATATCTGTGTATGAACATATATACATACATAACTCGAAACATAAATATGACAAGAGGCGTGACTTGATATGTCAGTGACAAGCATTATTCTAATAGGTTTTGTAAGATGACTTGATAAGTGGTCTAAAATGTGCGTACTAAACTAGCTCAAGAGAACCTACTACAGGGTACCTCAAGTGTTTGGCAAATAGAGATTTGTACGAAAATATTACCAAGTTACTTGCGGCTTGAATGCAACTTAGAGATATTTTTATACTACGTTTTGCTCCTAGGTCCCCATGCGTGGTTTATTGATGTATAATTTGCCTAAAGTATTATATCTAACACTACGCTACCACTCTGCCTTTGTAGGGGTGGTCGTGTTGTGTCAGATATTTTCCTTCCTTCCTCAATCAATGGGCTATGAATATTTTTTCTTTGTTATTTGTCATTTAATTTTAATTCAATAACATATCATGCGAAAACTAAAGAAAACTAAGTTAAGAAAAATGGTGTCTTTAAAAGTGTTCAAAATGAATACAACTTTGTCATCAGCGACTCACCCTCGCTTCGCTCGGGTTCGTCCCTAGCTTGATTTCCTATACAATCTTTCATTCCCATTTTCACCTCCTTAAGGGATGATTTCCGGGATAAAAAGTATCCTATATTCTTCCCAGGGTCTCAAACTTATCTTCTTAGCAAATTTCATATAAATCGGTTCAGTAGATCCAGAGATTACCCCCTACAACGTCACAAACTCACAATTCACAAACTTTACCTCTTTATAATATTAGTATAGATAATATGAATAAAATGTCATTATATTTTATCATCTTGTCGCTTTGTCAAGTTTGCCAAAGTTCACCGATTCGTTTCGCCCTGTAAGATGAACGTTTACGTTGAAATAACAGTAATAACAGATGTTTGGAAAGCGACTCATAAATCATTTTGTAAAATTATCTAAAATATTGATGTAATCGACTTGTCTTCGGTTTTATTGTCATGACATTTGGTCACAGTCATTCACGTCAAAGATATTTTCATGCCAATACCCGGATTTAGACAAGGTATCTTGGTACTATGATCTAATTGCATGATATATATATATATATATATATATATATATATATATATATAATATGTTATTTTCGTAACAAAATATATTTTGTGGGATAAATTGAGTCATGTCAGTGAAAAAATGTCTTATTTGAAGTTATTTTAACACAATAAAGCCTACAGCAGGTCGTTACTATTACATGATAGTCTTCCTTTCTACTTCAACTTATTACATGGAACACTTACAATTGAAATGTTTATTATACTAGACTAAAGCTAGACACTAAACAGCCTCCCGCCGTTTAAGAGACAAATATTACATGACGAGTGTTGTCAGCACTGTCTGTTCATATCCTCATTAAATAATTCAAATTAGATACAAATACGCTTTATTTAGTGTTCTAGCATTAGCCACTAGTTTAAGCACAGTTTCTACCGTAAATAATAGTTATAAGTTTTTATTGTAATGTCTTAACCTTAATTTAGTTTTAACTTTTTTTTCTAATTTAAAATGTAATAGAAAAACTGAAATTTTATAAACATATACCGGGGAAACGCCTCTTTTCCGGGATAAAAAGAAAAGATCTAGGTGCCTAATCTATCGTAAGCATAGCCTGTGCGTTACTTCCGGTCTATTTGTGAATTTCATCCAAATTCGTCCACTCGTTTCTAAATGAACTTAATTAACTTTATTGCACTTACATAGCTATATCTAAAATACAGAAATTAACAAATAATAAAATTAATTAGCAAAGATGGACTTATCTCTAGAAAAGATTTCTTCCAGTCAATCTAACTGAGATAAAGAGATAGTATTAAAAATCAGGCTAAAGTATAAAATATAAAAAGTATAAAAAATGCTAAAACACGTATTTACGTATTTTTTTTAGTTGTATTGAAGAGCATTAATATTAAGTTTCAAGTGATCATAAATATTTTTTTGGATTGTATTATAACGTATTTTCCTGTGGGAAAGAAATAATCTCCCGCGGTAAAAAGTAGCCTATGTCATTCTTGGAGCCCTTCAACTATTTCCACACAAAAAATCACGCCAATCCGACAAGCCGTTTTGACGTGAAAGAAAGACAAACAAAGAAACAAGCAAACAAACACACTTTTACATTTCTAATATTAATTATGGATAATAAATATATACATACATAAACTTTAGCAATTATAATAGTAGTTCGATATGTTTTTTGACAATTCACAGCGATGCGTATGGCACTGCGGCGGTGGCAACGGACGCATCGCGCGGGAGACGGCGGCTGCTCATTACCGCGCCGTGTGCCGGGCGCTGGTCGCCGAGGCTCTGGAACTTGCATCCTTCCTCGCGAGGGTGAAGGTCGGAGGTGCAAGGGACATGGGGGCGGCAGAGGACTCCGCTACACACTTAGATACTTTGCAATTTTCTGACTGGGTAAGTTTGCTTTTAAATAGAACAGATGTTAAACGTAAATTAAAAAGAGCGATTAAATCTTATTCCTCTTCTATCATCTTCTACGCCTTATAAGGAAAACAGCCCATATGTTTTACTGTGTACCTTACCTTATAGGTTATGGTTATTGATAATCATTAGGAAAACAGTCAAAAGTTACTACTTTACGAAAGCTTCTAGAATTTGACACCACCGTTATAATATTACGGTTTAGTTACCAAATTAAAGTATTGCTATTAATTGGCATTGTGCTCAGGATTTTGAATTACATAAATAGATCTGTATACTGCAGCGTTTAGGTTTAGCGTTAAGTACCTATATATTAGGTGCATTTATATGTACATACAAATGTAGGTATATGACAATATAGGAACTATGTTGTTTAGAAAAACAAATATATTACCTAAGGTCCAAGTTATTATTATATTATATTAATTTTAAAAAACATATGCGATATATATATACATATATATATATATATATATATATATATATATATATATATATATATATATATGTAGCTAATGAATTTTACTCTAGGTAGGTCTATAAAGTATGAATATCACAGCTTGTGTACATACAACATAAAACCTTATTAAGACTAGCAAGTGGGAGGATTGTTTCTAGTAATTGAATTCTCTTTAATTAATTTTGCCATTCTAACAATGTAACTTATTTATTGAGATCGAAATCAATTTCGATATGTAGATTAAATGTGACGCAATAGTAATTTAATCATATGGTGGGTGGAACATTATTGGCGAAATCTGATATCTGTGAAGTTATAATATTATAATTATAATAACAACATAACAAGTGAATTTAATTAAAACAAGATTTAAATATGTTCTGTTTCACTAATATGTTTGACGTGTTATTATTTTTTTAGTTTTTTTTAAATCTAACGTTCACTTATAAAATGGAGCCGTACCTTCTTTATTCTAAAACTAGCGACTCACTCTCGCTTCGCTCGGGTTCGTCCCTAGATTGATTCCCCATACAAACTTGCATCCCCATTTTCACCCCCTTAAGGAATGATTTCCGGAGAAAAAGTATCCTATATCCTTCCCAGGGTCTCAAACTATATTCTTAACAAATTTCATCTAAATCGGTTCAGTAGATCCAGAGATTACCCCGTACAACCTTACAAACTCACAAACTTTACTTTTTAATATTAGTATAGATGAATGCACAGTTTAAGGACCGAAGAGTACACTTAGATACTTTCATTTATCCTGGTTTATGTGGAACAGTGTAAAATGTTAGTCAAGGCAGTGATACGAGTTCGCTAGACGTTCCCATCATCACTATATATCGATTTCATATCTACCAAAAATATTATAATCATTCGCAAGCCACGGTATGCGAATATTTCGCAACGTGCCGGTGACGGCGTGCGTGCTGATGCCAGCGTAAATATTAATAGCGGCGTGCTCTCTAGGAATTTTGTGTTGAATTAATTAGATTAGTCCATACGGCTGTATGGTGAGCGTGTGAACGGGCACCTGGTGCAGGTGATTCGCTCGTTACCCACAGACACAGTGGGTGTAAACAGTTTTAATTGTACCTATAAAGCGCTTATGATCGTAGTAACTTACCATTTTATGCATGATATATACCTAACCATTACTTAATTTATTAGAGATTGTAGTTTTTTATTTAGAAATATATAGATTTGGAAGAGTTGAAATTTGATGTTTTAAGAAGACAAGTATTTGATGTATAAACAAATGATTCGTGGACTTAGATATTTTATTGGGAATTGTTAAATAATCATAGAAGTAATGAAATGATTTAGATATTTCCTTATACAAGCATGCCAAGAGTAATTAAAGACAAAGTTCTTAGTAAAAGCATTTCTATTTGTGGCGTTGAACTCGTTTAAATGCTCAGTGTTATGTAAAATACTAGGTAGTTCTACTTTAAGTTGTTTTGCGTGGAATTTCGCATCTGCTGGTAAACAATGCGATCAGCTGTAGCGCTATTTTTAATTCAAGGTATAAGACCTTAAAATTTATGTATACCTAATAAATTAATTGAAATACCACACATGCTTCTTCAGAGCTCAATGAACTACACAGCTGGTAATACGCACGCGTGGAATTATTTATATAATTACGCCCCCAGCAAATGAATGGTGCTTAATAAAGGTGTAACTTATTTATATTAATTACAAAGAAAGTCAGTCTGAAACATTTTTGCAGCTATTACTCTAATACACTTGGGGGATGTTGGTTTAAATTCCGCTACGAAGAGAGGTTTGTATTATCAAACAGGGAATACTATGAAGGTGTTCGTATGGCGTCCTAGATAATCAGAGAAAAATTCTAGTAGGTACAGTCGGAAATCATTTCTGTCTTATAAAAGCGTAGCGTAACTTATATATATATGATAAAGTCTAAACTAACAAATCATTTGGAAACAGTGTAGCGATAAAGCCAAATACTGTTATTTCTATTTTAGTTCTCATTCTCTTAATGGTTTACTAGCCCTGAATGATACAGTAGCTTTCCAGTGCTAATATATTGCCATGTTAAGTGATAGCGACATTTGGGCAATGTTAGGAAACCGCGGTCACGAGAATGGTAGCTAAATTCTGCTTAATCATATTATTTGCCTTTTACTGACGTGTTTGATGAAGCGTACTGGCGTCAGGTCTGACCACAAACTACTAAAGACCTTTTATCTCAATTGGGAACAGTATTACTTAGGGTTATGTTGAGCATGTAAATTTATTAATATTTAGCGATCGTGTAAACTTTGTTTACTAGAATCGATAAAATGAGAAACGTTTTTCACTTTTTAGTCATCATTATGCCAAGAACTTGGTTTTACTGTTTAACATATCTAAAACTAGAAGAAATAATCTACTTACATCTTCAACCCACACCATTGATATTATTTTTCTTTATTATAGTCGAACCGAAGGATTTGGAGAGCTTTACAAGTATGTACAGAAATTCAAGAATGTTTTTAGTATTTCTCTTATATGTTGCTTTTAGTGTTAGCTCACCAAACTCATGAATTTAAATTTTCCTTATAAGAGCGTATTGTGGTCATAAAATGTCTAAATTTATTGTAGTAATAAGGTATACTAGCTGGACCTGTAGGTGCAATGCATGTAAATTAGTCTATTCATTATTTATGGAATTCACTGGCTCCTGCCAATTTATTTATAGCAACGTAATTCAAACGACTTATTGCTTTTAAATTATTCCAGGCGCGCTTCTGGATGCAAGTGATTGGGGAACTTCGGATGGGAGTGAAGCTCAAGAAAGTTAACTATTCAAGAACACCGATAGAATATGAATTGACTCCATATGAAATACTCATGGACGACATTAGATCTAGGCGGTATACATTAAGGAAAGTCGATGGGGCGATACCGCAAAGGTAATAAATTTGTCTTATATAGAACGTACTCAATTACTCTCTCTATAGCTCTAATAAAACCAAGCTTTTGCACTTAAAAATTTACAATTAATGTGCAAGCATATTTTTACGAGTATTTGCAAAGTTTCTTTGAAAAAAATAGCGATCAGACCCGGCTGACTCCATGCAAAGTATAAATTGATTGCTTTATATCTATATCCATCATCGCTACGAGATAGAATACCTGTACTAATTTGAATACAAAAAGTTTCATCAAAATTGATCTAGTAATGTTCGTGTTGCTCAAACAAAAACTGAAATAAATATGGTAAAATTGGTTCATAGGAATTACCAAACCAAATTAATCTAATATACATAAATTATGTATTAGTCTAGTATTCTTATATTTGGATTGCTTAAAACAAATTAAAAAATACTCGTATGAAATTCAAAATATAATTACCAACGGTAAATTAACAGTCATGCAGGTTAGCTTATAAATTCTTTCTTCACATCAATGTTCAATGATATTATTCAAAGTTGCTATTTATTTCTTTTATATAATTAAAAAAATATTTATTATTTTATATAATATTAAAAAGATTTTTCTAATGTCTACATCGCTTAAATATATTTATTTTTGTTACAGTGTCAAGAAGGACGCGCACGCGATGATACTCGAATTCATTAGAAGTAGGCCGCCACTCAAAAAGGTATTATATTATTCAGATTTTATTGTGGTAAAGTGAACTTGGTGTCTGATGTTATGGTTGATAGGAATCTGGTACTTTGTTACTTGCTACTTCTTCATTAGCTTTCCTCGAGTATGAGCGTAGGCACGCGTTTTTTTTTCACAATTTGATGGGTTTTAATTTCTATGCACGGAACTCAAATTCTTTTTCTAAAATAAAAGTTTCCTATGTTACTCGATATACTCGTAACATGAACTATCTGCCACTGAAAGTCCCGTCAAAATCGGTTCAGCCGTTTCGGATTTATTAGTACATTGTCGAGCACCAATAAAATGAAATAAAATGAAAATAAATAATTTTAAACTTTTATTTTTAATATCATTACATATTTTTATTGTTTTTTTTTATTTATTATTTAAAATATTATTCAAATAATTTAAAATATTTCCTTTAAAAAATTGGGGTTTTTATTAATTACTATTACTTGTAAGGTGGTTTCAAAGAAAAACAGAGTAATTTAAATGAAAGAGCTTTGAAGTCATTTATAAAATGTTCCTTACTGATTTACATTTTATAATCAATCCCATTCATACACATGGGACATTCACTTTTTTCAATTATTTTATAATAAAATACACATGCAAAAATCATGATGAAAACAAATCGGACATGAGAATATCAAAATTACGAGACTCGGGATTTGAACACACTACATATTTTAGTTTAAAAAATCAGTAGGTACTTTATCAGTGGCTAGCGCGACTACGACTTGACTCCTCTCATACTAAAAGTGTTCAACTGTGAGACGTTAGAAAGGGCTGTCAGAAACAACAATAAAAAAAGTGCGTATGTGTATAATTCACACATGGTAGTAGTGAAACTTAAGGAAAGTAACAACAAAAAAAAGTAGGATAATTATAAGGTTAATTTTTTTTTGTAATATTTTTACCAAGCTTAAAACTTATTTTATATTTTATTTAACATAAATATACATTTGTCAGACAATAACAACGGTTACCATGGCAACATGGCAATGTATTCTATCTCATTCTCTCGCCGGCTTAATCCTATATATTTATGCGTTTGTCTCTTTTTAGTGTCGCATTTCCGTTTCATCGAGTTTCAAATCACAATGATTATAAAGAAGTTTCACTTATTGTATCTAAGAAACTATTATTATGTTACACCAGGCCTCAGAACGCAAGTTACCACCACCGCGACGAGAGGTGACGCCGCGAGAACAGCTGCTGGCGTCCATACAAGTTGGCAGGCAACTAAGGCCTACTCCTTACTCACGGCGGTTATGTAAGTACAATTATAAATAATTAACTCATTGATAATGTATAAAAATATCAATACCCTCTTCCTGACAAAAATTACTTCTAAAAGTGGCGTCGACATGTGTCGTTGAGTCAAATCAAAGAACAAAATTCAAAAATTGAAAGTTCTGATTGTCTATAAATTCGAACTTACGAACATCACATAAAGTAGTTTTTTAAACGAACAACGTGCGTCTTAATTTTGTAATTTGAAAAGCAATGAACCAAATAGATTTGAAAAAGCGCATAATTTCGAATTATATGCATCTTTTTGAGGTCACTTTTGAGACGCTTATTGTGTATCTTGAGTTTTTGTGGATAACTCATATCAATGAATTAATGCTATAAACTCAAATGGAATAAAGAATATAAAAATATAAACATATGGTGAAATAGATGGCTTTATCAGCTAAGTCAGCAATCTCTGCCAGACATCCCGAGGATATGTAATATCAAGAACTCTCTTGATATTTTACAATTTCATTTCCAAACGATTTGAACTCATAATATCCATTATCAAATATAATTACTAGATTTTTCATTTAAACTTCTGATATAGGTAGCATATTTAGGTTATAAATATAAATAAATAATTAAAATGTTGGAACATTAACACACATCACCATCTAGTTCCATGGTAAGCTACGTGGCTTGTGTAATGGATACCAGATAGTTTAAACACTGCTTTTCTTTTAGTTCACAATTTAGACTATAGATACTTAGACTACTTACACAGTACCCTTGAAAGGATATTTGTATACAAACATGTACAGGGATTTAATTGACGCGACTTGTGGCTCCATATTGTGTTCACTTGAGCCTCCTACTATATGTATATAATTGCTTGAAACCCTCCGTAATAGAAATATTATGCTTCCAGATTCCCAATCCTTTCTCATCCCGAATCCCGAATCCCGAAACGTCCATATGAAAATAAAGTGAAATTCTTCAGAGTAATTCCGACAATAGTAGAGTGCTCATATCGTTGATTATGAATATAATGTTTTAAAACTTTTCAATATTTTACGTTTTATTTTACAAAACATGGTAATAATTACGTCAGATTGCGCTATTGCTTTTTATTTTCAACAGGCTCTATGTGCGTACAACAGTAAGTAATGTTCGTTTATTTTGACCGATACGAGTTTACAATTTATTACAATTTTTAGTTTTATTTATTTTTAATTTATTTATTTGCAGTTGAATTCAAAATAATAATTAATTAAAAAAAATAAGTTAAACTCAAAAAAAGTTCGTTTAGAAAGATGTAGTTAACTTGAAAGAAATATACTGATCTTAAATAATATATCATATTATTATTATTCTCTTTAGAATTCACGGGCTCGAAGGAGCCCGGTCCTTTGGAAGGCTTGTGTGAGGACACAGGTTCAATACGTAGAGCGCCTTAAGCGATTCAAGTTTGTTTAATGTGACATATGTCATCGACCGTGATCCATCTCTGAGAAGGGAATTGTCAATAATAATATTATTATTACACGCGAACGGTACTTACTCAAAAAATAATGCGAAATGCAGATATTTATATTTTAGATATTGCATATTCCAAAGAATCCAAACATCTTAATTAAGTACGTTTCATGGCTGACATAATTCTCTAATGGCCTTTTACATTATTAAATTGCAAAAGCCTTTTGGCCCGCGGTCTAGTTTCACAATGTATCAGCACACAATGGTAATACATGTGATGGTACAATACCGTAATAAAAGTGGGTTGCCACCTATTAAGATAGTGTTCTATCTTCTCTATCATATTAGATAAATCGTAAATTATATTATATTATACTTTCTTAGATTATGTTTTCTTAGATTTACGCGAATATTTGACATTTTAAATAAAACTATCTTTACGGATTTTTACGCGGATTTATTTTAATTTTTGGTTTCTCTTTTCCGTGATTGCAAAAATATTATAAAGCATTCGAAACGTCGGGAACCAAAAATCTAGATAAATCCGCCAAAATATCTGAAAAAATTGTTTTATTTAAAACGTTAATGATAAATTAACATTGTAAAGCACTTTAGCCTCTATATTGTCTTTGTTTTAGTAGCTATTTGAATTTTATCCCGAAAAATTTACGGTTTCCGTGGGATAGATTTGTTTTTGTCTAGGAGCGACCTCGAAACCAAGAGAGGGTGAGTCAGTAATAATTTTATATGTAAGTTTGTATGTATGGGATAATCTCTGAAACTCAGTATGGGATTCTGATAATTGTTTCACTAATAGGAAGCTATATTACCACCGAGTGCTAAAAGGTAATTTTATTGGGTTACAATTTTAATTATTAAATTCAGGAACAATTTTAAAGGAAGAAATGAAAATAAATAATTAGAAAGAAAAACGACCTAGTAAGAGAGTTTGTAAACCAATTTGTAATCTTGTGGTCCAAATCATCTGTATGAAGCTGTATGTACTGAATAATAATTTTCAAAATTAGTATTCTACAGTGTAACGAATCTAAAGTGGATCCAAACGTTTGTAATGAGAATCTCTTACGACTACTAGTAAATTCTGTTAGAAGAATCGCCTTATTATTAAACTAGCGGCTTACCCTCGCTTCGCTCGGTTTCGTGCTAGGTATGTTTTAATGTTTTTGAGCGGAACCGTAATTCTTTTTCTAAAATAAAAGTAGCCTATGTGACTCTCTATAACATCAGCTATCTTCCAGTGAAAGTCCCGTCAAAATCAGTCCATCCGTTTCAGAGATTATCCGGAACAGACAGACAGACAAAAATTAATTATTATTTCCGTTTTTAAGGTTCTGTAGACAAAACGAATGCTATATAATTTTTTCATGTCAAATCTATTTTATTTGATGACTACTGGAGTTATATTGCTGAAATTTAGTGTAGTGTAGACAATTTTTTAGACAAATTACAAATACATAAAATAATATTGTTGACACTAGGATACTAAAGATGTAAGTAAAAAAAAAATTAAGTCCACATGAACGTGTGGACCACCTACATGTAGGTAAGGTCTCTGGATAAATCTTTGAAATTGAAATAGTGGCTAAGTGACATATTTGTTTAAAGAAATGGTTGTCGAATTATGATTACATTATATGCATAGAATAGCACAATATAGGTACAATAGGTTGGTAAATACGAGTATGTACATATGTTACACGATATTTTCGTTTATTGTAAAAAAAAAACATATTTTTTTAATGATAACTTATTTGAAACTTTAAGGTCAGATCTGTATGAATTAAGAATAAAAATACTCGAGTTGTAATTTAAGAGTGTATACTTTTAGACAGTCCTACACTTTCAAGGTAATTTTGATGTGTATAAGTCCTTAGTTAAAATGTATTATTTACATTGTAATAAAACTAGATAAAAATAACCATAAAGTGTCGCTGTTACATAACTAAATCACTGCGGGTCTGTGCTTAGTACTGTCTAAGGTCATGTAGAAAACCTAAGTATTGATCCGTCTATGTTTCCGTTCTATTTTTGTGCTCGTATATATTTAAAGGGACCCACCTTTAAATAATTTTATCGTCGTGTATTATGGGCTAGTTTTATTTTTAGGGGTTTTCAAGTTACTATGTTACACTCGAAAACGATAGAATTGAATAAAATTAAACTTTTCGTAGGTATATCTATATATCGCCGTAATGTTTATTTGTTCAAACTCCAATACTTGTTGTAATTAACAGTAGAGATTTTCTTTCTTCTATATTAAAAATAAAGCTTTATTTCTAAAGTTAAACTATAAAGAAAAAACATATTTTTCGTTTTTAGGGTTCTGCAGCCGAAGGGTGCCAACGGGACCATATTACGTATCATGTAGGTACAATATCTCCGCGATCAATGACATAAGTATTTATTATATATTTATAAGTATTATTTGTATAATAACTTTCATATAAATAGGAACACACTTATACAGGTGAGACTGGTTTTTAATTAGATGAAAAGCCGTTACGTAATAAAATCCGTAAGATTTTAATTGTTTATTGGTAAAAAGGAATGCTGAAAACCTTAGCATTTTTTGTAATACCAACGTAAGAGAAACGAATTAAGTTATACACTTTAAATCTTACTATGGATGCATTCAGATAGGATTCTTTAAAGTAAATAAAATATTAGGTACTTTTTGTAATATATTGTACAATAAATATATATAAAAAAACCCGAATCTAAGAGATTCAATATCGTAAGCTCTTTGTAAGTGAGAGCTTTTTAATTATCAACTTTGTAAGCTAAACTTGGAAGTTGAGCTTAATCTACTTTTAATTGGAAACTTACTAAGTAATATATATGGAAAATCTGGATGATGATAGAAACATTAAATTATAAATACAATCTCGGTGGTTTGAATTTAAAACATAGCTAAAATGTACGATAAATGGCTGTCATGTTTTTTGGTTGTATAGTGTGTACTGAATAGAAATATGTAAATTATAGTTACTAGTATAGGAAGCTAGTTTTTTAGTGTCTAAATAGAGGACCAAATTTTAACGGTTTATTTTATAATAGCCCTAAGATTTTCCTAAAATTCAGCCCTTTGATAACGATGGCAACAATTGTATGGAAAATATTTTTTTTTTTTATAGTATTCTGAATTAGTGCTTGACTACGTTCCACCTGATGGTAAGTGGTAACGCAGTCGTAGATGGTAAGTCGCACTAATTCAGTAGCCACCTATTCACTCTTGCCTTGAAGACACCCATGTTGTAATCGGACGGAAACACCGACGCCGGCAGGTTGTTCCAATCCTTAGCCGCACGTATAATGAATGACGTTGCGAAACGCTTCGTCCGGACGGGTGGAATGTCCACGACATAAGGAAGGAGACCAGCCGTTCGTCGGGTTGTCCGATGGTAGAAAGGGGATGGAGGAATCAAGCCGTGTAGTTCCTGCGCACACTCTCCGAAATGTAACCTATAGAATACACAAAGGCTGGCAACCCTACGTCGGTGATCGAGGCTTTGTAAGTTAGCTTTTACCAGCGTAGGGTCACCAATAAGCCTGAGAGCACGCCTCTCAATTGAGTCTAAGGCTGACAGATGGCACTTCGCAGCACCAGCCCAAATGTGACTACAGTATTCCACACACGACAGGACTTGAGCTTTATATAAAACAAGAAGCTGTCCCGGTGTGAAATACTGTCGGACCTTTGCTAGTATGCCAACTTTCCTTGCTGCGACATTAGCCTTAGACTCAATGAACCGCCCGTAGTTCATATTGGGGCGAATGTCCATGCCCAACAACTGCAGACGGTCAGTGTATTCCAGAGGTACATTCCGGAAAGTAGTAATATTACTTCTTAGCCTTCTTAAATCTTCATTTAAGTTTTATATTTTTTGACAAAAAAATTAATGATTTATTTAATTAATTACTTAATTGAACTATTAATTTAATATGCGTTACGGAATTTTTAAAATTCATACAAATTATTTTAAAATTGAAAATCGATTCGTCTCTAGAAGCCCAGAAAGCATCAAATTTAAAAAAAAGGTTGTATTTAAATACTTTTAAAAGCAGATGCACATAAGAATAAAATATTATTATAAAGTTGATATTTGTTTATAAAGGAATGGTGTTAAGTTAAAAAAAATATTTGAATTTTCAGTTTTCATTTATCTGTCATTCCGGAACACGTGTACTGCTATTCTCCACGCGCATTGTTGTACAACGCAAATATTTAAGTCAGCAAAGAAAGCAGCGTTTCTCAATATTTATATATATATATATATATATATATATATATATATATATATATATATATATATAATATATATATTTGTATTATGTTAAAAAACATAATTACGCATTATAATTTTTTTTATTTCCACGCTTCTTATCTAATAGGTAAGGTTACGCGGAGCTAATTATTATTATGAAATATCTTTTTTAAACCACCTTTTTTGTGTGTCAAACCGCCGTAGTCGGTAATATCTCAGACTGTAATCTGACATTTTAAAATAAGAACAAAAATACATTCAACAATGGACTGGTACCTAAACGAGGAAAAAGAATAAAAATGCAGCTGAGTTGCATAAACTTGTCGCTCGCTTTGGATCGGGAATTAGGTTTTAGTTATGTCTTGGAATATATATTTTAGAAAATTAAAAAGTCTTAAATAGTAATACATACGAATAATCCCATGTAATTTCCGTTTGTTTATATTAAATTTAAGCTAAATGCTGTTTTAGTAAAAAAATCGTATTTTATATACTGTTTGAAGAGAAACAATAAAAAAATAACGTAGATAGATCGAAAATATAACATTTTATAAGTCATGATTTATATACCTCAATAGTACAGAAGCCAATAGTAAAATTAGAGTTATGTATAAATCTTTGAGAAGCGCTGTAACCAAAGACATGTAACAATCTCGCGTGCCGCAGTTGCTGCCCGATCTTACAGCGGCGCGCTTGTGTACCGTCTTAAAATATAAAATCTAAAGTGGTTTATTTTTATAAGTGAACTATAGCAAAATGATTTGACATTTTGAATAGTTAAAATTATATAAATGTTCTAATTCAATTACCGCGAAGTGGGGCTTCGTGTGTTCGAAGTACACGTAGTACTATGTAAATGCGATTAAGTTGTGTCCGTGGGAAAATATACTATTGATAATTAAGTGATCATTGAAATCGGAAACTATTCGGTTGTGGAAGTGTCGGTCACTATCTGTCGGTACATTTTGTGTTGGCATAGTGACTCTAACCATCGATGATGGGAGTGTGTGTGACGAATACCCTCGCTATGGACATAAGTCGTAAGTTATATCGTAAATAAGATAATAGAAAAGATTCCGATGAATTGAGAACCTCCTCCTTTTTGGAAGTCGGTTAAAAATAGAACATAAGTTTTCTTTTTGAAGTAATGGTCATGTATCTTTATTGATGAGTTATGCTGAACAAATTTTGATGCGTACCTTATTTCTACCGGTGACTGTAATTATACTACTAAATAGTGATACTTACTGAGAAGCTAAAACGAGGAAAATTTATTGTTTTTATCTTTATTTTTTTTAATTTAACACTGTTTTTGATTATGATACATATCGACTATGTTGTTACGTAATAATGATATTGTGAATGAGTTTAGAAATGGTATTTGATGTTATCGCCTCATTTATCTAAACGTACGTGAGATTTGATACAATAAGCGTGAAAACTTTGTATGAAACACCAAGTTATGCGGTTCATTTTTAGTATCTACGTATAAAATATAACTAAGGTATCACTATATACATAGCTAATTTACATGATTACAAAACAATTTTAACCCCCTTAAGGGATGATTTCAGGGATAAAAATTCTTCATCATTCATTCATCATCATTCATCAGGGATAAAAAGGCTTCCCAGGGTCTCAAACTACCTTCCTACCAAATTTCATCTAAATCGGTTCAGTAGATCCAGAGATTACCACCTACAACCTCACAAACTCACAAACTTTACTTCTTTATAATATTAGTATAGATACATATATGTATGTCAATCAAAAGAATTTACAGGCTAAAATTATATTATCTTCCATTGGCCATAATTAGTTTACTTACAATTTTAGGACGGTAAGTCTAATCAGGCAAGAGCGTTACCGTTCCATTTGACTTCGCCTCTCTCTTGTATAAAACTAGTGCACAATCACTTCTTGCATAACAACATAACCTATGTACTTAAACATAAATACTCCAATAAACACCAATTTGTTTGCCAATCCCTATTTTTGGATTCCGTTGGAGTTTTCTATCAGTCATCTTATGATATCAATATTTATTTACATCTACTTAATGCAGAAGTGTAGGTACATAATGTGATAATATTACATATCTATACATATAATAAAATTCTGAGTCTAATCTGTACATTAAATATTTTTTGGAAAATCTTATTGAAATAGTTATTATTATCAATACAGAGGCCGAATCTATAGTTTTTAGAGTTTTTATCTCTTTGTCTGTCTGTGACCGATTCACAAAAAAACCAGTGGACAGATTTTGATGAAATCTGGTGTGATGATAGCTGGCTATCCGGGTCAACATAATATAGGATACTTTTTACTACGGGAAAATATCTCATCTCTGAGAAATCTATACTAAACGTTAAAACGTAGCTAGGAACGAACTTGAGCGAAGCGATGGTGAGTCGCTAGTAATTTATATATTAATTTGACTTGACCGTTATTCGAAGCTTACGTATTGAGATAGGCATTACCGTTTCCGCCGTTTATATATCTATCCTTGTCTATCCGTCTACTGTCTCGCTCTCTATCGCACCACCTGGCAGGAGAGTGGGGATCGGTGTGAACGATTCCCACTCTTAAAATTATTTCTTCATTGGCGTCTTGTTTTCCGCCGAGTGCAGTCGTGCTGGCTTGGGCTCGCACCGACTATACAAGTAACTCGTAGCATTATAGGAAGACGTTTCTATGTAAGTTTTTGAGGTAATCGCCAACAAAAATTTTAAAAGGTAACGAATCACACCATGTAAGTACATTTACCTTATTTATTATCATCATTTTTCTAGACATTTGTTTAGCACAAAATAAAACGAGTAACAAATACTTAATAGTATTTGAGAATTAGAAATTTAATGCATGTTATGTTAAATAACTGTTAAAATGTTTAAAAATGTTTTTACATTAACTGCAATTTTTAAATTAATACCATCATGATCTCCCTGCCTATTTCATGCCATGATAATTCAAATTAATATAAATTAACACTACGTAATTCAATTTAGCTTATAAATCTTGTTTTACTATTGACTACATAGATTATACAATGGTATAATTCCTACATTTTAATCAGTTACCTTGCAGTGCTTTGCTTACTAACTGTTTACTTTTAGAATATAGGGGTTTATCATTGTTAGGTGAAGCCAACATTTGGCCTATTTAAGGAACATAAACGGCGAAGCGCAGGACACATATTAATATATAGGTAACTTTTACATAAAATATGCAGTGTTGCAAAAGAGAGGGAGCAACACGAAAAGGGCATGTGGAGACATCCGATGATGCCAGTAACTCGCATTTGGAGCATGTTCCGACAGAAATATAACTAAAATAATAGCCGTACAGTTCGCGTGAGTATGCAATAATTATACATTGTTCAAATGGCGTAAGCAATTTGAGGGTATAAACAAGTACATTTTTAAAGTGAGTCTTGAAATTAAATACATATTTAAATGTCATTTTTATATAACTATGTAAGTTATATACCTACATATTCTTGTGGTTCATGGATAATTGACATTGACATAGTGTAATGGAATATCTATTGGAATTGAGAAATCATTTCAGCACTGTAAACAAATAAAGTTATTACAGTTGTAGTATATATGTAAGTACGTGATATGAAGCGTGAAAATGCTTTCGGAAAAAGGAAGAGCCTACTGGTGTAGTTCACAATTTCATATATTTTATTTTCATATTCATTTTCAGCAGACAATACGATAGTTTATAAGCTTTATTTCAGTTCAGAGCAAAAATGTAGTTAAGATGTCAACACGAGTATCAACATGAGACAACATAAGGACATTAATTATTTTTCATAACACTGCCATGGTACATGTGTATATTGTTATTAGACTAAATACAAATCTTAATTGCCTTGAAGAGGTCCTATGAGCTGTATTTTATAAATAAAACGTCTCCCCGCAGGAGTACGTAAAATGGTTAACCCTCGCAGGGTTATTAGTTATGTGTGTACCTAAGGAGTATCAAAGGTGACCGTTATACATTTACGCATACTACCTACATGCAAATACATACAGGTGGTTATGTGAGACTCATCGGCAAAGCCTGTATTACCCACTAAAATCAAACCGAACCTACCCTGTCTTAAAGGGGCGTCGCAGGATTGCCGGACGTTAATGATCCCTCCACCACGACAAGATAAGCATATAAGCACATTGGAGGAGGATCTATGGAGACCCTAACGCTGAGATTTTCATCTAGCTGTGATATTAATATCATAATCACAAATGTTGAATGTAAGCCCCGTTCAGTGAGCTTAATATGAATATAAATCCTCGCGGGATTGACAATATACTTGTTCCACAAAACAATCTCTACACATTTTTTGATTCTTGTCAGAGTGTGAGTCACATATTAATTTTCTCCAAGAGAAAATGGCAGTGAGTTTAATATGAATATAAATCCTCGCGGGATTGACGATATACTTGTTCCATGAAAAAATCTCTACAGATTTTTGATTTGTGTCCAAATGTGAGTCACATATTAATTTTCTTCAAGAGAAAATGGCAGTGAGCTTAATATGAATATAAATCCTCGCGGGATTGACAATATACTTGTTTCACAAATCAATCTCTACAGATTATTGATTCTTGTCCAAAAGACAATGAAACAGTGAAACATCAGGAGAAAATAGCAGTGAGCTTAATGTGCAGTTTTGATCTCAATTGGAGTTTGATATGTATAGCATAAAATTTAAGCTATGCGTTGAATGGTCACTTACATGATATAGTTTGGTTAAATTCACTGAATTAGGACAATCGTTATATTACTGAGCGTATAATTGTATAGGAAGGCATCGTCTCAATAAGATTGGTTCACTCTTATGAAGATACAAGTCGGATTTAAAAGATATAAATTTAGGTATGTATGTAATATATAAACTCCAAACCTGTGAATGAGTTGGCTTTTGAGCATTATAAGAAATATTATACATAATATTATTATTTTTTTTGAACATATGGATATCGTATATCCATTTATCAAATTTCTAACCCGCACTGGGCAAGGGTAGTGGCCAATGGCCTGATCCCCCTCTTATTAAGGGAGGCCTGTGCCCAGCAGCGAGTCATTAAGACTTGCTGAATACGTTAAAAAGTATAATATTCTATTCCAGTGGTCGAACAGCCGAATCCAAATGGTTTTGGCCAAGGCAAATTATTAGAAGAAACAACAGTGTACCTTTACGAAGTGCATACGTTACGGGCCTTTCTGAATTACGTTGATTAAATGTAACGTAATGTATTTCATATTAAACTGATATTCCCACTCGGGGCATCAGGGGCAATTGCTATTTTAGGCGTTCCTGCTGTGCTTGTAACGACAGGTCGTCTTTGTTGCAAATTAAGCCTTAAAAAGCCTAAGAAATCATACAAACATTACATGTTGGTAAGCTACGGCGTTGAGAATTTTCAATAATAATAAGGGTATTGAAAGTTCCAAGAACGATAAGACTCAACGTTAAGCATGGAATATAACTTAAAATATAACATTGGCAAATACTACTACTAATATATTAAGAAACTGACATTTTCTCAAGGAAGGCTTGAAATGTAGCACATTATAGTGAAAATTTATCCTTAATTTTGGATCACATTTATAAACTACAACGGAAATGACGTATTATGATCATCGCTAAAATTGTAAGTTTTTGACATATTATTATGAAACCCCAGTCTGACAGCTAGGGTAGTTCTGAAAAATATGAATTATAGGCACAAATTGAGGAGGTACGTAATACATTATAAAAATTATCCTTAATTTTGCGTGACATTGGCAAGTAATCTTTGCTTAAGTGACACGTTTTTGTAGCCACTAACAAGATAAATTAATGTCCATTGCTTGGTTATGGATTTTACCAAATGACCGACTTCTACTATATAAAAGTTATGGCGTATATTTGATGAGTCTTGGTTTTATAAGTGACATTGTTTTAAAATTTATATAATAGTACTCGTGCCTAAGAAGTGTTCTCAATTTATTGTCATATGTGGAAATATCCTTTGATGTGCATCTGTGTACATCATACGTAGCTTCTTCTACGTAAATCATAAATTTATCGTCGAGGTTAAACGTACACATATGCGTATACGTATGTCATTGTTAAAAAATCATAAATTTTACACCAATGTGTATGCGAACATTTTTAACAGTATATTTCCGTTATGGTATTTTTGGCACACTTATGGAAAGGATTTACGTTAGGCGTTGTAATTATTCTAAATTAAATATTTATCTTTTCGGATTGTCAAATATTCGTGTAAATCTAAGAAATTATTATTCTAAAATTAAATAATATTATTAGAATTTTTAATTTGAATGCGAGTCACTTTGACGAAACAATGACTCGTTTAGCTGAGCTTTCTTTAAAGGAAACTAGATCTCAGCCTAGTATTATTACTAGCCTATTATTATTGTTATTTACCTACAACATATGTTAGTATCGTGCGAAGTCGACCTTTCCCTACCATAGTTATCATCTCATCTCTTGAGGTATCTCTCTATCTATAAATATAGGCACTTCCAAAGCCATTATCAAGTCTTAAGCGTTGTTACATTTGATTTATTTATTTTTTATATACGTAAAGAGTTGGTTTCCCAAACCAATGGGCTTCAGAGTTATTAAAGAAATGGTATAAAATGGGGCGCACTATTTATTAATAATGAAGAGGAATTGAAAGTCAACTAGTGTGTGTTTTCAGAAGAATTTATTAATTTATTATTAACTAAAATTGGATTTTTAAAACGCATTAATTGTTAATGTTAGTTATTGAAATTATTGTTCGAGTATCAGGTCGCGCATAGTAATGTTAGACATTAGTTTTTCTCAAGGTCTAATGGTCTAGGGTCTCGGCTTCGGGCCTGATCACTGGACTGGGAGAGTGTAAGTAAGAATAAACTTGGTCATGTTAAGTGAACACACTTTTAAACCATAACATCTCGAGGGCAGATGGTTTCTGAAACATTGGCGACCGAGGCCGTAATCGGCCAGGGAGATGTCTCCCATGTTGTATTAATACCTTGTTGAGTTGTGTTATCTACAATATAATTTATTTTTTATTTGTAAAAGGACTTTGGAAAAGCACTGCATTAAGTGTTTATTTTGGTCTTAGTATAAATCTCATCTCAGTGTTTCAGTTACATACAGCAGAGTTTATTTCGTCACATTGGCGTCCGTCTCCTACGCTTGCACCACCAGGCGATAACAAACAAGTCTCAATACGTAAGCTTCGAATAACGGTCAAGTCAAATTAATAGCAGCGTTTTACCTACCAATAAAACGCATATTAATTTACTTACCTTATTCGAAGCTTAACTTTGAATAACTGCCTGGTGTATCTCGACTCAATGAAGAAATAATTTTAAGAGTGGGAATCGTTCACACCGATCCCCACTCTCCTGCCAGGTGGTGCGATAGAGAGCGAGACAGTAGACGGATAGACAAGGATAGATATATAAACGGCGGAAACGGTAATGCCTATCTCAATACGTAAGCTTCGAATAAGGTAAGTAAATTAATATGCGTTTTATTGGTAGGTAAAACGCTGCTATTTAGAATCACGATTTTCTAGTAAAAAACAGGAAACGTATAAACGAATATTGACGGCAAAGACATTTTAACTTTTTTTTATTACTATCGTGGGTTTTTGCTTTCGATTTCGTCATTGAGTGTACGTGTTTTTTAAATAAAATACTTTTTTGTAAGTACTTTTTATATTCACATTTAATGCTACGAAAATATTTAAAACATAAAATATAAAAGAAAAACTTAAGAAAAGAAGATAATCACAGTATTATCATCACCAATCAAGTGTGTACGTTAAGCAGATATAATTTAAAACACTATAATTAATGTTAATCGATTTAAAAGAATAAATTACACCATATTATTTTGTTTTATCCCACCTTTTACACTAAGTTCGAACGAAGGAAAGCGGCACAAATCAAGTCTTAGCTCATCTGACCCGTTACATATGAGGGCTGCCTTTTGCAATGCGGATCTTAGATTTTTCCTTTCACGAGCTGAACGACCTTCATTCATTGTTTTACTTCAATAGCTTTTTATTTATAATACTACATATTTATAAATTAAATGAAAATGGATTAGCTTGCGTAAATTTTTCAAATTTTAACTTTCAAAATCTTATTTAAGTTATACATATTAATAGGTCTTAATGTTGTGTGATGCAGTAGATCTAAATGTTAATAACATTATTAATAATATAATTCATAAATATTGACACATTAATATTTTTAAAGCATAGACACTCGAATTCAAAGTCATATATACAGATAAATAAAATTGAAGTCTGTTTGTAACGTCAAAATAACAGTTTTTTACTTAAAATGCATATGAAGTTATGTACGTTACTTACCTATAAGAAAAACAGAATTATTAAAATATTTGTCTGTCTATCTGTCTGTCTGTTTGTTCCGGCTAATCTCCGAAACGGCTGGACTGATTTTGACGGGACTTTCACTGGCAGATAGCTGATGCTATAAGGAGTAACTAAGCTACTTTTATTTTAGAAAAACAATTAGGTATCCGCCCAAAATTAAATTAAAACGTACTTAGGGACGCCCTCGAGCGAAGCGAGCGTAAAAATAAATATATTACAATTATACACATGAACATTTTTGAATAATAGACCCAAGAAATTAAAGTCATATAAAAATAGAATAGTAAAATGGAAAATATACATTAATATATTTATAATATCGATTTCTAGGTATTTCTAGGTAACGTAAGTACAATACTACTTTTAATTCTTAATCTCATTGCACGTGAGGAAGAAACAAAGGAAATGCAATATGAAAGGTAAATACCATAGGGCTTCCCTGCAATGTCCACCACGGTTTACAGCAAAGTATAATGCACGTGTTATATGACCGTGAAATGATTATTTAAATATCTTTATAGTTATTATATTAACGTCTGCTTCGTTCGGATATCGAATCTATGATATACTGTATAAATTTCATTTAATGATTTCATGCTAAAGATTAGTAATTTCTAATCAAAATATATCCATAGGATCACTTAAATTATACCTATACTAGCGGACCCGACAGACGTTGTCCTGTCTGTTTTTTGATGAAAATTATTATTCAAATTGTGAATCTAAACCATTCCCAGATCACCTTGAACACACACAAAAAATTTCATCAAAATCGGTCCAGTCGTTTGAGAGAAGTTCAGTGACATACACACTCACAGAAGAATTATATATATAAAGATGTAAACTTAAATTTCAACTTATACTATTTGTATAAACAGATAGAACTTATTCAGATACAAATTGTATATAATGACGCAAGTTTCATAAACTATAGACCATTTATCGTTCTCGTAAAAACCTATATTATGATATATGTCCTAAGAACACAAATTACCTCTATGATTTTCATTGCATTCAGTCTGCAAGTTAGATAAGAAAGTGCAACAAATAAATAGGCGAAGAAATTACACTTTCACATTTTTCATATTACTAAGGATTTAATGGGCGTTATTTTTTTCTATTATTGTTGACTTCAAAAAAGATAAGGTACTCTGAAGACTAGTGCGATTTCAAAATATCTCCATACATATCTATTATATCTTTCTATCATACATAATAATCTAATAAATCTAATAGGTATCTAGTCTAATTATTATTATTAGCTGATTGTAATTTTTTTTTAATTAATCATTACTAATATTATAAAGAGGTAAAGTTTGTGAATTTGTGACGTTGTAGGGGGTAAATCTCTGGATCTACTGATTCGATTTAGATGAAATTTGGTAAAAATATAGTTTGAGACCCTGCGAAGGAAATACGATACTTTTTATCCCGGAAATCATCCCTTAAGGGGGTGAAAATGGGAATAAGAGTTTGTATGGGGAATCAAGCTAGAAACGAACCCGAGCGAAGCGAGGGTGAGTCGCTAGTATGTTATACTTTGAGGATGTTCCTATATGGATAAGGAAGAACTCTTTAATTTGATTTAGAGATCGGTGGACATTTTGAATTAAAAACTTCAAAAATTATTAAACTTTCGACTCAATAAAAATAACAATAAATCTATCCATTACATTCGTAACATTGGATTTCATTAGAAAACAGAACTTTCAAGTATTCAAAATTGTTGATAGTAAGCGTCTTGCGGTGGCTTGACCACACCGCTATTAGCGATCAGGTGCTGTTATGCAAAGCTTAGTCTTTAAGTGGGTCTAGATCTAGGCAGAAAATAACCGCAGTAAATTTCTAATATGATATAATTGGAAAATTGTGCAACTGCTAATATAATGATTGAATTTAAAAAAAAATTTGAATATCGGCTTTTTATTATTATTATGAAATTAAATGTTAGTGTCTAAAACCTGCATGAAAGAGTATTTTTCGGCTATTAAAAGACAAAGTGTTTATAATATTTTGCCATATCCAATCAAATCTACTTGTAATATGAACGGCAAATGCCAACACAAATCTCTCTTTGCATCGCAAGATTAGATGAGTGATAAGAATGTTGTTTACGAAAGGTTTACGTTGTCAGCTACATTTTAAAGGTGTTTAAAGTAACATAAATATTAAAAAGTCTACCATAAAGTGACATGTAAATATATTAAGGATTAAAAATATACTCGAATATATTTTCTTGAGATTATTTATTTAAATGATACGAATATCATAATTAATATCCAAGTGTCAAAGAATTATTTTTTAACCGTATGGAATATGCATAATTTTAATTTTAATATTGTTTAAATTTATATTAAAAATACTTTAAATAAAATTTTTAAAAGAAACTAACTTCGCATTTTTATCAAAAAAAAAAACTATTTTAAAATATCAAAAAAGTAAAAAATACAATCAGTGTTTGTGTTGTGTGGTGTCTCAATAATAGTTTTTATCTTGCCACAAGACGTTTACTCGTGACTATTATCTTGTAGCTCATACTCTGTCCCAATTACAGCTCTATTTCGCAAGTAAATTTCAACGTTCACGTTTTATTGAATGTTTATTATGTTAACGTGTAATTGTCTGGCATTAAAAGCCTCTTTCGTAATTGATATCATTGTCAAAATTTACAAAAAAAAAATAAGTAAGTATATTTATTTCAAATAAGAAAAAAACTATTTCTATCAATTCAAAATTTATATTCAAGTTAGTAAAATAAATTTCAACATTAAAATATATTATGAATAAAATAATATTTTACATCTTTTCGCTATTATAACCTCTATTTTGATGATATTTTACGTTTGCATCCTAATTGGACTATTATTTATAACGAATACGAACTAACGGTGTCACGAGTACAGACGTATAAAAACAACTTACAACTTACCTTGAGTAATGAAAATACTGTTTTAACTTTCATACTTCACGGTCATATCTTCTGAGATAGAGCTTTGGAATGATCCATCCATCTTTAGACAAAAGCGTCCGGGTCAAGGATGTCTGAATTGGACGTTTGCCAGGGCCTTACGTCATCTTATTTTTATCTATGGCAAATAACGGCGCCAATAATTTTAACTGCCAACTGTCAAACACATTTCGGATTTATTAGTTGTTATATTTTTATGGTTGTTTATTTATGACTTTTATTTTATTATGAATTAAGTAATAACAATATATTTAAATAACTTTATTATTATTTGAATAAAATTACATGTAAGAATTTTACGTCTTGCAGCATTTGGAACTGTGTTTAATGCAAGATCACGATCTTTCGCCCTTTGCAAGTTGCTTTTGCTCTTTATGCTACTTAGATTAGAAGAGAAAGGTTATGTGCGTATAAACGTTTTTTACTCTAAAATAAACTCTAAATTAACCTAGAATTTATTTCACACTAGCATTGACCGCGGCTCCGCCTGCGTTCAGGTGACCAAAAAAAATTCGTAGGTTTTACATATTACTATATTCTTACATTGCAGTTTTTGTATTTTTTCTCAGAAATAAGGTATTTTCCCGCGATAAAAAGTATCCTATATGTTGACCCGGATAACCGCTATCACCATACCAAATTTCATCAAAATCCCTCCTGTGGTTTTTCTGTCATGCGGTATCAGGCAGGCAGACAGACAGACAGACAGACAGACAAAAATTCTAAAAACTATAGATTCGGCTTCTGTATCGATAATAATGTTTATTTCAACAAGATTTTCCAAGAAATATTTAATGTACAGATACGGTTTAGTTACAATTTTATTATATGTATAGAAAAGTAAAGGCTAATGCAGTTATATTTATTTCTAAATATAATAAAAATAAGATATATTTAAGACAAAGTTACAACGGCACAATTAATTTAGATGAAAGTATGAGAAGAGGGATCACGTCGTTTAAACAAAGGTAAACCCACTTTACTTTGAGACATTGACATTATTTATCATACTTTTGCTAACACAAAATATTTACTTCAATTATTATTGATTCACAAAAGTAATGGCTGACGATTGCACCGTTACATGATCCCATTAAGGTTACAATATAAAACTTGTTTTTATGTATTCTACCTAATATTAATTTTTGATTTAGTCAACAGAGTTTCAAATTTCAAAATTAATTATTGTTCGAATCACCCATAAGGACTTTCAAGTTTAATAACGAGTATTTATGCAAGGTTTAATTAATTACACATTTAAGAGCCTTAATTTTACCTACATTATTTTAATACTTTCTTAGATTTACGCGAATATTTGACATATTAAATAAAACTATATTTTCGGATTATTTCGCGGATTTATTTTGATTTTTGGTTCCCGACGTTTCGAACGCTTTACAGCAATAACGGTTAGGGGAGTCTCTTCCGTGATCTGCGAAAAGATAGTTTTATTTACATTATTTTGTTAATTGTATATTATCACTAATTTTAAAAATGCGAATGTTTGTTTGTTTGTTTGCTTGTTTGTTTGTAAGGGAGTGAGGGGCGTGAGTTTCTTTTTATCGACGAAAGCATCACACGAGCGAAACTGTTTATAAATACTACAATAAAATAGAATAATAATTATTTTACACACTTTCTATGCGTAATGTTTACCATTATCATTAGCAGAGTATTCATGTAATAAAATTATATAACAAATTATTTATTTATGTTGAACATTATAATTTATATTTTTATGTTACAAGCCTCTTTATAAAACTTTGTTTATAACTACTTTGTTTTCTTCATAAATTATAATAAATGAATAGATAATTTATAACAAAAGATACACTAGCGCTTCAGAATGACTTTTGAAGTGTAGTAATTTTTTTTTTAATTTTATAGTGACCTATTCACTATAAAAAGAAATATGAAAATCGATTCTCAATATACACAAAAACAGCTGAAGGTGTACCTTTTAGAACTGGGGCATCCGAAAGATCTTATTATGATTTATGAGAGCGCCGATAAGATTACTTGCTGAAAGTAATGGAGTTTTATTATATTATCTTCAATTCAATTCTTTGTTTTGTGGCTTTTAGACATAGCATCTAGTTTATAACACTAAGATTTAAAATTACTAGTGTTCGTCTAGTGGTTGAAATTAGACCGTAGTCGTTATATTAAAAAAAAACTAACTGTTATAAAAATTGTTTTGTTGACAACACTTATGCCCGATTTCACCAACAACCCATAAGCTACCACCTACGTATGGGATCTCTACTTAAAAGTCCCCTAAACTAGCCTCTAAATTAAATTTCGTTTTACGATCGTCTTTAAGCCCATATTTCGAGCACCTAAATTTGGGGGGCCTTTTAATATTTAGGTGACCCCAAACTGTCGGCGAAACAGAAACTTTCCCCTGACAGCCCCCTAACTATGCTTAGGGGATCCCTTAAACTTAGGTGACGTTGGTGAAATCGGGCATAAAACGTGATCATGTACCAGTTAATAAAATTTTATTTAAAATGTAGCCAAAATGGCAAGCTCTTCAAGGTAATCGGGAAGCTTAATCATTTTACACAGGTGGCTTAACTGCGGTTATTGTCAGGTAGCCTTGGCTATTGATGACCGTCGTACTGTGGAATGTTATATGTACCAGATTTTATAAGGCACTTGTTTTCAGTGGTATATCGCGGCTTTGATTCTCGCGCAGAGTAATTTTTTTGTCATAACTATAAATATACTCGTCAGTTTCTTACGATGATAAACGGTGTTAAAAACCCCTACCCACTACTGAAAGTGTACAATGTATCTTTTTTGTAATGAACTTTTATTAGGAACTTTTAAGCTAATGAAATTAGCACATTAGTGGTTGTGGTATGGTTTTAGACAATGAGTCTAAATAAAAAAAACATATACATTAAATTGTATATTTATCAATTTTAATTTTGAAGTTGGTACATATATACTTAAAACTATAGCAATTAAAATTATCTTCGATGTCGCCGGCGTAAGATGGAATATTGTGTTCAGTAATTATTATCAGCATAGTTGTCGAACTGTTGTTTGGATATTGCAGCTAATATGGAGTGTTTTTAGATTTGGTAGATAAAAGTTTACAAATAAAACTATGCGTCATATAAATATCATTGTTTCTGCCGTATCTACGGAATCAAAACAGCCGTTCGTTATCACATTTATACCCCAGACAAAATCGATACTTTGAAGATGTTTTATTTTATACTTGATCATTCTAAAAGATTTACATAATGTATTTTGCTTACTCTATTTAAAATCTTTGTAAACGCTATTTGTTATTTAATTTAACCCCATTATACGAATATGATGGCTAAAACATCACAAATAAATAGATATATAAATAGGCAAAGAAAAACTGTTCAGTACATTTTTCCCCTTTGTTTGTCAATCGATTTTCTGTAATTTTTTTTGTTTAGTAGCTATTGACAAACTTTAGTGTCATCACTACGTAAGAAGTTACACTTCTTTGACGTAACGGAACAAAAACAGCTAAAGATTTCATACCGTATGTCACAACTCCTGTTTGTAAAAGGAATGCAGCTAACTTCATCATGACGCTTTCAGCTAACTTCATCATGTCGCTTTTTGGCTGTCGGTGTGTGCGCGCATCTTAAAAATTGTACCCTCATTATTTTTTTCAAATGAGCCAAAAGAAGTATAACTTCAAACATTTTTAGTGGTAATGTTTGGTCGAATTTTGGTCATTTGGTTAACACTAGTATAAAATTAAAGTAACATAAATAAGTAGTTAAGTACGAAAGAAATATGATGTTTTAACGGTCTTAAAATACTGAGGAGTCGATATTGCAGTGATCAATCTGACCAATGCAACGACATGCGCAGTCAAACAAAAGTTGCACAGACCGGATGGACGGTCGCCAGACGAACTGTAAAAAACGCATCAAGTTTGACATCAACATTAAAATGTTAAATGAAACGATAGAATTGCTCTTGATTGCTTAAAATATATTGTTTATTTAATACTTTGTTATTGTATTTTAGTAGATTCAGAATTTTTAAGCTCTTTATTTTAAGCTTTTAGCTAACAAAAGCTCTTTAGAGCTTATATGTTTTTTTTTGGTTTTATTATTTTACTGTCATATCCTTCAAGCTATACCAAGCTTAAAGCTTAGTAAATTCAGATAAATAATTTACTTTCTGTAGCTTTACGCTTCAGCTTCAAAACCATTCATAAAATCAATATTTATTTGTTAGTCATAAATAAAGTACGTTATACTTAAAGGTTGTGTAACAATAATTACAGCATTATAATTTCTCATGATGGCTAAGATATGCGCTCACCGAATTCTACACATAATATGTTATTAGCATAACTTTCGATTACATTTGCTCTAATGCATGCAAGAGAATTGAATTTTTTTGTAACAAGACGCTTCCGCGATCTAAGATAAGGTGTTTTTCCCAGGTTATACTAATCTAATTGTATTGCAAACGTCGAAAACAATGCAATCGTTGTATAGAAGCAAGGCCTTTAGTTAATATTTTCTTTATATGGTACAAAGAAGTACTCTAGTTTGTGTAAGACTTACATTTTCTCATTCATTTATTGTTTTGTAATGTTCGATTTGGAAATTACCAAAATTGAAATTGAGTAATACAAAATCTGCAGACTGCAGCATCTTTACAAATATAATGATGCAATAATTAAAGTGAAACAGGTTATGAATAAGCTTTGGGTATATACTTAAAATTGGTTTCTTTAAAGATCGCACCAAATCTTCGAAGAATGGTAAATGTGTTATTTATTTATTTCGTCTTACAAGAAATGAAGTTTGGATATTGATTAAGATTTCTGAAACTATATATATATATGCAAAAGTTTTAAATAAAACTATGTTTTCGGATTATTTGGCGGATTTATTTTGATTTTTGGTTTCCGACGTTTCGAATGCTTTACAGCAATCATTGTCACGGGAGAGACTGAGGTTATAGACGTCTCAAAGGCATTATATACTTGTTACAGACAGTGCTTACCCAACAATAATATTCATACAGTAGTAAAAAGTCTATAATGCCTAAAGCATTCGAAACGTCGGGAACCAAAAATCTAAATAAATCTGCGAAATAATCCGAAAAGATGGTTTTATTTAAAAAATCAAATATTCGTGTCATCTAAGAAAGCATTATGCAAAAGTTTATTTATATCACTAAAGCTATATATAGATCTCATATTAAATCTCTCCAAATGGAAACCTTACGAACCATGTAATTTATACAGAAATTTATCATTTTTTAATCAACTTTACGTTAAAGGTCGTCTCAAAGATTGACGTAAATACGATACTCAGAATTCTACGGTCTTGTGACGTCATTTCATTATATGGAGAGATCGAGTCTAAAAGTTTTTATTATTCTGTAAATCGTTATATTATATTGACTGATATTTTTTTTGAATATTTAAAAAAGCGAAAAGGTTTAAGGAATATTTGAGATTTCTTCTTTAACTACTGATTTTGACGTCATAACTTATAATTTCTAAGTCCTACGTAATGTTTATGTATGGTAATATTTATATACGACTTGGCATTTCTAGCAGAGTACTCCCTAGGGTTAGGGCGCATGCGGGAAACGGGGCTACCCTCCGAAAGCAATATGGCGACGAGCGCCACGAGCTAAGCACGCGCCTTCTATTTACATCGCTTTGCGCTAAATATATTTTTTGTGGCAATCTATCCAATAGAACAATTATTTGTTTACGTTAGCCAGTTTCTGCTTTTGTACGTAAAGTGGTTTAAGTTAATTTGAAACCGTTCTTGTGTTCTGACGCAGTGCGATCATATGTGCTGTAGACTAATAAATCATAGGTCAATGTCGTCGAGCGTTGTTTAGATACGTCATTTTCGCGCTTAACGTAGCGTGCGTTCTACAAACAATCGCTATTTCATTTACGCGAATCAATTTGAGGAGAAAATTTTGTTTAACGCTCTGATTGCTAATGTTAATATAATTTCTGCGCAAATAATTGGGAGTGCCTTATACTTGACTGAAAAAATAGTGTGAATTTTGACGTCTAAACGTATGGTCAAAGAAGATATAAGAAACAAAAGCGCACCGCCTTTTTTCCTGCCAAGTAATAAATATCAGTCAAGCTGCGTCGTTCGAGGGTTTCCCCAGCATCATTTCTGTTCGGCGCACGGCCGGTCTCCGGGCTGGTCGAGCCGGTCAGGAGTCCTGAGGAGCCAGCATTGGATGTTGCACAAGATAAATCCTTCTGGGGCAGCGTTGCAACCGCCATGACAAGTAAAATTTTATTATTAAACAAACTATTAGAGTTCCCACGACCGCTTTGTTGAACTTTGTGATATTAAATATCCTTCGAGTTCTATACTTTCTTGTTACCATATTAAAGCCTTTCTTTAAAGTGCTTAATTATTTTAATTATACTCATTTTGTGTAAGTAGTTGTCGCCTTCCATTAAATTTATAACAAGGTAATTAAAATCTTAATTTATGACTAATTTGCTTTTTCGTTATCTATTCAAGCTACTATAAAACATGGTAATTTATTGTATAATTCATACATTATAGGTAGCGTGTGAGCCCTTTCACCCACTTTATACCTCCAACTAAATACCCTACTATCAAATCGATTAAATTGAGTCATCAACAGCTGCTGACGCTTGTGTGTAGATGACTTAATAAAAGGTTTTCTCGTTTCCTTAATCATCAAAAATATGAACAGAGATTGTACGTAATACGTATAATATAATAGCATATTATAAGATAATTTAAATATGATCTTATATATCAACATTAACTCGACATTAGAGCGGTAATACTCGTAGCTTATTTCATATTGTGTGTTATAAAAAAAGTGAAACTGTTTACTTTTAGTTGCGATGTGATGTGAGTGTAATCATTAAATTAATGAATTCAACTCATTAAAATATAGCAAGTTAATACTCAATCTTGCATTTTTATGTAAGTAAAAATCTTTTTATTTATATCTTGACTAGCATTGCCCGCGGCTCCGCTCGCGTTCAAATAAGAAAAACCTAATTCTTAGGTTTTACATATTAGTGTACTCTTACATTGAAGTTTTTGTATTTTTTCTCAGAAATTAGATATTTTCTCGTGGTAAAAAGTATCCTATATGTTGATCCGGATAACCAGCTATCACCATACTAAATTTCATCAAAATCCCTCCAGTGGTTTTTCCGTGATGCGGTAACAGACAGACAGACAGACAGAAAGACAGACAGACAAAAATTCTAAAAACTATAAAACTAAACTATAAAGAAACTATAAAGTTTATTTCAATAAAATTTTCAAAAAAATATTTAATGTACAGTTTCGGTTTAGTTACGATTTTATTATATGTTTAGATGATTTAAATAATTTATTTTTACGTGCTAGAGTTTGTTCATGTGTTTTATAAACAACGTGCAGAATAAAATGCCGAAAAAAATCTTAAACGATTAAGTACAGAAGTATAGACGCAATTTACAATTAGTGCTTTAAATATAATTAAAAAGTTGATAGTTTCATTCTAGCAAAGTTTACAGTTTGAATATTAGCGTCGCTCTTGTTTACTGAGCTGCTTCGCTAATCGCTACTTGTACTGTGGTGAAACACATTAGGGACGTGACTGATCCATTTGTTCTTTACACCATGGCCTTAAATAACTTTGTTGAATAACTGGTTGAAGGTTGTGAAAATGTCTACTTTCTCTTATAGTGAAATTTTTATAATAAATAAAATAAATATGTTGGGATATTAACACACAGCACCATCTAGTTCCATGGTAAGCTACGAGACTTGTGTTATGGATTTTGATAATATTTACCTTACAACATTTATTTAAGGAACATTATCTCGAAATTTACTATGAAATTTTCAAGTATAAAATACGTACACGACCTCTCTTACTCATATCATATGAGTAAGAGAGGTCGTGTACGAGTACGATATGAGTCATATGTATAGAACAGTGCAGGTTTATTTATGATTGCGGTGGGAATTTCCACCTCCCGCATACAGCCTGCAGCGCGAAAACCCGCGAAGCGGAAGCACGGGTGTCGTAATTGGGTTAAAGTAGCGAAGCAAATGTTAAAAGGCAAAAAGTATAGCTATAATCCTATTTATAATATATTTTTTTAATATTAATGAGCAATTTACATAATGTTTAAGTAATTAATTCAGTCTGTCGAAGCCTCTCAGATTATAAAAGTTGTATCATATTAGAATTATTTATGGAAATTATTAAGTAAAGTATTCACACTACTAATATAAAGCTTGTATACATTTCTATGTTTCTTTAACTAATTTATGCGAAAAGGTTAGACCTAATCGCATGAAATTTAGTACATAGATAGATTATAACCTGGAGTAATATGCTTCTATTATTAATGAAATTTTTCAAATTGTGACGCTCCTTATATACTATACTAGCGGCTTACCCTTGCTTCGCTCGGATGCGTTCCTAGGTACGCGGATTTTGTTCGCAATTTCATGGGTTACAATTTTTTTGCGCGAAATCCTAATCCTTTTTCTTAAGTAAATGTAGCTTAAGTCACTCCTTATAACATCAGCTATCTGCCAGTGAATGTCCCGTCAAAATCGGTCCAGCCTTTCGGACATAAGCCGGAACAGACAAAAAAAAATTAAATTGTTTTTTTTTTTAATTACATGTACCGTATATACTTTTATATTTATGTCATGTTGTCATTACAAGCAGATACTTCAATTTTATTTATCTGTATAGATTATTAACTAGAAATGTACTCGTGGGAAGCGAGGGTATGTCGCTTGTTTAACTATAATCAAAGTAACTGGCTTCAAAAGTTATAAATGTCAGGGTCCGGCTTAATTTGCGTCAGCCGTCAGCACTAAGCTATCCTTTAGGTACAAAAATAGCGTCGAGTCGACCTTTAACACGTCAACTTTCTTGTATTATATAATATAGTGATAATTGCGAAATCTTATCGCAGAATATTGAGCGAAAACGTTTTTAATTTTTTTTACTTATTTTTTGTAAGAATATATTATGAAGACTAAGTAGGGTGACAAGGTAGTTACGATGTGTGGTGTATTTGTGATGTCTAACGTTTGCTCTGGGAATCGAACCGTGAACCGTTTTAAGCAGAACTACTGTTGCCGTTAAGATAGACTTAATAAGTAAGTACCTATGGTAGATTGAAGATATTATGTTGTATATTAGATATACGATATTTGAACCTAATCTATTAAGATATTTCCCTTGAGAAAATATCCCAAGTTATTTATATCTAACATTTGTGTTCGAGACGTAGAACTTATTACTTGATAACATTATTGCTTCGCTACATGGAGGTTTGGGTTAGGATTGAAGAATATTTTTTATTAGACAATGAAAGAAATTATAATATGTAGATCTTTAATTTCATGTCTTGCAGAAGTTATATAGATTTTCTTTCTCATAGATATTTTTATACAGAATTATTATTTTTAACTAACGCTAAAAGCATTTTAAATAAAATTAATTATCTTTTCGGATTTTATCACGGATTTAATTTGAATTTTGGTTCCCGACGTTTCGAATGCCTTACCGCAATCATGATCACGGGAGAGACTAAACTTTCCGTAAGACGTTACGTTAAGGTAAGACGTCTCAAAGATCATTATAATTAAAATTAACAAATATTGTAAGGTACTTTGCTGCCATTTTTGAATTTTTGAATTCATTTTGTAATTATAGTTGAGCATTGTCTGTAACAACTATATAATGACATTTAACATGTCTGAACGCTTAGTCTCTCCCGTGACCATGATTGGTGTAAAGCATTCGAAACGTCGGGAACCAAAAATCAAAATAAATCCGCGAAAAAAACCGTAAAGATAGTTTTATTTAATATGACGCGTAAATCTAATAATAAGAAAGTATAATTGAATGCTAAAAGCATTTAAAATGACGGTGTCATTATTATTATTTCAAGTAAATTATTCATCTATACTATAATATTATAAAGAGGCAAAGTTTGTGAGTTTGTGATGTTATGGTGTTGTAGGGGGTAATCTCTGGATCTACTGAACCGATTTAGATGAAATTTGGAAAGAAGATAGTTTGAGACCCTGGGAAGGACTTACTACTATTATAGGTACTTTTTATTCCGAATATCATCCCCTAAGAGGGTGAAAATGGCGATGAAAGTTTGTATAGGGAATCAATCTAGGGAGTAGGGACGAACCCGAGCAAAGCGAGGGTGAGTCGCTAGTTATTGTAATTGAAAATTGAAATTCAAAAGAATGGCTTCATATGTATTACTAACAGCCTTTTCCAGTTTCTTTACATGCGTATACGTACAGTACTAATTTGGTATAAAACGCTGTTATTAATGTATTGAAAGTAAATAATTTAATATTTGAGTAAGAGTCGTATATCATTTTGCTCTCCGCTTTCTGCACAAGTTGTTGGATGGCGGTTATAACGTCGCATTATATCTTAAGATGCCAACCGTTAAGGGGTTGTCCATTAATCACGTGAGGCTTGGAAGGGGGGGGGAGGGGTTTGATAAAAATCACGAAAATAACACAAGGGGGAGGGGGGGGGGGGTGTAGTAAGATATCTCGTGTATTTATTTTTTCGTCAAACACCTGCAAGACGCTTATCCAGTTGTTAGTGTTGAAGAATGTCTTGCTAATCCGTGGTTCGAGGACAATATACATTAAATATATTCATGTACTAGTACAATACATGTTTTTCCTATGATTACACTCTTCGTTTATTATCATTGTTATGGCAATAAAAAAAAACTTGCAACCTGGTGTAGACATTTTTATTATGGTTCTTAATTTCAGAATAAAATAAGATTATAGTTTAATACAGTACAATAAATACAGGTATTTAAATTAAGATAATATTCAGAAAATTTTAAGATTCGTTGTAGGTACTAAAAATACACGTGATGTTGAGAAGGGGGAGGGGGGGTGGTCTTAAACCTCACTACGTATCACCAATGGGGGAGGGGGGGTTAAAAAATGCTAAAAAAAGATCACGTGATTAATGGACACCCCCTAACAGAGTCCATAACCGTCGTTAGAATTCTAAAGGTTTTTTTAAGAGTTGCATTCGTATATTAAGTCTTGTATCGATTTTAAATTCATCATTAGTAAAATTATTTGTATTATTTATACTTCTTAGAAAAAAATATTCTCAAAAAATCCAACTGGATTTATAAAGATTTAATCTGCTAATTACTTCTGTATAACAAATATATTCTACATTAAGTATCATATCTCCTTCAAGCAACGTACCATTTAGCAATGAGCCATACAACGTCACACCACTCACTTAATCATATAACAACAAAGGAACTGTGCTCCAAGTTGACACAAATGTGAGCTGTACTGCGGCTGGCGCTTATCTAGACCTAAATACCAAGGTTTTCCACTCGCAGGTCGCAGCTGTTAACGAGCTAGCGTGACTTGCAATGGTCAGTCGAGCGCAACTTGTCTGTAAAAATAAGATTATACGTATATACTCGTAGTCTAGTTTGTGCCCGCAGTTTTGCTCGCTAAGTATATATAAAATTGCTCTGCTACTTAGGGTAGTAGAGCGATGTTATAACTGTATATATTTAGTGTTTCAACATACTATAGTTTTAATATATAGCTAATTAGCATTGTCCGCGGCTCCACCCGCGTTCAGATTACCAAAAACCAAATTCTAAGGTTTTACATATTAGTATACTTTTACGTTGCAGTTATTGTAGTTTTTCTCAGAAATGAGATACTTTCCCGCGGTGTAAAGTGTCCTATGTGTTGACCCGGATAAACAGCTATCATCATACCAAATTTCATTAAAATCCCTCCAGTGGTTTTTGCGTGATGCGGTAAAAGACAGACAGACAAAAATTTTGAAATCTATAGATTCTGACTCTGTATCGATAATAATGTCTATTTCAATCAGATTTTCCAAAAAATATTTAATGTACAGATTTGGCTTAATTACAATTTTATTATATTTTATTATATGGAATGAGCAAACGTAATTCATTGGTAACTCGTTCGCTTGAAAATCCAAACGAAATTTAGTAAGAAACCACTTTTATACATACCGTGATAAAAATTAGCCTATGCCACTCCTGTCCAAATACTATTTCTCTAAAATTTGGACGAACCACATCGATCCGGTTACGTGAAAGAAAGAAAAACCAGCAAGCACTAATATTTATTTCAACTATTAGGATGGCGGAGAAGCTTATTGTACTGAACTACTGTTAACCCGTTGAGACTCACTGAGACGATGTTCTTAAATTTTTTAATAAATTTGTTTGTGTTATTTATTTCATGCAAAAATGATAAAGAAAAAAGCACTTCCAAAATCCTACAATATTTAAAAAAAACTTTCAAATCCAACTTTAGAAACGTACATACATACATACATAGACTGATAAACACATTACCCTCCTTTGCAGTTGGGTAAAAAACCTTTAATACGAGCATTTTAGATTTTAGAACAGCATACCATTTTTATGTGACTTTGTATGTATAGGAAGGTTTAACGTTGGTTCCAAGAATATAAATTTATCCGCTTTTACTCGTATATCATTTTTCTGTAATTGTGCGGAAAATCTATGTTTTTATTATTTATAAAAAAACATTGTACAAATGTCGACTTGTTATTAGCCATTGTTCCGTAGTATTCTTTAATTGTTTGCTTTTCATTGTTTCATGTTAAATACTCATTTGCAACTTGTTTATAAAATGCACTCTGTTCTTCGCCGAGTTAAGCGATATTCCTATTAGTTGATTTGATTCTCGTTAATACGAATACTCATACATAAAATATATAAACGTATGTATGTATGTCACATATTTGTATGATAGATATTATTATATTAAAGTTTTTTTTTTTAAATAAGAGTGGACTATAGATATCTATGTTTGTTGACGTAATTCGCGTTGGTATATATATACTCTGCGTGAGTTTTACATAAGTATACTCGTAAATTGGTAATTAATAAATAATAACACCAATTCGTCCATTAATTTACTTCAATGCTATGTATAAAAATATCTTATTTACTTTTTAAATAACAAGTACCTTGATCACTCAACGTTCAATAATCGACGCGACATTTACCTATTGAATAAAGGTACCTATAGAACACTATAGAAGGACAGGGAAAGTAAAAGTGTTCCATAGTATAACATACGATTGTGTAACTAATGGTTTGTTGTATAAAGCGGGTACGTGTTTTATATTTACAGTCTTCAATTATAGGTTTCGAAGTGATACTATTTTTTGCTAGTAATGTTTCTAAGCCTATTGTTTGATTACATATGATCTATGAGAGATTTGAGGAAGATTTATATTCATTTGATGTGGCAGTGCAAGATTATCATATTAATCATAATATTATCTATTTCGTGTTTACAACAATATTAAAGAAAAGTACAAAATGTATATATCTTTATATATATAATTCTTCTGTGAGTGTGTATGTCACTGAACTTCTCTCAAACGACTGGACCGATTTTGATGATTTTTTTTGTGTGTGTTCAAGGGGATCTGGGAATGGTTTAGATTGACAATTTGAATAAAAATTTTCATCAAAAAAATTATTAAAAAAAGTTTGAAATTTTCAAATTAACGACGTGTAGACAGGACAACGTCTGTCGGGTCCGCTAGTATATATATATATATATATATATATATATATATATATATATATATATATATTATGTATACCCATTTATTACTTCCAAATTGGCTATTAACTGCCTGCTAGTTCTAAAACTTTTCTGCAGCTGCAAAACTCCCGTTTTGTTACAAGCATTGTTTATAAAATGAATGAATTTAAAGAGTTGTCTTTGTCATTGAAAATGTATGAAATTTTTAATTGAGTTATAATTGTAAAATTGAACTATTCAATCTATAGTTTTATTTAGATACAAATGTTGTTTGCTGTATATTTTATCTCCATGCAAATTGTCTCTCAGAGAATTTGTCCTGGTATGTTAAAACGCGGCGATCGATGTCCATTCAACGGTTAGTGTAATTAAGACCGATGGAAAGTAAAAAACTGAGTGATTAGATACTGTTATTTCTCAAGTTGGCTATTGATTCTTATAATTATATCTGCACAGGTATACTCACGCCGTTTTGACTGCAGGTAAACCGGAGAATGTGTGTATATGTAGTGTGTACCTATACAGTTTTTAACTGTTCGTTCGGGCTTATCAAGTCGGTTTACCTACCTTACGTAACCTTTATGTTACATTTCCGTTTTCCATTATAAAAATTTTTAAACAATATAATTTTGTTATAGCAACGAGTGGGTCTGGCAGTGGGCCAGGCGGTGGCGACTCGCGCCGCGGGGACGTAACACCGCACGCGCCACCGCAGCGACGCCTCATCAAAGTGGACTTTGATAATCTTGAGGTTTGTTTAATATCATTGAATTACTATTGTGTATATATGCGAAAGTCTATGTGTATGTTTATTACTTTTAAAATTTAGTAGGTACATAATATGTATATTGTATATAGATATGCTTTGGCAGCAACAGTAGTTGGGTACCTAAAACGCACACGGCCAAATTGAGGGTAAACATCAAAACTCTGTCAAGCCTGAGGAGTCCGACTGGATGGGTACCACCCCCTTATCTATTTCTGCCGCCAAACAACAATTATTACATTGTTGTGTTCCGATTTGAAGGATAAGGTAGCCAGTACAATTACAGGCAAGAGGCATATCATCTTAGTGCTCATAGTGACAACGCACCCGCGATTCTGTATTTCTGTAACATAAAACCTAAGTGCATGAACCATAGGTGTTATGGGCGACAGGTACAGGCTTTCCATCAGGTGGGCTGTCTGCTCGTTTGTCACTGAATACCATAAAAAATATATAACAAATATAATGTAAACTCGAAAATCCATCAAAATAGTTTCAGCGGTTTTAGGATAAGCCTGAAAACAGGAAGGCTTTTGAACTTCAATCTTTACTTTTATAACAGTTACATTAATTAAACGACTCCAAAAAGGAGAACGTACTCAATTTGGGTGCATATTTTTTATGTTACACGTAACAAGATATCTTCGCTTATTGCGAAATGATTTTTATATATTAACTTCCATAAAAAACTTTTACCTACAAGGGTAAGTTAATAATTACCTTTAAAGTGTAAAAAGCCTTTATATCTTTTCCGTTAAAAATTATTGTGTACATATGTTTTAATTAAGTAAATTAGATTATGAAACACTACCTTATTTTGCATTTATCTTTATACCATTATTTTATATGCTTATACAAAAATTCATACGACAAATGTATGTCAGGCATAAAGAAAAAGAACCTGCCAAGGTATTCCATTAAAAATTTAGCAAATCTTACACAAATAAGTTTAGTTAATCAAAGTAAAACATTTAAGTCTCCATGTGTCAGCGAAAAACCTCAACAGAAAAGGTTAGCCGATTTAAAAATGCTCATTTCTTTGTCTTTTTATACCCTCTTTATAATTAATGTATGTATGTATTCAGCCCGCCCTTTTTAACGTCCCACTACTGGGCACGGACCTCCCTTCGATAAGAGGGGGATCAGGCCATAGTCCACCACGCTGGCCAAGTACGGGTTGGCGGACTTCTCATGTCTTTCGGAAACTTGCTAGCTTCTCTCAGACATGCAGGTTTTCTCATGATGTTTTCCTTCACCGTAAGGCAAGTGTTAAAAATGATTCGCACATGAAAATATCAGAGGTGCGAGACCGGGATTTGAACCCGCTTCACTCGGTTTCCCAAGTGAGCGCGTTACCACTGGGCTACCACTGCCTATAATTAATACATATAAATTAACAAAATACTGTATAATATGATACAACAGCTTTAGTTACTCAAAGGCTTTGGTATTTGCAGGCAAATGACAGCTTTATATTATGACGAAAAATCTGAAACATAATATATTTACCAATACAGATAATTCCAGTAGGTAGTAATCAGTTACACTTCACTAATTGAATATTGCTTAATACTCGAGTATTTGAAGTGAAAATTCTGAACACGTATGTGTTAATTATACCTTGATTATAGAAAATTGTAATTTTACGGTGTGTTGTTACGGTGTATGTATGTTTTAGATAACAGAAAGTTGTTTGTTTGGTAGGTATATGCTGTTATTAGTGTTCTTTGTTTAAATAACTAAGATATTTATTTTAATTATTGTCACAATATTATTATTTCAATGCAAGTTTATTTATACATATATTTTCATTATGTCTATACATATAATAAAATTCTAACTGAGTCGAATCTGTACATTAAATATTTTTTGGAAAATCTTATTGAAATAGTCATTATTATCGTTACGGAGACCATATCTATAGTTTTAAGAATTTTTGTCTGTCTAGGAACGTATCACGAGAAAACCGCTCAACAGATTTTGATGAAATAGCTTGTCATCCGGGTCAACATTTAGAACATTTTTCAGTACGGGAAATATCTCATATCTGAGAAATCTAGGTATACTAGCCATTAAAACGTACCTAGTGACGAACCCGAGCGGAGCAAGGGTGAGTCGCGAGTATACAAAAAACTCATAAAAGCCTGCCAAGCTTTATACGTACGTCGAGTTAAATTCTTCGTTAGGTATTTTATTCATTGTTACGTAATTTCTTCCTATTTATTATCTAATGAAAAACGGTATTAACTTAAACATTTAATTTAATGTTATTTTCATTTAATTTAATATATATTCGGATTTTAATATATTAATTTAATATATATTCGGAATTTAATATATATTCGGAGAATTCCTGTCTCTTTTCAACAAGAGAAAAAGCGTAAAGTATGTAAAAAGCGTGATATGCATTATACAAACCTTTTTGTCTTAGAATACGTAAATATTTAAAAGTTAATAACATTCATATAGCATAGGCTTTAATATACTTTAAGTTTTCTTTATAAATATAAAAATCAGAAATTTAAATATATTTAACAGACCATATAAGTCTGTAATTTCTCTGTAAGTGAATTTTTTAATTCTTTTGAGAAATAAATGTCTTAAACCATAACAGACGCTAGATTACTAGAATTAATAAAATACTTTAAATGAAATATAAACTCTGAGTGACGCGATGTGCAAAAGAAATAAAACTTTAAATCACTCTGCTGTATTTGTACGTGCTACAAAGCCGCCTACATCAATCAATCAAATAAAAATTGCTCCGTTTTTATTTCTATTTCGCCTCGGGCAATACTTCATAGCTTCGAGAAGGCCTCTGTAAGAGCAGTTATGTTAAAAGTTATAGTTGTTTATTAATTAGGAAGTTGGCATTAATCAAAAATAAAAATATCAAAGATAAAAAGAAATTCAAACGAAAAATTATATTTTTTTTTGTTTTAAATTCTTTAAATATCTTTACTAATATGTATTATAAATGTTAATGTCGTTGTACAATTAAAAAAAATCTATAAAATGAAAAAAAAATTCTATCAAATATATAAATAAAAATAAAGATATTTTTATTTAAATATTATAGTCAGGTATTATGTAGGTTGTGGCGGATATTAGGTCTATAACAATAAAAAATGCATCCGCGTTCAAGTCGATGACTTATTTTTAACAGCCAGTGTTGCGTGAAATAGTTAATTATATTTTTTTTAATTAAGCTATTTTAATTTTCTTAACACTTTCTTTTCTTAAATTTCATATTACATGTTAGTTTTTTATTCTATATCTCTTAGGACTTTTTCAAAATTATTTGTAGTAACAATATTACTTTCAGCTATTTGTTGAAGTAACATTTTATATGTTCTAAAAAAATACCCACCTTTTTTAAATATTTAAACATATTGCTATCTATTATCTCAATGATTGTGTTTGAAACTAACGGTTAAAGAATATCCTGCAGAAAGTGAACAGTTACACTTGAACAAACACTTGCAAGGTGACCCACTTTTGTTGCCATACTTACAATGTATATATATATTTAAAAAAAAAGAAATATAGGAAAATAACATGAAAATATTTTGCTTCATTCGATTATCTGGCTTCTATTACTTATGTGAAAGTTTGTATATTTGTGTTTTTATTTGTTATTCATTCACGTTAAAACTGCTGAACGGATTCAGATGATATTAAGTATACAGATAGGCGTTGACTTGGAGTAACACATAGGCTACTGTTAGGCACCTAAGAACATACCAGAACCTAGCAAGGTTAAGTCGCTAGTAAAATATATACTATGTTAGTAGGCGACTCACCCTCGCTTCGCTCGGGTTTGTCTCTAGCTTGTTTCCCAATTAATACAAATTTTCATCCCCATTTTCATTCACCCCGCTAAGGAATGATTTCCGGATAAAAAGTATCCTATATCCTTCTCAGGGTCTCAAACTATCTTCTTACCAAATTTCATCTAAATCGGTTCAGTAGATCCAGAGATTATCTCCTACAACCTCACAAACTCACAAACTTTACCTCTTTATAATATTAGTATAGACTAGCGTACTCCATAGATAAATCGATTAATTAAGTAATTCCTGAGATTATCGCGTTCAAAAAAAAACAAACAAACACTGCCTTTTTATAATATTAGATGTCCGTTACAGTAACTGTAACTTTTAATTGTGTTATAATGTATAAAGTGTTATAATCGTAACTTTTGTTACGTGATATTATAGCTTTATAAAAAAATGTTCACACGACGATAGTTATTTCACTTATTTAACAACACAGGATTAAGATAAACTTAAAACAAAAGTATCACAAGGTGACTTTTGGGTCATAAAATTATGCGCTAACCAATATTTACACAAATCGTTAAAAATGCACAATGTTGATATAAGGTAGTCGAAGAATATTATGTTACATTTTCTTATATGGTTTCTTTTGTATATTAATTACATAATAAGGATCTCAATAATTTACAATCCAGATAGGACCTACATATTTGTTCTTTAGGTTTGCTATATTTAGTCTTGAAAAGAGTACATAAGGTGATATGTGTCTATACTTCAGTCTTTTTTTATTTTATTTTTATGTTGGGAAATGCATTTACGTATACCACTTGTATACATGTAGGTGGTTATGTGGGACTCACCGGGTAGAAAACCCAGTACTACTCACTTAAACCCAACAAAACCTCTTCCGTCTTATGGGGCATCGCAGGATTACTTACGCACTCAACCACGATGCCCCGACGGCCTGCCGAAGCAGACCACAACAACCATAGGGTTGCTCCAAAGTCCACTCTGCTATCAGAGAAGTACCAGGAGCAACACGCATGGCACACCGCCCACCGAGGTGGGCCGCCTCCCTTTTACATATCTACATATATTCGAACCAAATCCATTTAGTTTCCTCAAATAATTTTAGTGCGGCGCTTTCCTTCCAATAGATTTATACCGATCAAACGAACACTAATTCGATTACACCCAAACGCATTTGAAGGGGTAAATGGCCTACCGCGCCTTTCATTCTATTATCCCAATCATAATACTGTTGAAGCAGATAAAATTGTTTGTGATACTATAATAATGTCAGTTATACCGCGGACGTAATCTGTTTACTATAAAAGGGAAATTATTTCAAAAATTAAATTGTGAACTTATTCGTAAAAGGAAGTTAAAATTACGTCTTTCAATGGTTTATTATATAATGTTAATTTTGCTGTGGACTTATATGGATCGAGGTATGTACTTATTTAAAACTGGCTACTCACCCTTGCTTCGTTCGAATTCATTTCTAATTAAAAACAAAGATAAATTTATTCCACGGGGACCGTACATTTTTCCGGGATAAAAAGTAGCCTATGTGCTATTTCATACTATAATCTATCTCTGTGCCAAATTTCATCCAGATCCGTTCATCCGTTCTGGCGTGATTGAGTAACAAACATCCATCCGAACTTTCGCATTTATAATATTTATATGGGACGACTGATGATTATGCTTATTATTACATAGTACATACTAAAAGAAATAGCATCAAAACATTAAATAACAAATTTTAATTGTAAGTGGCAGAAAATTGCCGTTAGTAATGTAGTTCACGAGCTATTAACCGTTGGACCTAAGCGGTTGTGTTTTTCTAAGCCAATTGCGCAGACCCGGCTTTTACGCGACTCCATGACCTTTTTTCAGGTTTCAGGTCAAAAATCAACAAAGTAGGCTTAGAACTTAGACATTTAATATTTTATTAAACTAATTTTGATAAAATTACTCAAAAAGCTTTGATTGCGTCTAGCGTATTAAAGCTGTCGTATTTGTTCCACGCGAACTTAGTTAGCAAGCTGCAGTGTACAGTGTTTTAGTTATATGACCTAGTGACCTAGCTCTGAAGTAACTCGTGCATATTTACTATATACACACGTTGAATACATAATGAGTGTTCATTATTATAGAGATCGATAGTGATGATGCTGGAAACGTATCTGATATCTTCATCAAGCTCTTTCATAATTTATAAGATTTTTTTTAATGTTGTTTTTAATAATGTTGTGTTTAATTGTTTTTTTTTAATTTATAAGATTAAATAAATAATCGATAAAAAATATGTCCAAATATCTTCTTTTTATAATATTGTTGAATTTTAAGCTCGTTTTATGCAATACATAAAAGCATTTCTAATCATATTTTCCATATTGTTTAAAGAAACCCGATTAGTATAATACGAGAACAGAGAAACCTGTAATGTACTTACAACAAGGTAATATAAAAGGTAAAATTGGATTTCCTATTAAGTAGTATATAGTTTCCTATTAAATAGTATAGAGTTTTATCAGATTTCTTATTGTATTTATTTCCGGTGCATCATTCGATACATCAGTAGGTATATATCTATTTCAATATAGATAAAATAAAACTGTCGCATAGTGCTTATTAATGTACATCTATAATTGCTTCGCTTCAAAGGCTTATTTTTCGACACATTTTGCTTACATAATTCTATAAAAAAAAAACATAAGTTTTTTTCACACTTAGTACTAATTTTTATTGTTAATATTTATATCATGTTCTCAAACCCAAAAAGACATAACCCAAAATCTCAATAGGCTGTATACAGATTATAACACCTTTTAGACCAAGCGAAATTATGGATATGCCAATATCTGACCCAGTACTAGAATATACACACAGGTAGTGGTAGCCCAGAGATAACGCGCTGGCTTGGGAAACCGAGTGAAGCGGGTTCAAATACCGGGTCTCGCACCTCTGATATTTTCATGTGCGAATCATTTCTAACATGATTACCACTTGCCATACGGTGTAGGAAAACATCATGAGGAAACCTGCATGTCTGAGAGAACCTAACAAGTTATCGAAAGACATGTGATGTCCGCCAACCCGCGCTTGGCCAGCGTGGTGGACTATGGCCTGATCCCCCTCGTTTTGAAGGGTGGCCAGTGCCCAGCAGTGGGACGTTAAAAAGGGCTGAATAGATAGACTAATATATAAATTAGTAAAAAAGTATCTTTATTATTATCTATGCAATGGTTGTCACGTTAATGTAATAATTAACATGCTAACGTAATCTACTCATGTTTTTATTTAGTAGGGTTGCCATATACTGTTTTACCATTAAAATTTAAATAAGTAATTCCTATAAATAAATTATATTTATTCTGTATGTCGTGGTGAGTTTTAAATGTCTTCACCAAGTCAAAGATTGTAGGATCTTTTTTAAATTATCATATGTCTGTTAAATACATAATGCCGTCTGTCCTGCGCCTGATCTCTCAGTGGTCGTGTCGAATTGTTCCACCGTAATATGAGAGTGACAGGAATAAAGAGTGCACTTGTGTCTGCGCGTACACTTGTGTACTATAATATTTCCTGCGCAGTTGGCTAGTCTCAGTGAGATTGGCCACTGTGACCACTGACCGAAGTCGGTCAGGAGGACATCATAATAATCTATAACAAAACTGTTAAAGTTCATTCAACACAGCATTTTAATAAGACGAAAGTGCTTCTTGCCTTTTTTTAATTTGTACGGTAAAATTGTACCACGATATTATTGTAAATCAGAATAAGAATTTGCTTGTTAAGTCACGGCGTCTAAACGCCTTTGTATATTGTCTGAATGAACTACATAAAAAATATTTTAGTACATTTTATTAAATTATTTACACAAATATTTAAAACGAAATAGCGTTTTCCCGCGACTCCGCCCTCGTAATCCATACTAATATATAAATGCGAAAGTAACTCTGTCTGTCTGTTACCTTTTCACGCTTAATCCGCTGAACCGATTTCGACGAAATTTTGTATGGAGATAGTTTGAGACTCTGGGAAGGACATAGGATAGAGGATTTTTATCCTCGAAATCATCCCTTAAGGGGGTGAAAAGGGGGGTGGAACTTTGTATGGGGAATCAATCTTTATAAATTATAGCCATGTGTTACACTATATTTCTGTAAAATTTTCACCAAAAACCGTTCAGTAGTTTTGTGTGAAAGAGTAACAAACATACATCTATCTATACATCCTCACAAACTTTCGCGTTTATAATATCAGTAATATATATACTCATGCCCTAACAGTCATTAAAAATAAGATTGTCGTAATTAAATTATTAAACAATTGATTTCGATTACGTGATGTAATGGCAATATAGTCAATATTTTCATGGATTTAATTACGTAATACTTTGCAACTACCGTTATGTACACGCTCTTCCAATTAAACTATTTTATTGTTTTTAAATAAACTAGTGTTTTCCCATTGGTTGAAATCGATCATAATTATTGAAAATTTGAGGAAAACATAAAATATGAATTTATATGTACTTACTAGCGACTCACCCTCGCTCCGCTCGGGTTCGTCCCTGGGGTTGGGTCTGGGAGGACCACCCTTATCCTTATCTCTTAGGGGTATGAAAAATAGATAGTAGCCGATTCTCAGACCTACTGAATACGCATATAAAATTTGGTAAAAATCGGTAAAGCCGTTTCGGAGGAGTACGGTAACTAACATTGTGACATGGAAATTTTATATATTAGATATATTACAGGTACCATTATAATTATTAGGTGGTCATATATATTGTGTGTGTACTTATGTACGCACGTAAGAAGTTATACTTCTTTGGCGTAACAGAACAAAAATAGCTAAAGATTTCATCCCGTATGTCACAACACTGTTTGTAAAAGGAATGCAGCAACTTCATCATGTCGCTCTTTGGCTGTCGGTGTGCGCGCGCATCGTAAAAATTTTACTCTCATAATTTTTTCCAAACGTGCCAAAAGAAATATAACTTCAAAAAAAAACTGTTACCAATTTTTTTATTGATAACAAAAGCTTGTCAATAGCTCTACTAAACAAAAAAAAAGAAAACGGTTGACAGAGAAGAAAAGGTACTGAACTGTTTTTTTTGCCTATTTATATGTATAGATTCAACAACTAGTGGAGTATTAACTAAATACTAAGACCACTAACGTAACTGTCAGATGTAGATGTGAATACGATATTCATAATTTAGATCTAGAATTCGTTGTTATTAATTCGTTAGCATTTTCTTAGTTCTTGCTTGTGACCTTATTTTGATACAATTACGATTTCTCTAAATTGGTTTTAGATTTTACATATATTCGATTGTAGGATAACCTAAGGTTTATAAGTCAAACCTAAGTATATAGTGTAGTAAATAAATCTATACATATAATAAAATTGTAACTAAGCCGAATTTAATATTTTTTTGGAAAATGTTATTGAAATAAATATTATTATCGATACAGAGGCTGAATCTATAGTTTTTAGAATTTTTGTCTGTCTGTGTGTCTGTCTATCTGTCTTTCTGTTACCGCAACACAGAAAAGTTCTGCAGGGATTTTGATGAAATTTGGTTGGTGATGGCTGGTTATCCGGGTCAACATATATGATACTTTTTACCGCGGGAAAATATTTCATTTCTGAGAAAAAATACAAAAAAGAGTAGGTATACTAATATGTAAAACCTAAGAATTTGGTTTTTGGACATCTGAACGCGGGCAGAGCCGCGGGCAATGCTAGTACTGAAATAAAAATAGAATATTATAAATATGTCATCCAAAAACTTGCAAGTATTTTAATCTTTAAAGTACATCGTGAGAGTTGGACGGTAAAATATAGGTTAAATCAGAAGTATTCTGTAGTTTTAACCTAAATAGAAAAATAAAACATATCTTTAAAGATTTCTTCTGACAATTTCTTTTTTTTTATCGAGTCTAGTACAAAAATTGTAACCTACATATAAAGAAGCAAACAACTTTTACCAGAAATGTTATAAAATGTTATTTATATGATTAAATTATAGTAACACTTAATTCTCACACAACGAAGAATATGTTATTTAAATCGTGTCTTAATTTCCTTGTCGACATGATTTAATTATACATCTATATAAAATGCTGTTCGTTGGTTAGTTTAATACCTTTTTGATGTGTTTGTCAACCGATTTTCTTTTTTTTTTGTTTATTAGCTATTGACGAGTTTAAGTGTAATCCATTAAAAAAATTGAATATATTTTTTTTTATAGATAGGTTAAAACTAAAAACGATTATGACCAAATTTCGACCACTAGACGAATGCAAGTGTATTTGTTAATGTGCATAAGATCGGAATAAAGTTTTTAAAGAAAATTATGGAAAATTTGTTCTGAAAATTGGAACTGAAACTGCTTTATATCTTCAAAATTTTTGGTTTAGCTCAGAGATTACTAAACTTTATTGAAATTTTGACAGGGCATGTATCGGGTCAACTATTAACATATATGTAAATGTAACCGATATACAAACACTACCAATACATTTAAGTACCTGTAACTTATTCTCTACGCGTAACGTCATTGGAAACTTGACGTTTTTTAACCTCAAAACTTCGATGCAACCCACAGTCGATTGTGGCTTGTTAATAGCCAAGACGAGGCCGTGGTAAAGTATATTTAATGGTTATAGGAAATTTGGGCTATTAGTAAAATAATATTTGAAATCCAATTTATCGCTGTTTATGTTCGCGTTAATTGATTAATAGTTTTTCGTTATAAACTATCGTTGAGTGAATATAATAAGTAGATCTATTATCGTAGGCCTGATTTTCTAATTGAGGCATAATAAGTTACACGTACAGTGTACATATATATTAGATCGACGGTTTCATTTTCAAGACAAGTTTTTTTCGTTCTTCACCTAGTTACTAAAGCTTTATTTATTTAGCTTTTAATTAAGATTTTGCGTTTTTTTTGCTATTTTATAATATATTGGTATCGCCCACTAGTATATATATATATATATATAAACTGTTTAGATTTTCTTTTTGTATTGATAAAACTAAAGCTTGCCAATAGCTACTAAATAAAAAAAACATCAGTTGTCAAACAGAGGAGGAAAAGGTACTGAACTATACCTACATATTATAGAAAAACTTCCCATAATCCTTTTAATTGCAATTCACATGCTCATTTAAAATCTATATGTACTCGTAGTGGCATGTTCACGTGACAATATGCCACATAAAGCCTTAATGCTCATATGAACAACATAAAGGAAAGGGAACGAAAAATCTTTTAAAAACACAACCTGCGCGCGCTGAGCACACGCGTATTGATGTCGCGATGAGGATCTAGGGCTGCTATGACCAGATAGGGTTTTAGTTTAATGCTTATACCTTTTACTACCAAGAATATTAATATTATTTTTTGTTATGGCTTTTGGAAGTGCTAAATGAAAGGACTCAACGCATGGAGAAAGTTAAAAATAAATTCAACTTCAACATTTGATCACACAGCATCGCAAATATCGCATATCTTTCTTTGGGTAGAATTGCAAGATTGTAAATTGTATCATCCAATCTTACAACTAATATAAGTAGATAAGATCCTCATACATTGTTAAAATAAAAAGGGTATGTTAAATATTAATTTTATTAAAGTCCATTCCATGGTAAGCTACGAGTTATGGATACCAGATAGTTGATACACTGTACATAACATAACTTTAAACACATACATATCATAAAATATATAAACACCCATGATTGGAGTACAAACATTCATGTTTAGGTATCGCACAAATGAATGTTCACCCTATTTAAAAATTCCAATAGAATCCCATCAAAAACGACAAAAGCCACATAGAAACCAATAAATATGTATTACTGTTTTTGAACAGGGCAAAGCGGGACTTGAACCCGCGATCGCTGGCACAGCAAGTAGGGTCACTACAAACTGAGTCGAACGTGTCGTCAAAGTGTGTGGTTTTGGTATAAATAAAATTTCCCTTTTTAAATTACAAATGACAACCCTTGGTGTACCATAATATGGTATGTATGTGTGTAGTACCTACGCCTGCCAAGGTATATTTATCAACATCGACGCTGCGCCTGACACAGTTCGACCCAGTTTGTGTTAAATGCTCTTTATTGAATTAATGGGCTTATAAATAAATGCTATTGCATTTCCATTCTAGATGAATGTTAAGTAATTGATGAAATGTTATATTAATGATGTCATGAATCATGATGGTTTTAGAACAACGTTTTGTTGTAAATTTATATTTCATAATGGACCTTTTAAAGTACATTTTGCTAACTTTCATAAGTCTAATGTTTTTATATAAATAGCTTTGTCATAATATTTAAATTAATTGGAGATCTAGTAAGGACTGAAGAATACGTAGCAATGGAATAAAACTGAATTTCTTTTATTTGAAGATTTAAACTTATTAGATCATATTACTATGAAAGCCTAATTTTTGTACTAGATATATATTTGGTATATTTTAAATTTACGAAAGATCTACTCAATCATTTTCGCAATAACATTCAATTTAATCTCAACGTTCCCTTGAAATGCAAGTTCACCCTTTAATCTTTATACCTTTATGTCAATAAGTGCAAACAGCCAAGGTCTGGTTAGGATTTCTAGCTTTCATTTCTTAAAAAATGGTGTATTAAATATCGTTGTCGTTATAAATAATTACAAGTAATATTTTTTATTAGTACATATACAAAATATAATTATAATAATAACTATAGAAATATTCAAACATTATTTTTAAAACTCACTCAATAGATAGCGGTTTTAGTTTCTGAGTTTAATTATAATAATAACATTGTGTCTCACTGTAATTTTTCAAATACTAATCTCCACTGGATAATATACGTAAGATTTTTATTTTATTAGAGATATTAGCAATAAGGAAGTGAGAGGCGCCGTTTTTGATAAAACAAGTTAAATAGCATTTTGATAAATAACATTTATATGGCATGTCGGTTTTGAATTATGGCATATCCGCTTAATCAATTCGCACTAAATTGATTACTTGACATGAATAAAATAATGTCAAACAATCAAACAAAAAAAACTAACTCTTACTTATAACTACACTAGCAACTCACCCTCGCTTCGATTGGGTTCGCCTCTAGAAAAACAAAAATAAATCTATCCCACGGGAATCGTACATTTTTCCGGGATAAAAAGTAGCTATGTGCTTTTCCAGACTGTAATCTATCTCTGTGCCAAATATCATTCAGATCCGTTCAGCCGTTCTGGCGTGATTGAGTAACAAACATTCACTCTAACATCTAAACATTTACATTTATAATATTAGTAAGATTACACACAAATGAACTACGAGTAGCTTGACATATAACTAACTGAATGTTTTCAATTTTGTTTATGCAGGACGATGAAGACGAAGACGAGACCGAGACTTGCGTTAGTCCAGAAACCTGTGCCCCACAACCTTACCCTAGACATACAGCACCTCAACAAACACCACTGAAACCATGGAAGAGAACCGGTAAGCATTGATCTATGGCTGAAATTCCCTATGGACCCTATTATATAAGTACCAAACTCCCATTTATCCACATGCCGAAGCGAACACTGCTTGAGGAGAAGAAGAGTCTGGGTAGTTTAGCGGATGGCTTCCTATACATATGGCTTATGCTATATTTTTATATTGTGATTTTCCCATAAATGGATTAAGAAATGCTAGCTATTATTAATAATATAGTAATTACACGATCGATTAAACTTTAATGATTATAAAAATTAATTTGAAAGAGAAAAGTTATTGAATTGAACATTTAATTTGAGTTTAGAAAATATATTTTACTCAAAAAAAAACATATTAAATCCATCTACCTATATAACGTTTAAAAAGCTCAGCCTTTCAAGACATATACATAAGATTACTCTCTAATAACAGTGAGTATTGCCCTACCAAAATATATGTTTTTCCCTATAAAATAGGTATAGCATGTAAACATAAGTAGGCTATAATAAAGCACTTTGTCCACGCTCCCTCGGACAGTGGAGACGCCGCGAGCGCCGCCACGCGCGCGTATCTCCCACGACGAGTACCACCAGTTCTGCGACGAGACCCTCGAATGTATGATGCATGATATACCACGCTTGTATACGCTATATGTTCATTTGCAGTGCCACTATAATAAAGCTTTCATTATATACGTATATTGATGTTTGTATAAAACACCTCTCAGACTGAATAATTATATTATAAAGAGGGAGCTCCCCAAAAAATATCAAAGTCAAAAATAGTAACGTGATTTGTTGTTTATGCTAGTATTCTTGATTTTGCCATACACTTCGTTTAGTTTCTTTAAGGAACAAGAGATTTTTTTATAAGTTTTTGTGTAGGTATTAGTCTTAAATATGTATAAATTTTTTAGAAGAAAATGTTTATATTATTGTTTAGTCTGAGAGAATACCTATAACAGAATAGCAGAAGCTCAAGTCTTCTTAAACTTAGTATTCACGAGTATCGTGTAGTACCATTCATATGCTTCAATTATTTCTGTAATAAAATCATTGTAAATAACGATTAGAAATACTTTCTTAGATTTACGCGAATATTTAACATTTTAAATAAAACTATATTTTCGGATTTTTCACGGATTTGTTTTGATTTTTGGTTCCCGACGTTCTTGACTTGTCTCTCCCGTGATCGTGATTGCAGTAAAGGATTCAAAACGTTAGGAACCAAAAATCAAAATAAATTTGCGAAAAAATCCGAAAAAACAGTTTTATTTATAACGATTAGAAGTTAATATAAATATTTTGATATAGCTGTCGTTGAATTGTGATTTAATTAATTAATAGTTTCATGCCGATTCTGTGGTGTTTTTTTTTAAAGAAAAATGTGTGTCTGTTTTTGATTAATTCCACATGTTTTGTAAAATATGGCATTATATTTTATGCAAGATATTGTTAATCTGTGCTAAGCAATTTAAAGTAGGTTACACATTAGTAATATTAATAAGAAACATCACTCTTTTCTTATTATTTACTAGCGACTCACCCTTCCTTAGCTCGGGTTCGTCCCTAGGTTGTTTTCCCTTACAAATTTTCATCCCCATTTTTACCCTCTTAAGGGATGATTTCCGGGATAAAAAATATCCTATTTCCTTCCCAGGGTCTCAAACTATCTTCTTACCAAATTTTATCTAAATCAATTCAGTAGTTTCGAAGCCTATTCGGTACAAACAAACAAATCTTTCCTCTTTATAAAATTAGTATAGATATTTTTCATAATTTGAATATTGTTAATTGATCAGTATTCTGTAGGTAATATCCGATTCATATTTCATTAAACTTAATTACATGAGTTTTTTAACTCATTAGATTTATGTTATTCATAATTTAGTGACATATTATAAAACTTTGCATTGCTTTTAGTGGCTTTATTATATATTTAAGATATCTGTATTTTTCTCATTATATACAGAATTTGCTTATCATTGTTGAAGCTTTTTAGATTTGAATCTAGCGAACTAATCGTTGTAATTTATTAAACTAACTTCATTAAGACAGTTTGCTTAAGATTTTTAGTATCTTGAAATATTTTACTAACCACTATAAATTATATTAATTAGGTACGTTGATATAATTATTTAGTAAACATTTTTTATTCTATAAGAAAAAAAATGAAATTAAATCTTTATTTTATAATAATATTATCATATTAATATTCAAAGGAGCAGTAGGTAGCCATTACTATAATTTTACAATACAATTTCGCTCTTCTTTTGTTACAGTGAAGATGATATGAACATCTCTCTTTTAAACACTTCATACCTTAGCTATATCAAACTAACCAATCCCCTCTCAAGTCGCAACGCATCAGCACGACAAGTCGAGTAGTAATTAGAAATAAAAACTTAAAAAAAACCGATTTCCAGGCACTAAAATGTAAAAATAACTAAACGGAGGTTTTCATTTACAATAGATACCTAATCAGATATTTCTAAATATATCCAAATACAAAATAAATCCGCGAAAACATTCGCAAACATAATTTAATTTTAAATATTTTCTAATTTGACATGGTAAATTAAAATAAATTAAGCTTTGATTCATAAAAATAATATATTTTTATACTATGAAATGCATCAAAGTTGTAAGTATTTATTGCCAGCTGTTAAATAATTACAAGAACTCGTAACACCCAACTTAATGTTGTTTATAGCGCATTTAATTTTACAAGGCCATTTGAGCGTACCACTTAGAGCTTCGAGCCGCGGCGCCTAACCTACAATTCTTTGGGCTCTTGCTAACGGTGCTCGTGACCTGACTGCAACGTAGCAGACAGGTTTTGTTTAGACCGCTTTGTTTGGTTATATTTATACATAATTTTTATGGTTATTCTGTACGGTTGTGTATATGAATGACACGTTTGGCTCAGTTTGTAGTGACCCTATTTGCTGTGCGATCGCGGGTTCGAGTCCCGCTGGGTACATTTATTTGTGTGATAAACACGAATCTTTGTACTCCAGTCATCGGTCTTTATATATGAGTAGTGTATCAACTATCTGGTATCCATAACACAAGCCTCGTAGCTTATCATGGAACTAGATAGATGGTGCTGTGTGTTAATGTCCCAACATATATTTATTTATTAAATTATTAATACCATGTATTAGAATGTGGTCCTATTTTTACTTCTAGTCTAGATTGAAATATCTTTTTAAAAAGCTTCTCAGAAAATAAATAAATTTTAAGGGTACTCTTTATTATATTCCTTAACAAATTTAATACGATTATCAAAAGAAAAAACAATTTAGTCCATTACGTTTATTTTTAGAAGAAGTACCTAATATAGTATATAAGTACCTTAATCTGTAAGATCAAGATGAGTGTCACTGACGGCCTTAACCTTTTATAAAGGTGAAGTGAAAGTCGAACATCAAACGGAAGTTTTGAAACAATATTTTTTGTCCTTAAATACATAGGTAGGTATATAATATACTATATAAATAACTTTAAATGAAATGTATTGAAACTCTGCCAATTTTTCTGTTTTAATAAGACATTAATTAAGTATATTGTAAAAATATCATAAAAATCAAGTGATAGATCAGCACTCAATTAATAGATATATACTTGGTACAACTTACAAAACAATAAATACTGAGCTTTTCCTCATTACATTTTTGATTTTATCATAGAGCTTTTTTCTCATTAAGCTTGCTCTTTTTAATTTCATAGAAATACTTGAAATATCAAGTACTAGCAAGGTCATTCATGATTTTTATTTGATTAAAAGCTCTTCATGCGAAGCTTAGGGTTTTAATTAGCTTGTTAGTAAAATATTTTAAGAAGTGTCATTTACTACGTTTTAAATTTTGTCCAAGATTATAACTTAGGCTGAGCGAAACTCGGCACACCGCTCTCCATTTACTCAAGAGTTAAACACGCATTAATGGTTGTAGAGCAAAATGCAACTTATAGGTTTATTTTAATTATATATTATTTGTAACGTTCATAAAACTATAATTTGCCCGTCGGAGACACTGACATTTTACTCGAACCGCTTAAACCAGTCCGTGATATTTAATTTTCCTTTCGCTATCAGAATTTAATGTAAAACTATTTAATATGTGCTAGATTTAAAGTTATCTAGAATGCATTTCCTGTATATCATAAATATATGTAGAAGTTTGTAAGCAATGGCCATCTAAATAGTGTTTAAATATTAATTTTGAATATAGTTAGATATAATTAAATGTAATCAGTCTAAAAAAGAATATTACTTTAAAATTATTATAAGTTTCATTTAATTTTCTATTCCTGCTTTAATATAAAGCTTTTAATTTAAATAACGTCATTCATCAATAACATTTGTTATAGCGTACGACCTCGCAACACAATGTCCGTCGCGGCGAGCCTCGATGCGGCGGCACACCGTAACGCACCCACCTTGCCCGTCCACCGACGGCGCTCAATCGTTACCACATTCGAGGTAAGCCAATTATATTTTAAGTACAATGATAAATCTATATTATATACGGGACTATATCAGAAGTAGGTCAGGAAGGCCAAGTAAAATTCGGTGTAACGGCACACAAACTTTATTAGTTTGTACAGAGTATAACGCCTTAAAAAATATTACGAAAAGGAGTGACTACAAAAAAAAACAAAACAGACAAATATTTTAAATACTATAGATTCGGTCTCTGTATCGATAATAATGATTATTTCAATAAGATTATCCAAAAAATATTGTACAGATTCGACTCATTTAGAATTTTATTACATATATTATGTACAGATTAAAAATTCCATCTTTATTAGTGAAATAATATGTATAAAATTTCGGTGATTCTTAGATTGTACTAGACCTTTTATTTGCCCAATTCGCGTATAATGTATGGAAAGAATGAAATAATATGTAAAGAATTCGTAATACATTCAGTTATATAGGTACAGATAGTAGCGACATTACCCTAGCTTGGCTAGTGCTTCCTTGGGTGTCTTTTTGCCTTACGTTTTATTACTTTATTACCAACTTTGCAGTCAGGGCATGCCGATAAAATAACTCAAAGGCCAGTTTCTTCTGACTTTGAAGTTATTAGGTATACATACAGTACTTAAACACGAATTATAGCTTATACTCGGTATTAATATAGCTTCCTTTTAGTAAAAGAATTTCCAGAATCGGATGAGTAGTTACAGAGATTACTCTCTCTACATACAAACTAACAAATTTTACCTCTCTATAATATTATTATAGATTTATTGAAAATTACACAAATTTTGAAGCTTTGAATTTACGAGGAAAGCTCTTTTGATGTGAAAATTGCTAAGATATTATTAGGGTTGAGTGCAAATCGAGGTGCATGTGATTGACGTTTAATTTCCAAGAACTCCATCATTTTTGACAACTTTATTTGCTAGAGCTATAAATGGACTAAACGATAATACAATTTCATGGGTTTAAGTTTCATATTTCCTTAACATTAGTAATAAATTTTCATATATAAATAATAGAAATTTTAACCAATTAATTTTTACCTGTAAATGAACGAAAAAAATTTTTTTTAAGAAAATAATCTTATGAATACCATTGTAATGGCGGGTACTAATATAGTATTATATGATCTGTGGTCGGGCTCTTAATAAATTACCCTCACCTAAGTAGTTATGCAATAGCAGATACTCTCTTAATGATTAATGTTAATTATCTATTCATAATTAAATTCTAAAATCTATAAAAAAAATTATTCTCCAGGCCAGGGTCTCGAGCCTCATGTACAGGTGCAGCATCCCTCGCGAGTAGTGACGCAGACGTACAGCTAGGTGACCTCTCCTGGTCCCGGTCCTCGCTCCAGGACGAACTCATCAAGTCGGTTAGTGGCAGCCCTACTCACCAGCATGTGAGTGCTTGCTTGCCGCTTGTATTATATTGGTAGAAATACTTTAAGTTTTCAATTTCAGGAGATTTCACCGAAAGATGTGAATATTATAGATCTGTGATACGAGAAAGTGAAAGAGATTTTGCCCTTATACGTTGATAAGTTATTTTCCTCGAAAGATTATTATGTTTATCTGATGTAGGACTAAAATTCAGCTCTCAAGGAGAATAAGAATATCTTATATTTTTAAGCAAGAAATTCTATTTAAATGTTATTATAACGCCATAACAAGTATTTGTTAAATATATTTGTATACTTACAAAGTAACTTATAGGTACGGTCTAGTGTCTACGTAAAACCAGATGGACTATAATTAAAACAAGTATGGCCATAAAAACTAACTGCATGAGATAAAAGTTTTAATATGTTATCTTTCTTATTTTTTTACTAATTTAGAACAATTTCTCTTTTTAGACCTATAATGATCTATATAGCACGTACCTAATAATTGTTATTTTTTGGAATTTATAGTATTTTTTCAACACTTTATTGTCGATTTAACTTTGTATAGATTCGGAATGACTTCTAATTATTTTTATCAAATTAATCTTTTGTTGAATTACTAAGAAGTAATCCTAAGAAGTTTTACAGGGCCAGACTCGAAATATCTTTTTCGGTCCAATGCATGTTTACCTTTGTCGAAATAACTTGTGAATGTAAGTTTCAAGCTTGGTCTAAACGCATGTATACTAAAAATGTTTCAGTAGTTTTTGTAACATAACCAGTAATAGAATTAGTACTTTTTAGTTAGTTTGTACTTATGTATATGTATGTATTTAGGTATAATTAGTAGTTGCACAATAGCAAAACTAACAGCTTGCCTTTTGAACTAATAGATCAATCCTTCTAAGATTTTTGCTAATATTTCTTTGACCTAAGTATATGAACTTACTGAATTTAAACTCACAATGAAACCTTTAAGGTGTTGTCCAATTATGTCGTCTTATTTGTAAATTTCAATTCATAAAATAACTTAACTTATTAAATGAGCAATTTTTGTGTATTTATTTATACATAAAATTCTTTCGTGTATCTTGGAATTTTGTATTTAGATAAGGTTTTGCTTTTTAATTTTAAATATATTTGTAGGCATGTTGTTTAAAAATACGCAACTTTTCAAAAAATAAAATACGATTTTACAAAAAAAAAAACGAATGAATACAAACCAAATACAATAAAACCAATACAAATGCTATTGCAGAAACAATGGCAAGACGCGATAATGTCGGACGACCGGCTCTCTCTGACACTGGAAGAAATCGTCCACATCCGGTCAGTGTTGACGAAAGCGGAACTAGAAGTCCTGCCCGTGGAGGGCAGGGTTAAAGAAGATGTAGAGAAAAGAAGGGTGAGTTTGTAAGAGTGTTTATTTAAAGTGGTTAGAAGCTTTGTGACATTACCAAGATTCCGCCATTTTTAAATAATAAATAAAAAATATCAGCAATTACAGTTCTCTAGTTTCAATATTTGGAGGTAAAGATCGTCATATAGACAATCATATAAAATAAACTAATGACGTAATAATTTACGTTACTTGTATTGAAATATTCTCCAAAGTTCTTGTAGTAATATAGAAGGTGCAATTTAAAAATATTTAAATAATCAAATGTTTTCAAAAGATTGATATTGAGAGAAGATTTTTTTATATAATTAACTAAATAAAGATGAATGCGTGTTTCGTTTGATTTCAGGTATGCTTCCTATGTTTGAAAACACGATTTGGCATTTTCGGCCCTTGGGGGCAGAAGTGTAAATTGTGCAAAAAGACTGTCTGTCAGAAGTGTTGTTCGAAGGTAAGGATTGATGTTTATCATATAAATATAATAAATTTAATCTAGATGAAGTCATGCTCATCTATCTATCTATATATATAATAAAATTGTAACTAAGCCGAATCTGTATATTAAATATTTTTTTGGGAAATCTTATTGAAATGGACATTATTATCGATACAGAGGCTGAATCTATAGTTTTAAGAATTTTGGCTTTCTGTCTGTCTATGACCGTATCACGGAAAAACCACTGCACGGTTTTTAATGTATGATGATAGCTGGTTCCGGGTCAACATATAGGATACTTTTTACTACGGGAAAATATCTCATATCTGAGAAATCTATATATATTTTAAAATATAAGTAGGGGCAAACTCGAACAGAGCGAGGGTGAGTCGCTAGTGAAATATAAAATAAATAATGTTTCATAATAATAACAAGTACTTAGTGGTAGTGTGCTCGCTTGTAAAACTAAGTGATGCGGCCTCCTGCAACAATTTCAATTTTATGATACCACTTTAAGGCTCTTCGCGAATTTTCATATTTAACTCAAAAAACTTTCTTTGGGCTATTATGCATATTTTATAGAATAATTAGTCAGTCCAGCTGTTCTCTAATGATGCGTTTACCAACGAACAGCATTTCATTACTTTCGAGCTAATATCAAAACTACAGTACGGATTTTCATACTGTTTTCACTATTTATTATATAATTTATAAACATTTGTAATGGAAATAGTACTAGATACACAATCAGCGACAAAAAATGTCCTCACCTAATGAGCGCTCATTTGAACATTTGAGCGTGCTTTTAATTTAATTGTTTTCGGTGTAAACAACTTTAAGCAATTACATTTAAGGTTTAATTTACATTTTTGTATATTTATTTCAACTTGAATAATTACCAATACAATTGGTGACAGTTTTAAGACAACTTATGCATGGGATTGTGTATCTAGTAGTACCTTTTTATTGAAGACATTTATCTTGTTTTTCAATAATATATATAAATAAACATGTATGTTGGGACATTACCACACAGCACCATCTAGATCCATGGTAAGGTACGAGGCTTGTGTTATGAATGCCAGATAGTTGATACACTACACATATATAACTTCAAATACATACATATTATAAATATAAACACCCTTGACTGGTGTGCAAATATTCGTGTTCATCACATAAATGAATGCGCGGGACTCGAACCCGCGACCGCTGGCAAAGCAAGAAGGTCACTAAAAACTGAACATAAATAATAATTGACAAAATAACAAAATTTCAGATGCGTATCCCAACGGAGCACTTCGCGCACGTGCCGGTGGCGCTGCTCAGCCCCTCGCTGCTGCCGTCGCCCGACGACGAGCAGCAGTCCTTCCCGCGCTCGCTCATGGCGCGTCTCGTGTCGCCTGAACACAACGTGAGTGTCACGTCATGTTATGACATGACATGACTGCAAAATATCATGTCGTGTCATGACGTTTGTAGGGTTGATGTGTTTTTTTTGTGACGTTTTTCATTGATTATTAGTGTTTTTGCGCGGCTCCGCCTTGCATAGTTTGGTTAGGTATTAATATATAAAATTCCTGTGTCCGATGTTGTTTGTGTGTTTGTTTGTTTGTTTGTTTGAACGCACTAATGTCAGGAGCTACTAATCCGATTGGGAAAATTGTTTTTGCATTAGATAGCCCATTTATTGAGGAAAACTATATATTATATGTATAATATACAGTCTATATACTCCGTACTAATCGTTAAAACGTACTTAGTTTATTACCTCTAATTGCATAATAATATAAATAGCAAACACACACCCATACACGCTCACATTTTTATAACAAAAGTAGGTGTTGTGTGTGCAGGTAACAGTGGACAACACGGTGGGGTCTGCGCCCAGCAGCCCGGCGGCGCGGCGCGCGGCGGCGTCGGCGCCGGGCTCGCGCGGCGCCTCCGCGCTGGGCTTCGAGCCGGCCATCGCGCGCGCAGACGGGCCCGGCAGCATGCCCTGCGTCAACACGCCGCTCTCCGCACTCTCCACACTCGAGCGCAGGTAATAAATTTTATTGGATGGGACAAAATAATAATGTTGTTCTTAACGGTTTAAATTTTAATAGAAATAATTAGAGATGCCCTGAATATTCGTATCTTTCGAAAACTTGCTAGGTTCTCTCAGAAACGCACGTTTCCTCACGATGTTTTCCCTTCCAATTAGATATGCGGTAAATATGTTCGGAATAATTTTGAATAAAATCATCATTTAAAAAGTAAAAAGCAAATAATATAAAGTTAAAAAAAAACAATAACAAGTACCTACGTACCTACCCTAGTAAGAGCATACCATCGTATTCCAGAGCGCGTTACGGGCGCAACATGACGTGCGCGGGCGCGGCGGTGGCGGAGCGCCTGCGCGGCGTGCAGATGGCGGTGTGCCACGACTGCAAGGCCATGGTGCTGCAGATCATCAAGTCCAGCCGCGCCTCGCGCTCCGCGTCACGTGACCGCGCCCTGCGCCACCTCACGCTGGACCTCGCCCCCGTCTACACTGCCGACTGTTAGGCTGAGAGCGCTGTGTGCGCTGAGTGCGCTGAGTGCGCTGAGTGCGCTGAGTGAGCTGTGGCTGCGTATAGGTTGAGTGTTAGATGCGTTGAGAACACACGCATATTTTACTCGTATTTTTACTGTGCTAACAGTGTTACTATTAGAGTTCTGCTTTGGTAGTGATACTGATTACTGCGTCTATGCAATGTATTATAGAGCGATGCGATACGAGTACTACGTTCAATCTTAGCTTGTACAGTGACTGGTTGAGTGTGTTGAGTGCGGGCTGCTTGTTTTACTGTTGTTGGGGTTTTTTTGTCTAACATTATAATTATTTTGACGTTTTTGTTAGAAAGATACATTTAAATTTTCATCAATCAACACTTAATAAGTAAATGTAATTTAGATTTCAATATTTTAACAATTATGACTTAGAATTTCAATTCAATTTTCTTGTTAATTGACTCAGATATTTATAAATACTACATTACTATTACTAATTTATATATAACATAAATATATTAATTTTTAATAATGAGGGCAGATTTGTGCGTTATTAGAATCTACTCAGACTAAAGAATAATATAGACAAGGTCTCATAGAATTAAACATGAAGCCAAACAATAATGTTTTAAATTAATATATATATTTTTAAAACAGAATACAAATATAAATAGAATATTCGTTGCTGTGATAAGTAAATAATATATATTGTAAATTAACAAATAATATCTATATAAATCTTTTCTTATTCTTTATAGAAAGTAAACGATATGAATGGCAAAATCGAGAATAGTACCATAAACTGCAAAATACGCTACTATTTTTGACTTTGACAGTTTTTTTTTTGGCGGGTTCGGTCTATGTAATTTTTTAGTCTGAGTCTTAATTCTATTTAAAAATTTATTTTACATACTTTTTTTAAACATGGCAAGCAGCCCTATCTCAACCGAATTAGTGACGAATAGCGACTTACCGACACGACTCGGGTCTGTTTCCGTACAATTTATATGGCACAATCTTTTCTTTTGATTACTTCGCATTTAACGTTTAATCAACGGTCAAATTAAAAAAAAAACACCATCACTCACTGTGAAATTGAGACTCAATTAAATAGAATTTATAGGCAGTAACTACGAACATATTAGTAAAAAAAATATTTTTAGTAGTCACGAGAATAAAGAGCTTCCGAGGTTGTGTAGAATTATGTTGTGTTTGTAGGTGGACTGTGATCCGACACTCGAGTTCGACGAATGACTTTTGACAATACTCTATGACTTTGACAGATAACATGTTTCATTTATTTTATCGCACAAATTTCATGATAAAACCTATTTACTACAATCAGAGATATTCACACTAAATATATTGAATTATATACTAATAATAATAATTAAATTATTAAATATTTCCAGATTTACTCAAATATTTTGTCATATTATATGTAATAGATATATATTTTCCCGTATTATAAAATTTATTATCTACAATTTGAATGTGAATCGATAATCTGTGTTCAAATAAATGTGCTAGAGTGTTAGTGTGAAGATTTAATATATTATAAATGTTGAGACATTATTACGTGTTAATTCAAACTGGAGCATCCCATTTTCTCTTTTATGACATAAGCAAACCATTTATCAGCTGTTTTGTTTGACATGAATACGCATACTTCCCTGTGCCATAACAGATCATTAAATCATCACCCGCTACGAAATGTATAATAGGCCACACGTACAAATTCATTACATTGTTCGAATGAAGTGTGAGCAAAGAGGTTCTTTAAGTTACTATTTATTTTCTGTAAGCTTTAAAGGTTGAACAAATTGCATACTGGCCACATTTCGGTTAATATTTTAAATTTCGAATTATGGGGATTCTGTTACTTTTGTTGTTATAAGTTTAAAAATAACAATTATTCCCAGAAATAACAATTAGTAAATAATATTGAGTGATATTTTTATTTGGAATTTAATATAAACTCAGTGTTAATGTTGTTGTCTGTTGGTTTTATTTAATGACAATTTCTTTCTGACATTTCTAAATTTTATTTTTTATCATTTTATATTTTAAGCATGCAAATATTTAATTAAATCATTATCTATTATATGCAAAAATTTCCAAATATTATTTTCTTCCTTACTTATCTACAGATAATAAACTTAGTGGTGCGACTTACGTCTTGGTAACTCTATGGTCATATTATTTGTGGCCAGTATTCAATTTTTTTTAAATATTGTTATGTAACGTTACTTGGTTTCTCTCATTTCATTCATGCCTTAGATTAATTTAGATATATTTAAATTATTTTGCCAAATATGTAACCATTTCCATCATTTGTAAATATAGCAACACTATGTCATTTCGTTGGTTACTTAATATTTAGTGTTAGATTTCGATGTTCATAAAAAGTGTAATTTTTATCTTAAGCTTTTTAAGAACTGGGATTTCTTCTAAATTTTTTTATTATGATTCTTGTTCTGTGTCGATTAAATAAGTCGGGTTAAGAAGTAAAGTTGGCAGTTCAGACACAAAATTATGTATAGAAATCTTCTTGATCTGACTTATATGGATTATTTTAACAGATTATTTCGTAATTATATTTTTTTTTAATTTTGGCCTAATGCTGTATATCTGTTTAATGCATGTATTTCATTATAAAATTGTTCTTTTTTTAATTTATTAAGCAAATGTTATATGAAAATAAAATTATGAATTCCCAGTTATAAACTTTGTAAATGTATGTAAATTTTTCGTAGTCTATATTAGATGTTACGTAGATTGTAACCGTCTAAAGCATACAAAAAGTAAAGAAAAATGAAAACGGTAACGATATTAAAAACAATACAAATCGGTCTTGTGTGTTTATTTCCTTTCTATTGAACATGTCTCCTGAAATAACTTTTCGATAGTATTCCATAACGCTCCAATGTACTACTAACGGTCTCATCTCCCTGCCCATTTCCCAATCACTTGGGGTCGGCGTAGTACATCCTCCGTATTGCTGACAGGACTTGGAAAAGTTTTACGATCGGCCGCCTGCCTGACATCAAACCTCCTTGGGAATGAATGTAAACAAAACTATGTCTAATAAATACTAATAATAATAATAATAAATACTGCTTAATTTTAAAAATAAATTAACTATACAAATTAACACAACCACAGATCATTTAATACTATACAAGATTATCTGTCAGTTTAAGTAACTGCTAGTTACTTTAACTGTCAGTTAGTTTACCTGTCAGTAAGCTTTTATTGCTAGTTCGTTTAACAGGCGTGTCTTCTTCGAATTTCTTCTTCGCCAGTCCTCTGTGTTTTTTTTAATGTCTCTTTCATCCATCAAATTATATATTTGTTACTAGCGGCTCACCCTCGCTTCGCTGGGGTTTCTAGACAAACAAAAACAAATCTATCCCACGGAAACCGTACATTTTTCCGGGATAAAAACTGATGTATGAACTAATACAGTTTCATTAAAATCAAATTAGTAGTTTTTGTGTACTAAGCTGTATAAGTTACTACAGATTTTTAACTATTCTACGGGAACTCTTTAATTTTCCGGGATGAAAAGTATCTAAAATGTTGACCGGGGATATAATGTACCACCATGCAAAATTTATTTAAAATCGGTCCAACAGTTTCGAAGATTAGCCCGTACAAACAGAAAAACAGACAGAGAAACAAAAAAAAATTTGGAAAAAGATCTGGATTTGTTCTATTTCTTTTTTTACATCCCCCTGACTCGTTTTTTAGCATATTTTTTCTATGTAAAGACATTTGACCTCTACAGTTTTATTATAATATGTACTATAGATAATATCTTTATGCATCCAAATACTTTTTTGTAGTCTGAACACGAGCAAAATCTGTTGTTCTGCTAGTAATAAATTATGTTAAAAATTTAATGCAGTTCATTTGGCAGATTCATTTCCACTAAGGTCGTGGCAGCCACGAGATCTGTGGATTTTTAGTTTAATCATGGGTTCTCAAAAGCAAAGAAAAATTTATTCAAACAAATGTCAACAGGTGGCACTACATGTAACGACTTGTTACTGATGATTGTTTAAAATTAATTAGAGAGACAAAGAAATAGATTCCAAAGTAAACGTAAATGTTTTCTGATATTTATTGATTGCTACTTAACCTTAAGGTATTTGGTAAAGAGCTTATAAGTTATAACTACTGTAGAAGTTGTGATTACCAATTTTCAAGCTTTCGATTTTTTTTAATCATTGCCTACTTGAAAAAAAAAACAGGAAACTAATATCTAAAATTTAATTACACATATTCCTACAATATTTTTGGGCAGAAGTTATCAAAGAACAATGATATAATATAAAAAGTGGATACGTTAATAGCGCTCTAAAAGAGAAGCGCATAATTGGAGGCTATATGATCCTCCGTTGGTCTCAGTCGCTTTCGAGTGTATTCCGTAAATCCACTTATTATCAAAGAAAAATAAACAAAGCTCACGGGATCACATACGTTAGGTAAGCCGAAATTATTATTTTTTACTAGCAACTCACCCTCTCTCCGCTCGGTTTCATCCCTACTTACGTTTTAACGCTTAGTATAGATTTCTGAGATGCGATATTTTCCCGCAGTAAAAAGTATCTTATATGTTGACCCGGATAACCAGCTATCATATTACCAAATTTCGTCAATATCCCTCCAGTAGTTTTCCGTGATGCGGTCACAGGTAGCCAGACAGACAGACAAAAATTCAACAAACTATAGATTCGGCATCTGTATTGATAATAATGACTATTTCAATAAGACTTTTCCAAAAATATTTAATGTACTGATTCGTCTCAGTTAGAATTTTATTGTATGTATAGATTTTTTTTATAATCTTTGGTCAACAAATAAAGACGATTAACGAAACTTACGCGTAAGTGACAAACACTAGCTGTCTTTTTCTTGTTATAGTTTTTATTACGCTATACCTTTTACATCATTTGGCAATGTGGTGGTTTAAATAAATTAAATTGTGAGAATGTGTGCTTGCAAGGAAAAAAAATAAAACAATTACAAATTTGTTCACAGCTATTTATTTCCTATACTTATTTAAATTGGTTATTTGCAGCATAACATGTTAAACACTTTCAATTATAAAAGCCATGAAACTCAGGTTTCATATCAACAATTTTTCATATTCAGGTTGATATATCAACAAGTAAAGGAAACAACAATAAATTACAATCACATTTATTGATTTCTATCGAAACAGTATCCTTAGATAAATAAATTTTCTAATATATAGCATTTAGCCTACAACAAGAATGCCTTCGTCTAGGAAGCTGTGAGGAGGAACTTCCAAGTTCAAAGGAGCTGGACCTTTGCGGATTCTTCCTGATGCATCGTAATGGGATCCATGGCATGGACAATAGTAGCCTCCGAAGTCTCCTGAATTTGCTACTGGTACACATCCTAAGTGGGTACATACTCCGATAACAACCAGCCATTTCGGGTCCTGTGTACGCTGGTCATCATGTTGAGGGTCACGGAGTGTGTCTACTGGCACAGCTTTCTCGGTTGCGATTTCTGCTGCTGTCCTAAAATGTTATGTTATTAATGTGCAATTATTATAATTTATTGTTTGTTATATACAGAAGAAACGAAATTAGTTTGTAATGAAATGATGAAAATATTTAAGAAAGCAACAGCTATTTAGATGAATCCATATTTTTGTGATACAATACATCTGGCATAACCTAATCTATAGAGATTCAGAGACTTAAATTTTAGAGAATAAAACAAATAGGTCATCTTTTGATATGGCAATAGAATTCATACTCTGTGAAAATTTCAACTCTCTGCCTATTACTCTTGACAGACAGATGGACAGATAGCGGATGCTTAGTAATACGGTTCTGTTAGCACCCTTCGAGTATGGAGCCCTAAAAACTATTGTTATATTATAAACGTGATATCTATTACCCCTTCAGTGATAAATCTCTATTATGTATTTATGTTGGTTAGGTATTTAATATTGTGTTAATTTTTTTATTTCATTTAATATAAACAAAGTGTCTTTTCATGTTATTTAAATAAAACAAAGGCAGATATTTGCAAAACTACTCTTTCGATGAGCAAATGAAATTTTTGTTTTACTCTACATCCTGATACATGCTTGTTAATTATATAGAAGTTACTACGAGTATAATTAAAACTATTAATAGTGCAATAGAGTCAAACGTATATTATAAGTATATGTACATATTATATAGATAATATATAAAACAAATTGTCATCTTAAATGAGGTCCGTCAACAAATTTGCCTAATTTTTGTATTGAAGGTCTATATATTTTATGAAATAATATTTTATAACCACCAAATACCAAAAACTTCAAAATATTACATGTAAATATTTTTTCTTTTAAATTTGTTCTAATTAAATTAATATTAAGTTGCATAATAGACTATATTCAATGTAAAAACGAAATTAAGATATATGCATATATTTTGCCAAGTAATGTTATATAAATAAAATATATACATTTACTATGTATTCATTTATGGCAGTGGTAGCCGAGTAGTAAGGCGCTCGCTTGTGAAACCGAGTGAAGCGGGTTCAAATCCCGGGTTTCGAACCTCTGATCTTTTCATGTGTGAATCATTTCCAACATGATAACCACTTGTCTTAACGGTGAAAGAAAACATCGTGAGGAAACCTGCATGTCTGAGAGAATCTAGCAATTTTCAAAAGACATGAAGTCCGCCAACCCGCACTTGGCCAGGGTGGTGGACTATGGCCTGATCTCCCTCGTATTGAAAGGAGGCCCGTGCCCAACAGTAGGACGTTAAAAAAGAGCCAAATAGATGTATTTATTTATTATAGTTTATAAATGAATCATAGTACCTATTGTTTATAATAGTTATGTTCAGTAACTATTAACATAATAACATTTTTCCTTAAAACATGTGTACATGTGGAATCACTATTATGTAAATAGTTACCCAAGATAATTTTAAAATAACACTTAAATTACCTTTGTTTTTTTTGATTTTTAGTTTTTTTTATACTTTAATTTAGTAAAAAAAAAATATTGCATAAAGTCAAAAGTTATGTTTTATTATAATTTACCTGTGACGAATGAAAAGGGGCTTTCCACGCCATTTGAAGGTGACAGATTTTCCTTCAGGAATTTCATTCAGCTTGATTTCAATCTTAGCCAAAGCCAAGACATCAGCGGCAGCGCTCATGGAGGATATGAAGTGTGTAACAACGGATTTAGCCGCATAGGCTCCGGCAACACTGCCAGCTGAAAAAAATATAGTTATTTATTAAACATAAAATGATAAACTATATTATGTATATGTTAAGTGTCACGGATTTTGATATGAAACATCTATTGGCAGTAAAATAGACTGAGGGCATGACGCTGTCATTAATTATTGCCATAATTAAAATAAGAAAAATAAATTGATTTTATTACAGGAACTATATTTTTTTTATTTTACTCCATTATATTTTTATTATTTTATGAATTCTAATATTAACAATTTTTTTATTTTAATGGCTAACTTTTATTTATTTTTATTATATTACTTACTTGAATAAATAAATTCCAAAAATACAATAAAAAAAGGCTATTAAAGTCATTTCACATAATTGGAAAAAGGGTTGTTTTACTACTTCACTACGATATACATAAATATGCTTAATACCTTTCTATCACAAAATTATTCATTAAAATACTACTATTAATATAAATCTGATGATATTTTTAAATACTATCCAAAAACAATTTTTCTGTGCTCAATTAATAAAAGTCAGTCAAGTACAGGCCGGACTTTGACACCCAGGTCTCAATACCATTACACAATATATGTTACTTATTAAGTAATTAAATATATTTTTACATTTATTAGTGTTTGAACCTACAATTATTTTCTCGAGTATGTAAAACAAGCACATACTAATGTCCTAAAGAACACTTTTAAACTTTGAATGGATAAACAGTCAGGACAAACAAACAGAATTATCTTAGAATTTTATAAGTGTGAGAAAGAGAGTGATGCAGATCCTATTTTGATAAAATGTACTTGAATTTTAAAAGAATGATAGATGTTTTTCATTCTGAAAAAAAAATGAGATAGCAATTTGCAAATAAACTATATTTGTTTATCTATATATAAATTTGCTTGTTCTGAATTATAAATAACCAGACTAAAACACTAGATCCAGAGAGCTGGTATTTTTATGATGTATTCCTGTATTCCTATGATGGCAAATAATACTTAAATGGGGGTTTTAAAATGTATGGAATATACAACAATCCCAATATGACCAAAACTATGAATGACATATTATGTGAATACTTCGTAAAATTTTACAGTATCTTTTATAAGATACTATTGATGTACCTATGTAATTATGAATTAAAGCCAAGAACATTTTATGATATGGCTTATTACGTTACCTACGTTTGAAAAATGTTATACAACAGTTTTGCAGCAGATAATACTTATCAAAATTAAATTTTCTTTCTGATACAAAGTTTATTGGTTCTTTAGAAAAATACATACCTCCAGCAATAAGGTACGTGAACGACTGGCGTCCATCAACATTTTCATCAGCTTTGGACTTGGGATCTAGAGTTTCCTTGCGACGGTACGCTGAAAAGTCAGGGTACGCGATGTCCGAATGCGCGAAACGAACTTGAGTTGGCACTGAAATTGACAAGTGTTATGTAACCCCAATTACGCCTTGAAAATCTCATAAGATTTTTAATACTTACAATTAGATACATGCTTCACCTTCAGGTTTTGGATGGGTAGGGCACCATTCATCGATTGCACAGTAGACGTCTTGGGCAGAGGCTGAACAACTAGTTTGTCTGCAGGTGTGGGTACAGCCACAACAGGCTTCAAGCCATTCGACACAACATTACATGTGGCCTTAAAATAAGGGGCCAAGTGCCCAGCCCGTGCAACCGATGTCATTCTAACGAGTTGAATTTACGCAATAAAATTGCTTTAAAATATTTTTTGCGATGTGCGATCGCCTAAAGACGAAACGTCAATTTGAAGGTTGTCATAATCAATAATGTTCTCATATAAAAAAAAAAACATCTGAACCATAAACAAAAAAAAAGAGTAATAAATAATATATTATAATTTTCTAAAATAAATGTTATTTACGTAATTCAAGATTTGTTTTTTTTCTAATATAAATGTATTACGTTTTGTAATTTAATCGTATATAATTCACGAATTTGTAAGTAGCGCCATCTATACGTAAACTTCAATACTAGCTCGTACCAAGTGACATTACTATAAGTTCTAGTAACTTTTTAAAGTAAAATTTGATATTTTTATTGAACTTACAATTAATGTATATTATTAATGATGTTAAAATAGCAATAAGACACTTTAAATTTATTATAATTATTATTTTATTCATTTAAGTGTTGTGTTTGTTTTCAATAAAACTCATCTAAGAGGTCGCACCAATCGCACAAAATAAAGAGGTAGGTATATAACAAATAAATAATTTTCAGTGTTTGATGAAGACGAATGTATCTGTAATTATTAATATTATTTTCTTCATGGTTATCCGTGAATATAACGGAGTATGGACGCGAAAAAATACTCAACCCTGAATACCCTACGAGCCCTTGACGATTCTTCGGAATATATTACATATACAAGGTTTAATCACTTATAACCCAAAATCGAAGGGTATAGGTTATTATATACTAAATATTATAAAGTTTGTGAGTTTGTGATGTTGTAGGGGGCAATCTCTGGATCTACTGAACTGATTTAGATGAAATTTGGTAAGAAGATAGTTTGAGACCCTGGGAAGGGCATAGGATACTTTTTATCCCGGAAATCATCCCTTAAGGGGGTGAAAATGTTGATGAAAGTTTGTATTGGGAAGCAAGCTAGGGACGAACCCGAGCGAAGCCAGGGTGAGTCGCTAGTATTTACCATATGTTTTATACGATGATACGAAAATATTATAGGTAGGTACCTATTAACTCAATGAATTCGATAGGGCACCACGCGTTCTCGTCTTGAAAATAGTAACAATCGGAACTTTGTTCTTTTTACGCGTTTGGTACGTTTTAAATGCGGGTATGATTTTATTACTTTGTTGTTTTCGCCTGACATGCTAAGTGAGGTTGCTACGAGTTCACATTTCTTGGAGAAGTCTGAATTTTGTATGTCAAAGTTAGCTACTTACTTATTAAGAAACTAACTTGCGGATGCGCCGAAACGTGATAGAATTGACGTTAAGCTCATTTCACATAATTTCTATTCCACAAGCAGTCTACTTGATTCGCTACCTATCAACTAATATAGTAGATACTTGATGATATCCGCAGGCCGACGTAAAACAGAATAATATAATATATCTATTTCCCTTGCATAGCCTTGAAACTTGTTAAGGCAGGTGCTTCTTATGAATTATTTAAGGATAAAATGTACATGTTTGGTTTTATTAACCAGCAAAGTTTTTAATTATAATAAATTTAATGTAGTAGTTATTGTTTTACCTATTAAATTGCAATAGATAAAAAATCATTACTTATGTTGCTCATGCAAGGATTTTATATTAATTACAAATTAATAATTTAAAAAACCCCTACGCAATTTATTTTTCATTTAACTATTACATTACACATACGTCAAAATGCCTTACATCATTTTGGAAAAGAGCTGATACTCTTATACTGCTGGACCGATATTAACCAAAAATAGCTAAGAACCACCACAAGGAAACTGGCTTTCAAATGAAAGAAACCGCATCGAAATCGGTCCATCCGTTTGAGAGCTACGATGCCACAGACAGACACACACACACATACACAGACAGACATCGACGTCAAACTTATAATACCCTTCTTTTTGCGTCGGGGGTTAAAAATACATTTTAAATAGCCTAAGAGGTATAATAAGAAAGAAGGTAGAATAAGAGGTATATGAGGTATATTTATTGATAATACAAAAAATAACCATTTGCTATCAGTATTACCTATTTTATATATCTAAAGAATACTTATTAGCATATGAAATTAATTTACAAATGGACACCTATTCAATTGGCCTCGACATATTGTACGCATGGTTATGTAAACATTTTCATGGTCAGTGCTGCGTTTTGTTCAGATGTGTGATATGTCCGTGAGCGCCATTGCATGGTTGTGTTAGTGAACCAACACAAGCACAATGATCCTTGATAACTTAATTTCCATTAAATAAAGTTGCGCATGCGCATAAAAGATACTAAAAATGTATGTAAAATTCTATGCACTCTTTTCAGTCTCTCATAAACGAAAATGGTTTTTTAATAAGATAGTATGGGAACTCTGTGCCCTATTATGAGGTTTAGTTATTTTTCTGATTTTCTTTTTTTTTAATGCAAAATTCGACCTAAATATTTTAATAATAAAAAAAAATTTAATATATATGATATTCAACGTATGTTATGTTGTATAATTTCCATAAAAGCCTGTTAATGTTTTTATTTATATTAAACGTTATTTTATTATAATAAAAACTGTGACAATCAATTAAAAGACCTTGTAAACATTTAAATACGTTACTAAAGTATAATTTGACTATGTTTGTGATGACCTCAACTTGCACAGAACATTTCCGTGGTACATATAATATACACCACACGTGTGTTACGCACACATTGCTACTGATATAAATATGTATGTGTTAAATTATTTATTTACTCTACCTATTTATTAGATGATCATATTTCGTTCTAGTTATTTATTATCATTATTGAATTAATAAATCAACTGATAAGAATAGAAAAAAAATATTATTTACTTTAAAAATCAAAAAATAAATGCCTATTGAATATGAATTTCTACATTTTTTCCCTTACTCCTGGCTATGGCAAAGATTTTATATTATTCATGCTAAAAATGTCATATAATATTAAAAAAAAATACAAATTCTGCCAATAGAGGGCATTCAAATCATGATAACGTGCGTTCTAAGATGCGTTTCAGAACTGAATAGAGCGACTTGCGAGGTTAGATAATGGCGATGCGCGGGGCGCTGTTGGGAGGGACGGCCCAATTTAAAACGCGGCTTGCCCATTACACAATGAATTTATTGCCGCATTCGGCTGACATATATTCCGTGTATGTCATGAGCGCAACTGGATTGTGTTCAAAATTAACTAGAACTAGAAGTAGAAGTACTTTAAAAAACAAATCTATTGGACTTAAACATCACATGTACTCACTAATTACTTAAATTGTTTGAGATAAAGTAGAAAGTGTGGAGATAATAAGCGTAGATATAAGCGACAATTCATATTATTAATTGCGCGTGCGCAGACGCGAGGCAACTGCATATTGTACAAATAGTATTCTAATGTTTGAATTTCGTTTGGCTCCAATCCAAATCGACGGGTCATTTTGTGTAATTTGGCAAGTTTTCCGCTTCGCCGACACCTGTCGTCATCGACTCGGTCTGCAAAGTTCAAGCCCAGTGGGCTTTTTACGTGACTCGTTTGCAATTATATCTACCTATAACGATTCCTTTGATACAATCAGCAACAAAAGACAAAATGCGGGTTTTGGCTATGTGTATTTCCTTTCTTATTTTCTGAATGTCTTCTAAGGGACCTATTATACAGTTTGGCCCCAATCTATCTCATTAGAGATGAATGCTTTGCTCTGTTGAGACTTGTGACTTCAAGAGGCTTGCTTAACTTTGAATGCGATATTTTTGTGACAGTATATTTTATACTCATAAAATTGTTTTTTTTTAAAGATTTTAGTACATAAACATAGAAACTCCTCCTTTTTTGGTAGTCGTTTAAAAAGGTTTGCATAATTTTAAATTGAATTATATTGGAGATGATCAGATGATCATAATAAGTGGTATAAATAAAATATTAATATTATGTAACAGTTCATATACGGACTAAATGTATTTTCAAGAAAACATTTAAAATGTTAATTTATTAATTAGTTTTAAATTAAAAAAAAAAGATTGTTGATATGAAATTCTAATTTTCAAATCAGGACTTCTTACTCTGAACCTGCGTCTCGTTTTTTTAATTTATTCGCAGTACGTTAACCTACCCAATCAAATTTCTTCTATTTTGAATGAACTGGTCAGGAATATGTCCCTGACAAAAGAAGCGAGGGCGGAATAAGAAAGGGCCCCGTTTAAATGCCATCGTAAAAAAATACACTGGCCCTTTTTGTCATTAGTACTTTGGAGGATAATAGTAGGAGTATCGTAGAGTATTTAACGTTGGAATGATTATACATAATAAAGATAATTTATTATAATTTCAGCTATTTTATTATGATAATATAATTATAGTATTTGTGATAAGGCGTCAAAGAAGTTAGAAACATCAAATCTTTTGCATCACTGATCTATACAGATAAATAAAATTGAACTGTCTGTTTGTAATGTCAAAATAACAATGTTTTACTAAATGCATATGAAATTATATACGGTACTTATAAGAAAAAACATTTTTTTAAATTTTTGTCTGTCTCTTTGTTCCGGATAATCTCTGAAACGGCTGGACTGTTTTTGACAGGACTTTCACTGGACGATAGCTGATGTTATAGGAAGTAACATACGCTACTTTTATTTTAGAAAAAGAATTAGGGTTCCGCTCAAAAAAATTATAACGTACCTAGGGACGAACCCGAGCGAAGCGAGCGTGAGTAAATAATAGGAATATAATTTTATATCATTTTTTTTAATTAATATAATTAACAAATTACTAATAACGTGAAAACAAGACATAGAATTTATTCACTGCAAGTTTGCTGCACAACTTTTTATACGGAAAAAAAGTCTCTATTGAAAATCGTTAGCTGTATTTATACTTCTCAAGTCTAAAATAAAATAAAAATAATATTTAAAATAAATTTCAGTATAACATTCGATATCATTCATACATGGCATCGCGGGGCCACATGCGGAAATCTTCTCCGGCCAAGGACAGGACCAGTTTGAGACCGGTATAATACGAGAAACGCAAGGGACAGAAATATCATAAACGACGATGAAACGATGGAACATCTCCCACTAATGTATCTATTATAAAAAAAAAATTAAAACTATTCTGTTTCGCGAAATTCTACGCATTTTTTAAGCAAATGATTACGTTTTTGGACGAAACCGTTAAAATTGTAAATGTGTTAGTCCACTAATTTTACAATTTAGTCAATACTATGTGCATAATAATAAACAGGCCGCTTCTTGAATCGACTTCCAAAAGGAGGAAGTTCTATGTTCGTCTGTATGTATGTTCTTTTTATTATAATCATATAATGACGAAATAACTGCAAAAACACTTTTTTTGTTATTTATTTAATTTCGAATTTTGAAATAATTGCTAACAAAATGTGTCTGTAATGTATAATATAATAGTAAACAATTTTTTAAATCAAAATTAAAAAGGCGAAATAACTGAAATAAGAGATATTTAACTTATACGCAATCATATTTTTAACTACATATTTTATCAAAAAAAAAAATTACGCCTAGGAAGATGTCGTACGTTATCGCAGAATATTAGTACCTATACAAAAATATTTGTAAAAGAATTTAGTACCTTCTTTTTGATGTTGGTTAAGCAGACACTTCTTTTATTAGGTATATTTTAATTATACATTTATATATGCAAAAATAATTTAAATCAAACTGTGACTATTGGTAAAGTTTGTAAGTTTGTGAGTTGGTTTTAATGAATAAACTAAAAATCCGCTAAACCGATTAAGATGGAATTTGGTAAGAAGATAGTTAAGTTAGTTAGTTAGTGAAGATATACTGGGAAGGTCATAGGATAGCTTTTATCCCGGAAATCATTCTTTAATTAAGTGTAAAGTGGGATTTATATGGGGAATCAATCATTTCTCAAGTAAGGGAAGTAAAACTCAACTATGCCTATGTATATATTAGTCTATCTATTTCATACTAACAATGAAAAATAGATAACAGAATTTACTGGATTTAGTTAATTATAAAAGTTAGAAAGTGTATTCGTAACATGTATACAAATTTTAATTATTTATATGAGTTTTAATGTAATTGTAGTTCCGGGAAACCAGTTTAGGGACGATGTGAGTTAAACAATATTCAATGCCTTTGTATCGTTGAATTAGATTACGAAGGGTCAAGACAAAATGGGTCAAGGCGTGTTATGATATTGTAACACTGACATTTTGTAGGTTTGTCCCGTATGTTTGTTGATACTTGATGCATAAATATATATAACTTTAAGTATATAGTCAGTTTGTGCGATTCCTACATGTCATTTTTTTCGCTTTTACTGCTGATTATATGAAGAGAGGCGGCAAGGTTTACGTTCTAGGGGTTACCTTAGTTTAGTTACCAGAAAAGAATGTATAGATGTTGTATAAATTGAAAATATATTACAAGAATTTACGAGAATCAAAATAATATGTATCGAAGAACAAGAAATATACTCATGCATTACTAGCAGAACCCGCGGCTTCGCTCGCTCTAAAACTACAAAAAAAGAATTCTAAAAAGGTAGGGTTTATACAAACTTTCATCCCCTAATTTACTATTTTTAGTTGTATTATAACGTGTTTTCCTGTGGGAATGGGATAATTCCGCGATAAAAAAGTAGGCTATGTCACTCGCCAGCCCTCCAACTGTCTCTATATAAAAAATCACGCCAATCCGTCACTCTGTTTTGACGTGAGAGAAGGACAGACAGACAAACAAACACACTTTCACATTTATAACATTAGTATGGATGTATATATTTATACAGAGACACGTGGAACTTATTTCAAATTATTATTTAGTTAATATTTGATTACGAAGATTAAAATCGTGTTTATGATCAATGCTTTTCGTAGATATTCCGTTTTAAAATGAATATAGTATGTTATCCTTAAGAGGTAGACATATGCCATTGCAGACTTTTCTGTAGGCCTATATAAGATACACAATTCCACCATACATTATTTTGTTATATCTCAAAGGGTTTAGGCAGCGTTTTCATTGAATGCTCCCAGGCGGCTTTTTTTCCGACACCTTCAACAAATATCGTTATATTTTAGCCAATGTATACAAAAACTTAACAAATTATATACTAAAACCTTCATCGAGAACCACTCTATGCATTGGTGAAAACAGCATGAAAATCGGTGCAGTAGTACTTGAATTTATTGCGAACAGACAGACAGACGCGGCGAAGGACTTTGTTTTATAATATGTACTGATGACTGGTCAGTAGCAGTCGTTCAATTTTATGATGATTTCTATGCTTCTGAACGTTAAAAATTTAACTGTGAAGGTTGACTACCGTATTAAATTTAATATCGAAGATCTTGTTACATATACTTTTCTTGAATTAAAGTTAAAAACATTATATTTCTTTATCGACCTTTTATATTCTCATATAGTTATTCACGCTATATATTTTTTTAATAATGTAATAATAATATAGGAAAGATCTTTAAATTTGCGTCATGTAACACACGTTTTTTCATAGTTCATTCACTGGAACATAAAATATGCAGCAACAACTTATTATAAATACAGCGAATAGCATGTGAAGCAATTTGATAGAGCTAGAAGTCATTCACATTGAACATCTGCTGTGCACATTTATCGAGAATTAGTATTTGTAAGTAGTAAAACATATACTACATATAAATAATGGTTCTCATATTCTTTTTTGTGCCTTTTAAGTGCAAAAGTAATCAGATGAATATTAAGCGATCGGTTTTCCGCGATTTGGCATATTATAACATTGCAAGAACGCCACGGGTCTAGTTTTAATTCTGTAGGTAAACAATGAAAATTTTGTTATTATTACTTACAAGTATCTCTAGGTAAGCCTTTGTATTGGACTAATACCCCAAAGAAACAACGGTATAATAAGAAGCTTATGCTATTCTCTAGCGTCCGGCAATCAAGCCAAGAAACGTACTCTTGGGAGGCTCACTTTGACGGGCGTTGTGCCATACGGGCTATTCCTGGTACTTCTCTGATAGCAGAGTGGATTGTTAGAGCAATCCGTTGGTTGTTGTGATCTGCTGTTTTGGTAGACGTGCCGTCGGGGCGTCGTGTTTGAGTGCGTAAGCGATTCTGCGGCGCCCCATTAAGACGGGGGAGGTTCCGTTGGGTTTTAGTGTAGTACTGGCTTTGCCGATGAGTCTCACATAACCATCTGTATGTATGCTGGTGGAATGCCTAAATGTATTTTCCAACGTTAAAAAAAAAGAGCCGTGTCACCTAAAATGTAGTTTCGACAATATCGGAATCAGGGTATAGAGTATTAAAAGTAAACATGTAATTCGTTGCAAAGCCCAGATACATACATACATACATACATACATACATACATACATACATACATACATACATATAAGTCGTGTTCTCTTGACGTCGTCTATTCAAAATATTAATGTGTTCAAGCATATATAATTTATAAATAGTATTCAGTAGAGGAACGTATTACTGAAGTTTAGGTCAGAATTAATTAATTAAATATGTATATATATTGTATTGTATTCAGACCTTGTTAACGTCCCACTGATGGGCACGGGATTGCCTTCAATACGAGAGGGGATCAGGCCATAGTCCACCACGCTGGCCATGCTAGGTTTTCGCGGACATGCAGGTTTCCTCATGATGTTTTCGTTCACCATAAGACAAGTGGTAATCATGTTGGAAATGATTCGCACATGGAAATATCAGAGATGCGAGACCCGGGATTTGAACCCGCTTTAATCGGTATTCCAAGCGAGCGCGTTATCACTGGGCTACCGCTGCCTCAAATTATATATATAATAAATATGTAACCGTATTTATTTTGTACTAGAGAAATACAGATTAAATAAATCCTTAATAAATTCGCAATATTAAACTAATTTTCGTTGAAATACAATTTTGAATACGTTTTGTTATGTGCTTCACTCTGTTTGTGTATAGGAATTGAAATAACTTATTGTATATTGTTGCAAAAATTTGCACATGCATTTCCGTAGCATTGCTACAGACGTAGAGCTGTAGCTGCATTGCTACGGTGCATCGTTGCTACGGTGCATCGGTGCATCGTAGCTCGTCGTAGCTGATGCGTTTCGTAGAACTTTAGTTATTTTTCAATACAATTTTTACGTTTTCTTTTATAAAATTAATAGATGGTTTCAATATTATTATATACTAGCATTGCCCGCGGCTCCGCCCGTCGCCCGACCAAATGACCAAAAACCAAATTCTTAGGTTTTACATATTAGTATACTCTTACAATGTAGTTTTTGTATTTTTTCTCTGAAATGACATATTTTCCCGCAGTAAAAGGTATCCTATATGTTGACCCGGATAACCAGCTATTATCGTACCAAATTTCATCAAAATCTGTCCAGTGGTTTTCTCGTGATGCGGTAACAGACAGACAGACAAAAATTATAAAGACTATAGATTCGGTCTCTGTATCGATAATAATGTCTATTTTAATTACATTTTCCAAAAAATATTTAATGTACAGATTCGACTTAGTTACAATTTTATTATATGTATAGATGAATGAATGTTATGTATGTTAGAAAATAAGATGTGTATCCTACACAACTTCTTCTTCTAACATTATTATTGAGTCTGATATGCTGTTTTCATGTCGCCGGGTCTTTTCGTTTTAATTTGATCTTTTTATAAATAATAGTGCTGTAGTACTTAATCAAATTCAAAATCAAGTTTCAAGGTAAATTCTATTATATACATATGTTATCGTTAAGTATATTATTCTACCACCGAGTACATTAGCCGCGATGATAGTTTATATTGTACGGAACCTATTTAATTTTTTTACTATACCTGATATGGTTTGTTCTAATTGTATGGAAAAAGATACTTTATCTTAAGAAGTGTTTCTAAGAAGTCCAAAATACAGAAACTTAGTGCTTTGCAATCATGTTTTGAAGACAGTCTTTGCGCAATAGTTCTCTGTTAGATTGCTAACTAACACCAAACATCACGGGTTTGACCTAGTAGGGGTTGAAGGCGGTTAAAGTCACACTAGGCTAGGTTTCCTATAAAATATGGGTTTGCTTATATATGTTTTTCAAAACGTATGACAATTTTCGTACATTTTTTTTATTTTCTTAAAAAATATGGAAAAATGTATTTTCCTGTTTTTATTAAAAGCCCTTTATTTCATAACAAATCAGAATTTATTAATTACGCTATAAATCTATCAAACACATTTTGACTCTATCCGGCCGCTAGCTCTGCAAAAATAGGCTGTGATAGACTGTTATAGGTCTAAAGTTTATTTTAGAGTTCCGTCTATCGAACGATACACAAGAACGAAGTGAAGCATCTATATAGATAAATAAAACTGAAGTGTCTATTGTAATATCAAAATAACAGCGTTTTACAAAATGCATATTAAGTTATATATGGTACCTACTTATAAGAAAAAAATCATTTTTTTTAATGTTTGTCTGTCTGTTCCGGATAATCTCTGAAAGGAATGGACTGATTTTGACGGGACTTTCACTGATAGATAGCTGATGTTATAGGGAATAATATAGGCTACTTTTATTTTAGAAAAAGAATTAGGGATTTGCTCAAAAAAATTAAGCGAGGGTGAGTCGCTAGTAAGAAATAAAAATGTTCACTTCAGTTTCATCATACGTTTGATTAGTTATTGCTATTTATTTTTAACCTGCTTACAACTATAAATCTCAAGTACCATGATTCACGTCTGAGTATAACTTACGCGTAATGTTAATAAATCTGAATGATCTCTAAATGACGATACGTTTGGCTCAGTGTATAGTAACCCTACTTGCTGTGCCAGCGGTTGCGGGTTCGAATCCCGCTAGGGGCATTCATTTGTGTGATGAGCACGAATGTTTGTACAGCAGTCATGGGTGTTTATATTTATAATATGTATGTATTTAAAGTTATATATATATATAATATGTATGTAGTGTATCAACTATCTGGTATCCATAACACAAGCCTCGAAGCTTACCATGGAACTAGAGAGAGCTGTGTGTTAATGTCCCAACATATTTATTATTTTATCTCTGCGCCGTATATTTTACTTCACACAATCTAAGAGATTAAAATAGGTTTTTACTTAGCTATTTTAATAAGTGTGTAATTTAAGTTTTACGAAAATGTTAAGGATTTCTTTGAAATCTGAACATTTCTTAATTGATTTAAGGCAGATATCTTCGGCTCTATTAAAGCAATATTGTCAGTTTAAAAGACTTAAAATATGATATAAAATAGAATTATTAATAGAAGCTATAAATAAATATATAATAGGTGTTTTAATTGTGCTAATATCGAGTTTATGCGGTTACAAGAATCATGTAAATGCGAAATTAATTCATCAGCCGTACGCTTGTGATTGAACTAAAATGAGATGGGACTTTAGCCATTTATAAGCTTCTTTTCAAGGTAGTAGCTTCTATTAAAATATTTTTTTTCTTAGTTATTTTTTGATGTTGTTTGCTTAAGTTTTAGATTAATGAATGTGTATAATTTATAATGATTATATTCAAAAATTTAAATAATAATGGCATTTTAATGTCAACAGGTCTAAATAATTTCACTTTGTAGAAATAAATGTGATGTGAATCAAACACTAGCACTGCGTTGCCATCGTAAAGCCTCGCTTTCATGAGGCTTCAATGGTATTTCTTTTGGAAACTCTCAGTAATTTACTGTTATCTTCACACACGCCTTTGTGATATTACATTTTACAGAATATTATTAATATACAGTGAAATAATGTAAAGTTAAAGTACATGAAAAACGACAAATTATCTACTTGATAAAAGTAATCTGAACGCATGGAAGCACATTCGCAAGCAAGAACTTATTTTACATTATATTATTAATTACTACGAAGAGGCAGCGGTAGCCCAATGGTAACGCGCTCGCTAGGGAAATCAAGTGAAGCGGGTTCAAATCCCGGGTCTCGCACCTCTGATATTTTTTGTGCGAATGATTTCATATATAATTACCACTTACCTCACGCTGAAGGAAAACATCGTGAGGAAATCTGCATGTCTGAGAGAACCTAGCATGTTTTCGAAAGACTGAAGTCCGCCAACCCGCACTTGGCCAGCGTGGTAGACTATGGCCTGATCCCCCTCGTATTGAAGGGAGGCCCGTGCCCACCAGTGGGACATTAAAAACACATTATCTACTGTCTCATGACAACCCTTAGTGTAATGTAGATTTAGTTGTTTTCTAATAATGATGTCAATTTAAATAAAAACCCATGATAGAATATCCGCATATATACAAAACTTTCATGAACCCTCTATTGTCACCAGAATCTTTTTATTTTCCAGAGCAATAAGCTACCTATATTAAAGCTCTTTTCCGCGGAAAGCCTTTCATTTTTATCTAAAAAAAAAACACTGAGTATATGTTATTATCATACAACATTTAATTAAATTCCTTTTTATCGTATTCAGTGTAAATATACATTCAAACAAACCTACATACAAAAATTGTAAAAAAACGTTTCATATCTATTCACACAGTAATACCGATCATTAAGTCTTATCTGTCCATAATGAATTTCCCAAAGCAAATTTTGTTACACAAACTTGAGTTCCCTACGATTTTATTATAAGTAGGTATCGGCTTCTGAAATTATCATCTTATTTCTCGGTATCAGCGATATATTACTAAAAATTAATAGGTATATTTGTGTTAATAAAATAATTTTCAAAGTTTAATGAACTCTACTCGTAGTTATGTGTCATAACTTTTGTAGCTGCAACACAGTAGTGACTAGTATGCTAAGCAATAGGTTTATCAGAATTTACTTTTGTACCAATTGTGCTAATAATATTTTTACAATTTTTACTATACTAGCGACTCACCCTTGCTTTGCTCGGGTTTGTCCCTAGGTACATTTTAACGGTTAGTATGGAATAGTTAGAATATATATCACATGATATATAACCTATAGCTTTTCTCAATGAACGGGCTATCTAATGCAAAAATAATTTTTCAAATCGGATTAGTAGTTTCTGAGATTAGCGTATTCAAACAAACAAACAATCAAACTCTGCCTCTTTATAATATTAGTAGGTATAGATAAAAGTACTTGGTACATGTAAATTACTTTTACAGAGTTTATTTTCCAAAAGTAAATTTCATTAGACGTAACTAATATATGATTAGGTATAAAATTAATATGTTCATTAATTAAGTGTACATACGATAAAAAAGTCAGGCTCAAGCGTAAAAATTGCCTAACTTGGGTTTTGCAATAACTGGCTTGCTAATGTTATACAATATACATTTATGGTAAATTCGTCTAAAATTCCTATAAGAAGAAATTTTAATCTGTTGATTGAAAATGGTTTTATTTGCATGAAAATATTATGGGATAGAGGTAGTGCCATGGGTTACTTTTTGATAGACTTTAAAGAAGAAGATGGTGGTTTATGCTAATGTATAATTAAGAGTTGATTTATTTTTTTAAGGAAGAGAATAATAAAATTCGAATTATTTTATACAGCATTAAATTATTCAATTTCTTTACTGAAAGTCAGGGATCTATCACCAGTTTGGAAAGAAAAGGCCTGAGAAGAACTGACGAAATATGAGTATTACTACTGTATATGTGTATTTTTTTATTCAGCAGATGAGTGTGTATGTGTGCCCTTTTTAACCGACTTCCAAAAAGGAGGAGGTTCTTACGGTGATTACTCGAAGACGCCTGAACCGATTTGGATTTTTTTTTGTTTCTAAGGGTATACTTCCCAGGTGGTCCCATAAATTTTTTATCGAAATCGCTCGAGCTGTCGACATCTTACTGCTGGGCACGGGCTACTATATACATACATATTATATACAGTAATTATAGGTACACCTGTCGTAGCAACAAATTACATGACACATTTGTATCGAAGAGGGCGTTTTAGAAAGTTACAGTATTTAGTTCAATATAACTAACAATTAACGTATAATTATAGCAAATAAATTCTAAAACTTCAAAATGCCCTCAAATTAATTAAAATGTGTAATACCACAAACTAAGTTAATTTTAAGCTTAAATATTATGAAATCGGCATCAGAGGTCATATCGGCAACAGAGGCTACTATATCTTTTGTGTCGACACAGCCTAATTTAATCTGAGCTTTAAAAACTAAGATTATTCTGTATAATAATATATGTATGTTTCTTTTTGTATGTAATATTGTTTAGTGTTTTATTTTTCAATAAAAATATTATTATTATCAAATCAAGATCTGTATAGAAAATATCTAACAGTTTAATACAGGCTCTATCTATATAACTAACTAGCAACTCACCCTCGCTCCGCTCGGGTTCGTGCCTAGTTACGTTTTAACGTTTAGTATAGATTTCTCAGAGATGAGATATTTTCCCGCAGTAAAAAGTATCCTATATGTTGACCCGGTAACAGACAGACAGACAAAAATTCTAAAAACTAGAGATTCGGCCTCTGTATCGATAATAATGTCTATTTTAATAAGATTTACCAAAAAATATTTAATGTACAAATTAGCTACAATTTTATTATATGTATAGATAAAATATAGTTTTTTTATAATCACATATGCGGAAATATACTTACTAAGAATTATGCAGCTGTCTGCAAGATAAGGTTTAGATAACAGTGATAACGGCTAGACCACGATACTGTGTGGCGCCAATCTTATAGTAAAAAACTTAAAGTAATCTTTTGCACATGTAGTTTACAAATGCCAAAGAAATTTTATTTAGATATCATTCCTACTAATAATTAAGTTATTTTTTTACCTTTTGCGACGCTTAATTTAATTACACGACCGCGGGTATGCCGGCGTTACAGTTAACAATAGATTTCTTAGAAATTTAATTAATTTCTTAGAAATTTACCTGGAGGTGTTAAATAAACAAAGTAATAAAATTTTAATAAAAAATGTACACTGTTGCACGTAAAGTACTTATTTCAAAATAGTTCACGTACTCGTATGAAGAAAAAATATTTCACTTTTTGTTATTTGTTCTATTACTTCCGTAACCGTGCAGAAAAAGTGTGACGTATTCATAAAATCAATTCATAATGTGTCAAAAAAATAAATCAACTGAAAGATCTAATCAGCATATTATAAGTGGCACGAGCCACGATGGCGGCATCACCAATAATAAATAACACAATATTGTATAATAAAACAAGTAACAAAAAATGCCGATAGTTCAGTCAACCGTTGGACTGCAACGCTCTTTGTCTGCTGCCTAGATTGTAATTTAGTCATCGTTCAGAAATGAGCTGGAACAAAAAACACGCAAAAACTACGCCTGTTAGTCTGGCATATCTATCTACATACATATATATAATTTTAGTAGATAGTACATCTGTGTTCTTGGAGATAAACTCTAACGTAATGTATAAAATTGCCATTGCTAAATTAAAAAAGTATATAAAATAATGTTTTTTTTTGTTTCAAATATAGTATTGGATAAACTTCAGGCAACTTAATAATTTAAAAAAAAACAGTTCTATATAGGTACCCGTTAAAATTAATTCATATCAGTATATCAGTCTTCTGAGCCTTTTGCTTTTTCTAAGTTATAAAGTCCAAAGAAACTAAAAATATCCATAGATTAAAAAAAATATATAGAGATTACAGGTTATTTTATTTGTATATTGTGAACAGATGCGAAAGGAAAGTCATCTAAATAAGTAACACATATAAATATTATTTCACAGTCGACTCTCATTCTGATTCAACATCCCAGCAACAAGTTATAAGTACGTTTTAACAAATCCTCTAGCGATTAGGTACATATGATGAATTGTGACAGATTTAACATTTGACAAAAAAGTTTTATATATCGTAACAAGTAAAATAATCTATTTCTACATTATATTTATCTATCGGTGCACCACAAAAATATTAAGAGTCGATGTGTTGATCTATTAAAAGCTTTTAAAAATTACAGAACTTTTTGCATTCCTACGAAAGCATTAACGTATTCAGAAAACATTAAACTGACTTCCTCGTAAAGCAACAAAATACTAAATAATCTTTTTATTTATGTTAAATTTAAATTACCTCTAAATGTAATCGATAGATATTATAAATACAAAAATTAAAATTGCTACCATTTTTATAGAAAGATGCGGAAAGATCGCTTACAATGTCTTTATCGCACTAATACGTGTATAATGACGTTATAAAATTTACGACTTTATTTGATAACTTCTTATAATCTCGTTAATTACCTTATCAATAAATTGTGAATAATATATATGATATGACGCCTTTGTAGAATTCTTCGATAGAAATTTTCAATAAATATTAATATAAAGCTTTTGCTGATATTAAAAAAGCTCAGAACTCTTAGTAATATTTATCGGCAATTTGTCTATTCATTAACGCTACAGCCCTATTAAAACGATTTTCTACAGTCGATATCACTAATAGAAAACTAAAAAATGTGTTTATTGCTATAAAGTATGAACATATTTTTTGCTACGAGTATAAGCATATTTTGACTACTATTTAAAATATATTATTTCCATAAAAGGCGTATATCTTTACTAATAAATGGAGAGTGGATTTTTTTGTTCGGTTATACTGCGATAACTACTGAACCGATCGGAATAATACTCATACCATAAGATGCAGCGTGTTTCGGAGAAGGTTTTAGTATATGATATGTTGGTGATTAATGTACTATGCGGGCGGAGCTGCAGGAAAACGCTAGTTTTTTTATAAGCGACACCGATTGTAGAATGGAAGGTTTGATAACTTACGACATGCATTTTTAAGCAACGCAATATCAAATAAACTTTGTTAGTTTAACTTACCCAACCAGTATCAGTGTTCATAGTCTAAGGGCTGATTCACACTATAGTCCGTTCTCGGTCCGATATCGGTCTGGTAAAGTATTTTTATTTTTTATACAAGAAACACTGTTGGAGTGTAACTCCATCGGAACTTGATAGTGTGAATGCACTCATTGTTTCTTGTCTGTATATATCTGCATAAATATTATAAATGTGAAAGTTTGTGAGTATGGATGTTTGTTACACTTTCACGCTAGAACAGCTGAACGGATCTGGATGAAATTTGGCACAGAGATAGATTATAGTCTGGAATAACACATAGGCTACTTTTTATCCCGAAAGAATGTACGGTTCCCGTGGGATAGATATGTTTTTGATTTTAAAATATAAGATTACTTTACTAGACCGATATCAGCGGACCGAGAACGAATCGTGGTCGGCAAAATAGTGTTGATCGGGTCTTAAACACTATTAGTCGCTCTCTATTACATGCAAATAGGTACTATGAAGTTTTTAATTTAAATTAATATATAACTAAAGGTATCAGTTAATTATTCTAAACAAGGGATTAAACATAGTTTATCGTATTTAATGAGGCAACTTATAATTAAATTTCATAACCACATTTTATAATGCTTAATATAAAATTAGTAACACATTAGTGTAATTATCTTTCAACGTAGAAAATTCTTATGTTTTTAATAGAATCTAACGAGTACATTTCTGTTTTTTCCTGTACGATGATATCTAAACTTCATTGCGCTAGTAATTCTCAAAACAAAGAATGAAAATAAACTCGAGAGTTCGATAGCCGGGAGTGCTTAACAACATCTTGTAACTGCGCCCGCGCCATTCTGTTTTTTATTTACTAGCGACTCACCTTCGCTTCGCTCGTGTTCGTCCCTAGATACGTTTTAACGGTTAGTATGGAATAGATAGACTACATATAATATAGGTATGATGAGTTTTATATCTCTTACTTATAAATGATCTATTCCCCATAAAAAATTTCATTCCCCTTTTCACCCCCTTAAAGGATGGTTTCCGACATGAAAACTACCCTATATCCATTCCAGTGTTTCAAACTATCTTCATGCCAAATTTCATTTAAATCGGTTCAGCGAATTTTTAGTTTATCCATTACATACAAACATGCAAAAAAATTTTCTCTTTATAATATTAGTATATATAAATGACCAAGTCACGTGATATAAAAAAGAAACTAAAGTACGCAAACATGATATAATGTACAACAGAACATAATCTATGTATATACTATATATAAGTTAACGGTTAATTTGCATCAAATCAACTTGAAAATATTAATTAATGAACTCTCTAAATGGGGCGAAATAATATCATTTAATAATAATTGAATAGAAATATTTAAACCAGTATGTAAAATTTCCATTAGATTGCTATAAAAATCTTGCCAAGCAAGAATTTTATGTACATAACAGTTTGGACAGACGAACAAACATATGAAACAATTCGGACTGCTATTAAATTTTTAAAATTTTTATTTTATGTAGTTGAGTGCTTTTTAGCACTCAACTACATTAAATAATGCTTTTAGTTTTTCTACTGTTTTATTACACGGCAAATTAAAAACTTATTGTATATAATTATAACACACGTACATCATGTTAATAAGCTTGATGTTGTTTTATATAAACATCGTTTGTATACAAAAAAAATAATAATAGAGAGAGAAAACGCCTAATCATTTTAATTTAAGTTATTTTAGCAAACATATTATGTATAAAAATCCAACTTTTTCATAAAATTTATGATCCATTCATATTTATACATATTTTTTACTAATTTTATGCTTATACATTCAAATGATTAATAGTATTAATTTCAACACAGCGTACAGATTTCAATACGAAAGATCGGGATGTTCAATACTGAGATAATAAATTAAATCTTAAAAAAAATAATATCTATGCATTAGCGCGTCTAAACAAACAAAAATAGATAAAAATCACTGTACAGATAAAAATAAAAATCAAAGAAACTCTTATAATAACAACTAAAAAAAAAAATAATAAGCCTAATAAGCGAAAGCAGATGTACCGAATGTATACATTTTAACATTTCGTTACTCCATAATTTTATAGATTATTATCAGTCGATTACCTGCAATGTGTGTGGCTGCTTCTATCAGCGAACTTTTAACTTGAGCCGTTTAATTTGCCAATCGCTACGAGTCATTTGATATGCGAATGTGCTATCACATTATGTTGCAGGTAAAGCGGGGCTTATATACATCTATCCTATTTAAATATTTTATTGTATTTATTGTTTATAATATATATAAAATAAATAAATATGTTGGGACATAAGCACACAGCGCCATCTAGTTCCATGGTAAGTTACGAGGCTTGTGTAATGGATACCAGATAGTTGATACAAAACTGGAGTACAAATATTCGTGCTCATCACACAAATGAATGCCCCCAGCGGGACTCGAATCTGCGACCTCTGTCACAGCCAGTAAAGTCACTACAAACTGAGCCAAACGTGTCGTCAAATTATATAGATTAGCATACTATTTATTAAATAAGGCTACCTAGCATTACGCTAAACTCTTATCTTATAGGTATGATTACATAATTTAAAACAAATAAGCGGGGATAAACGCTGGCAAACCCAAGTGAATATGATAAATTTTATAAACAACAACAGTTAATTATATTGATAGAAATAAAAACTGTAAATTTTTTAAACGTTACAATTTTTGGACAAAAGTATCGCAAAAGTAGTAACTGATCTAATGCGACTGAGATCGAAATCTCGAGCAGTGCAGATTTTTAGTTACACTAATATAAAAGCTTAGTTTTATGTCAAAATTTCATTTAGTTTAGTTAACTTTGCCTCTACATAAAAAAATATAGCTTTAATATCACACAGAAAACAATACATATAGCTGAATAAATAAGAAAAATATATTTTTGCATATCTAATATTAGTCAGGATATGTTGCCTAGCATTCCAAAACGAGCGTCATGTAAACTTTGCTTAACAACGACGCACTATGTTGCTATGGGCGTTCACGCATCGATCTCCGCAATCTTACGTCACCGCGATGCCATTGGAATTTAGACCCCGCTGAATACATTGAACTTCAAGGCCTCATGCCTCAAAGTCCGTTAACAAAATTTCGGGCCTCTACACATGCATTGGAAAATTGTTATAATTTACATATTAAATCTATATTTATGTTCTACAGGTGATAAAATATATTCGCTTAGTATTTTTTCCTGTTTGTAACTAAACTAAGCTTTATTTTATATGTAACTAGCATTGCCCGCGGCTCCGCCCGCGTTCAGATGACCAAGAACCAAATTCTTAGATTTACATATTAGTATACTCTTACATTGCAGTTTTTGTATTTTTTCTCAGAAATGAGATATTTCCCGCGGTAAAAATTATCCTATATATTGACCCGGATAACCATCTATCACCATCCAAATTTCATCAAAATCCCTCCAGTGGTTTTTCTGTGATGCGGTAGCAGACAGACAAAAATTCTAAAAACTATAGATTCGGCCTCTGTATCGATAATAATGTTTATTCCAATAAGATTTTCTAAAAAATATTTAATGTACAGATTCGGCTTAGTTACAATTTTATTATATGTATAGATTTATTTTACTACCATTTAAATTTTATGTTTAGAATAATTACACGTATGCGTCGTCTCATTTTAGTATTATGAGTTCAAAAATTAAAAGAAAGTTTAACAGTTATTAAAAATATATACATACGAGTACATGTTTTAATTTAAAATACAGCTGTAGCAGTTTACAATAAATGTTTATACAGAACACAAAGTTTCGTTATGTGAATCTATGAATAACTTACTTCACAATGCTCGTTATGAGTCAAAATTTATTTGGAGTAAATCTGCAATTATAGTGTGGGGTTTGACTTGTATTAGCTAGCCATTGCCCGCGGTTCCGCCTGCTTATATTATTTATGTATAATAATTACTGCGCTCGTGAGAGTTTTAGCGTCATAATAAATATACTATATAAAAATTTCTTAATATTAAATGCAAAAAAGTATATAGCATCGTAATTCCATAAATAAGTTTATGTGAACAAACGAAAATAAAGAAAAAACATAAAAATCGAGTTTAAATATAACTTAATGCCTTACGAAAATATTTAAATAATTATATCAAAAATCCCACTTTAGAAATTTTATATTTGATTAGCAGTTTAATTTGTTATTTAAACATAAGAAATATTATACGGACTGTAAGAAGAAAATGACTATTGCTAACAATGTCGCGTGTTTTGATGCTAATCTATTGTCACTGAGGGCAATGAACGAACGTTGAAGATATTTTTGTATAATGAGAGGTAATTGACATAATCCAACGTAGAGCACTCGGCGTTGCAATGTAGATCTTGTAAGAAATTATGTATATTACATTTCTACTTTTAACGAAATCGTAATATTATTTCCTTTATTATATATATATATATATATATATATATATATATATTTATATATGATATGATTCTATTTAATATATAGATTTCTCAGAAATTAACATAGAATATATTATTATAATAACTAGTGCCTTACCCTCCCTTCACTCGGGTGCGTCCCTAAGCACGCGCACATAGCGTTGCTACAGTTCAATAGGAAGATCTTTTTAAAAGGAATTATTTCTGTAATTTTTTTTCCGTATAACTTTATTATGTTTATGCGGCGCACGCCAGTAAAGCTCCCAGTCGACCTAATTTTTTCCGACATCTTCAACAACAGACATACAGACAGACAGACAGACGCGGCGGAGGACTTTTTTATAATAGGTATGTACTATGTAGAGATACAAAAAATGTGTACCTAACTTTCATATTCATTTGAATGTGAGGATCTTAGATTACTATTGAATGTAGATCTTAAACACAGTTGACTTAGCCATACAATTGGCTCCCCCCCCAACGTGTGTTTACCTTGTCGTGAGGGTTACTCATTAGCGTCCGGCAGTTCAGCCGGGCGCGAGGCCACGGAACGCACTGGGAGGTGGCCCACTTCGGTGAGCGGTGTACCATGTGCTTTGCTCCTGGTACTTCTCTGACGACAGACAGACAGGCCGTTGAAGCAACCCCATGGTTGTCTGCTTCGGCAGACCTGCTGTCGAGGCGTCGTGGTTGAGTGCGTAAACGATTCTGCGACGCCATATTAAGACGGGGGAGGTTCCGTTGGGTTTCAGTGGGTAGTACTGGCTTTTCTAGCCGGTAAGTCCCACATAACCAACTGTATGACTACAGGGGGTATGCTTAAATGCATTACCAACATAAAAAAATTAAAACCATACCTACACTGGCTTAACAAAAGTTCACGCTCACGAGTTCATGTTCTTGTATAACAGTCGGGTGCATTTATGGTTGGCGGGTATTTGTATTAAAAATTATGTTATTTTTAACTATAATTAATTTGTTATTTATAATAATTTTATTAGTCATATTATTTGTTTTCAAACATTAGTATATTATTTATTTTAGTAAAAAAGCAATAAAATTATGTTATCGTTGTGTTAATACGTACAATCTGTCATATTAAACGAGCTCCAATTTTCTCAAAAGTAGTGAGTATGGTGGTTTTGTTGTATTATATGATATAAAAAGTGCAGTTTTTGGGAGCCCTTTTAGGGGACAGAGTTCAGTTTTAGTAATGCTCCTGATTCTTAGGGGGTATTCAAAATGCGTATCTATACTAATATTATAAAGATGCAGAGTTTGTTTGTTTGTTTGTTTGTTTGTTTGTTTGTTTGTTTGTTTGTTTGTTAGAATGCGCCAATTTCAGAAACTACTATAACTACTAACTAAACTACTTGCATTAGATAGTTTATTTAGGAGGGCTATAGGCTATATATGACTTCAAAAATTTCGATAAGGTGATTGAGTTTGATTGTGCAAGGCTTTTATGATTATTCGCATGTTGAATCCGCATTTGTCTCAATATCGGTAAAGTAATTAGGTCTAAATTAATATGTATAATATTTATTGTCGGTAGGAGCAGGTGTTTATAGCGTAATCGCAGCTGATGTGACGTAAAAAGCAAGGCGATTGTAATTTTATTTATGTTTAAAAATATTTTTTGTTTGGAAATAACTTACATTTTAATATAATTGTATAGATATTTAGTGTATGATAATTTAAAGATAATTATTAGAGTTACACCTTTATTTTTACTTCCGAAATCATCTCTCTGTTGATATACCATTGGGCATTCATTTGTGTGATGAGCACGAATGTTTGTACTCCAGTCATGGGTGTTTATATTTATAATATGTATGTATTTAAAGTTATATATGTATAATGTATCAACTATCTGGTATACATAACACAAGCCTCGTAGCTTACCATGGAACTAGATGGTGCTGTGTGTTAATATCCCAACATATTTATTTATTTAACTTTCGGCGGTAAGTACTCAGAATTTCATTGCTTTTAAGAATATCTAACATATTTTGTTCAGATATACACTATGGAATGAAAGCATCATTTTTTATCCTCTCTTTGACAATAAATAATATTAATGGTATCCTAAATCATTTGTTACTCAAGGTTTCTGTCATTACTATCGATTGAAATTTACTTTGAAAAATAACGCCAATGTTAAAAATTGTCTATATTCTCGTATGCCTAAATATTCTCCCTCATGCCTTCTCCATTCTACGTGACATTGGCGAAGTAATCTGTGCCCCACTTTCACGTTTCGAAGCCATGAACAAGAAAATTGAATTGGATGCCCTAAATACTTGGGAATTGGCTGTGTAATACATATTTTTATCATTGTTTTTTAGCTCCGTTTTAATCCGCATAATAGTAAACAATGCTTGATATACTTATTTTTAAAATGAGGAAAATAACTTGAATGTAAATAAAATCCGACATGGTTAACAAATGATAAAAGTTAGAATTCATCGCAACCGTATACTAGTGACCCAAATATTTCTCTATAGTGACATCCTATTGCCTTTAGCTGGAGTTCTATTCACTCGACGCTCAATATCAAACAAAGCATCCCAGATACGTACGATGGCTATATGCGATATATGTAATAGCGATGTCATCTGCAGCTGGCGCTCTGACACCTGAAGCCTCGGCCATTCTTATAACATAAAAGTTTCTAATTAAATTCTCAGAAATCGATATTTTTATACCATAATGATTCCATTTAGTGTGTGTAAAAGTATATTGCAAGTGATATACGTATTATATATCAAAGGTTAGTTTATTTATGGAAAAATATTTTTTGGAGATTAAATAATATAATGTTAAAAGTATGTAATTGTTATTTTTCGATAATATTTTACTGGATACAGTAAAACACAGAATTAGATATGACGTTAAAATTTGAGCAAAGCATTGCTATTTTCAATGTTTACTTTTTGATAAAGCCCAGATAAAAATTCGTTGTAAACAATTATATTTATGCGAGTTCGAACCCACGACCTTAGGTATATTACAGGTAAATGAAGAGTCACCAATCAGTCCTTAATGTATGTAATTTAAATCGATTTTATATAATAATATTCCTTAAAACGGTTTAATCTTATTAAAGCGACGAATCATTCGAAGCGAATCATACAAGCATTTAATTAGTTTTATAATTAGCCATAGCAGACTTCACTTTAATGTTTGGTGACCGTATTATGATTGTGGGTTGTGGGTAAATTCCCGATAGAGTTGCTTTGCCTGGATTAGGCTGGCAGCTCCCGGCTCACCTTGGAGAGTAATTATAATGATCGGCGCCGGAACCCCAGTCTGGAACGGGAGTCCTTCCTGAAGAGGCGTGCCGAGGGTGGCGCAGCAGAGTACGCCCACCCGGCTTCCGTCCCTTTCACTCTTCAAGCAAAATTGTACCAAAATATCGTTTTTCTCACTCACCCGTCCTGTCTCGACCACCCACGCCCCACGCATTGTAATAACCCAATTTGTAAGAACCCCCCCTTTTCAAGGACGGCCGTCGGTCTTTATGGCGGCGGCGACGACGGCGTTGATTCCCCGACCTTGTTTATTTCAGTTTCTTTTTGTTTAGGAACTGGCTGAACTTATTTTCGTACGCCCAGGTCTGCGTTATTATTGTAATTAGATGAAGTTTAGCGGCGCTTATCGGACTTTTGCTTCCCGAATAGCTATCGATTGATTCGGCTTATAATCGATAAACAGAACGTGTTGCATACTAATTGTATGACAAATTGTTTTCTATGTGTAATCAATTCAATTAAAATCTATCACAATGAAAAGAGAATTTGTTTTATAGTAAATGTGACCTACTTAAGGGATTACGGACATAAAAAATGATGGAGGTTGCCTCATTTGTTTAAGTCATCTGAAAGTTCAAGGCCGCGGAGTCCCACCAAACCCTGCCTATAGGGCCGTCTAGACGGTTTCACACCTCCATTACTTTAAGGGTCCATCTGAATTATAAGTTATGGATATACAGTGACATTTTTTGAGTGGTATCGCAAACTTGCGTGCGCTTCTTTTTAAGTTTGTAGATATTAGGTATAATCGCCATGTGTAACTGTACCAGATAGTTTGAGATTATTTTATAGTTTGTTTATATTACATATTTTTTTAATTTTTTTCTCTAACAAAGCGCTGAAATTAGGTTTTGAACATTTTTGTTTTATGGATTTTAATTTTCGCTGTTATATCAACACTGTACAAACGTTCAGGTACTCTAAAAGCTGACGGATACACAATCCACATATCAAACCATTACGGGAGTATTTGACATTTTAAAAAACAAAAAAATATAAATCCGCTAAAAACCGCAAAAATAGTTTTATTTAAATTTTATCGTTACGATTGGGAATTTTGGATTTCTTTAAATCTAATAAAGTAAAAGGCCTGAAAGCGGGCTTGTAGTTGTCGCGCTTTTCTTCAAGACTGAGAACTTATGACTCAATTGTTTATTATTATTTAGCTATTTTGATGAAAGTTTCTTTGTTATGGGACATAAACAACAAAACAACACTAATCAAAATCAATTTTAGGTACACTAAACAAAATCCCCGTAAGTTATTTTATTTTGCTTTGTAGACAATTAATTCGTATTTTAATTCAGATAGCCTTCAACTTATCAGCCTACACGTGTTTGGGTCTGAATGGACAGACTCTCCCCGGCGCCACCCGGCTCGGGGGTAGGGAGCCCATGTTGGAGGAAAACAAAAAAATTCTTTACCTCTTAAATATATTGCTGGTTTGATGAAAATTTTATATACAATTATTTTGTTTTACTTATAATATTTGTCAGAGAATTTTGTTTTGGACTTTTAAGAATTGTGTATTGAATATTTAGACAAATACAAATGGTTAGAGACATAATGTTATAAATATTTATTGTATATTGACAGACATAATTATTTTATTTCTCTAGCTAGAGCGTGACTTTAAGATAAAATATAAAATAATACGAAATTCTATTATATAGAAATTCTATTTCCATAACAATTAATATTAGTATTAGTATTTTTTCTAGGTTGAAATATTAGGCATGTAATATATTTTACACAACGCAAGCTTCTTTACTCACTATATTCTATGGGATTTTAAATGAATGTGGGTAAATATTTTGTTCGCGAATGTCGAATAAATTAATTTCATCTAGTTAATTCTTGCAAAAATGTCAAAGGTATTTCAATTTCTTGATAAAATGGATAGAACATTACGGAGGAAACTAGATTTCTTTGACACTAATCTGTTTTATATTCTCGAGATTTGTAAATACGTGATATATTTCCTTTCTTCATTTTTAAAGGCTTTTAAGTTTCGTCTCTAAGGACACCGGGGTAAATGGAGAACCTACTGGGGAGGGACCTAAGCATTTCAATTTGGGACAATAAGAACCTACTGAAAAAACCTACAGTCTAGAAAGGACGTGTAACGTTGACTTTTAGTCTATTTCTCAATTTATATGTTACTTGAAATGTACATGCGTGAAAGCGTATCATATTTAGTAAGTATAGGTGGTTTGTAAAAAATTAAAAAAATAAAAACATAGTGGGTGTGCAGATTTATGAAGTGCAGAAATTAAGAGAAATTGCTCCTATAACTTTTTTCCGTCATAATGGAAGTATTATATATAGAATTTATATCACTCTTTCTTATGATCCTCATAAAAATAGTTTATACATCAATCCATATTTTATATTATATTTCTACTATTTCTTTAACATCTCAATTTGTAAATATTTCTTAATTTAACGAGCGTTTATGTTTTATTGAAAACTGGCGAATCACAGTCGCTTCGCTCGGGTTTGCCTTTAAACAAAACAAGTCTTTCTCACGGGAACCGTACATTTTTTCGGAAGAAGATTTAGACTATAATCTATCTCTGTGCCAAATTTCATCCAGATCGGTTCAGCCGTTCTATCGTGATTGAGTAACAAACATCCAAAAATCCATCTAAAATTTCACATTTATAATATTAGTAAGATTTTCCAAATAGATTTATATAAAAAGTTTTTCCTGCAAATAACAAATAATTCTAGAAAACAGCATACTTTACGTAATTCTAAATGGCCGTCTAGAACTGGACAGTTCTGACGGAGACGACTTAATCCTAAAAGAGGTTATTAGTCCTTACTCGTAGGAAGAAGTATTTGTTTGATGCTTATATTTACTTTCATTTTATTTCTTTATTAAATAGGAGATATTTTTTTATCAATTACATGCTTATTCATATTATTATATTATTAGTATTTATTAAAACCTGTTTCGTATACAGACAGACATTATTGAAGGCAGGTCCTTGTTGCCTTCATTAATAGAATCTATACTAATATTATAAAGAGGAAAGATTTTTTGTTTCTTTGTTGGTACCGAATAGGCTCCAAAACAACTGAACCGATTTAGATGAAAGGTAAGAAGACAGTTTGAGATCCTGGAAAGGACATAGGGTAGTTTTTATCCTGGAAATCATACCTTAAATGGATGAAAGTTTGTATGAAGAAGCAACCTATTAGTTAATAATTTATTGATAATTTATTTTTATGTTTTTCTTTAATTAACATCAGTTTACAAAATTCACTGTAGAAATTATATTTTATTTATATTTTCATTTCATGCGGGATAATAAAATACATAATGAATACTAAGTCAAAGGAATTATGTGAAACGCCTCATATGAACTAAATTAAAACGGCAAAAGCGCTGAAAATCGAGGCCGCCCATAGTCTGTAAAGGAAACTGGCACGAAGCACGCACAAAAACGCACGCGAGTTCTTTTTCCAGGGATATGTTATCGAATAATGACGTAATCCATCAAACCTCACCTATTATACTCTGTGTATAAAGCAATTCAAAGGCATGCCTTTCAAATACTTCAATGGATACAACACGAACGTGTTTAGCCGTGAACTTTGAATTGCACGAGTTTCAAATCGATTTTCAGGCGAATGTACGACTGGAACTAAAATGGCTTAAAATAGGCGTATTTATATGAAACTAGCGACTCACTCTCGCTTCGCTCGGGTTCGTTCCTGGCTTGCTTCCTCATACAAACTTTCATCCCCATTCAAACCCTCATTTCGGGATGATTTCCGGGATAAACACTATTTCACTCAGTCACTTTTCATAGTCTCAGTTTCAAAATCTCTTAATTTTCTTCTTTACAAAACTTCCTGACAATAAAAAACACAAAAAAAGAATTATAAAATTTGGTGCAGTCGATCCGAAGTTATGCGCGTACATACATTTCGGTGATTCATTTTTATTTATATAGATGTTTATTCTTTGAAATTAAAATCTGTTTAACGCGTAATTCGTAACCGTTATCTAACAGTAAGCAAAATAAAACATTATCAAGTAAACTATGCCCACATAAGTAGAATTAAGAAGGTCATAGTTCATAGTATATTAGTAATAAAAATCATCTCATCAAGTCACGTTCAGATTTCAAGGGATAGTTTAATATATACCAAAAATATAAAGAGAGTACTCGAGTGGATAATATTTGGCAAGCGGACGGTTGTTATAAGGCTTCGCTTTTGTGTGGGCTTCATTGTCGCCTAGATATAGGTTTTGTCTGCACACTATGATCGCAACGGATGAACAGGCCGTTGGATCCCCTTTAGTACTTTATTAAAAAAATGGAAAGGTCACATTCTTTAGATAACAAATAATACCGTCATATATCTATCCTTCATACCCAATGCAAAATAAGAATCTTTGACTCATAATCAACTCAACAGTTGGGGCACTGCTGAATATCATAGAAGATATTCATGGTGGACAGCACCAAGCTTACGGTATAATGGTCTTACTTGCTTCTAACAATGCTTTCAACTCTGTTGAACTTGACATCTTATTGGGACTCTTCGTGCGGTCAACGTTTTTCCTACTGTTATAGACTGGTTTCAATCTTATATCTTCGGATGTCAGCAATGTGTGAAAACCAACGATATACTATTGGATTGGTTAGATCTTACTGGTGATGTAACTGAAAGTGTCGTACTTTCCCCTTTGCTGTTTTCCATCTTTATTAATAACTCCTCAATATTCTTAAGATTCTTTTGATTGATGAATTTTCCTTTCTATTTTCGTTCTTTCTTGCAAAATCTCCCTATCACTCACGTTCCAGGAAGCCTTGCGGCTTGCATCACGTCTATGCCGGAAATACCCAAGAGTAAGACAAAGTTATATTAGCATTCTTTCTCATCTAGTGTATGCCGCCAACAAAGCTCTTTTTAACTTCCTTTAAGATGAAAATAAAACAGTACTTTCTGACGCAAGTCGCTTCATAATTATGAGAATAACTATTATTATGTACTATGTCTTTAAGTATATATGTTATTGTATTATATATAGTATGTATGTGTGTATATAATAGTATGTACATTGTACAATAAGGTCTGCATTTATAAAATTTGTCTTTTATCTTAGTTAATTGTATGTATATTATTTACAATTTTACTTTGTATTATTTCACGTTTTTGGCTATACTTATTATAGCGGGCCAAAAAGTTTATGTGTTTTAACGCTATTTCTCACTTCCATAGGTTGGCAGAAAGAGATCTCTTCTGGAGATAAGTCCAACTTTGTCCATATTGGTCTCTGCATTATTTGTATAGCGATATTGATATGTAATAAAGAATATATAATAATACTAGCAGAACCCGCGGCTTCGCTCGCGCTAAAACTACAAAAAAAAATCTTAAAAAGGTAGTTTCATACAAATTTTTATCCCCTATTTTACTCCCCTATAGAATGAATTTCAAAAAATGCTAAAACACGTATTCATTTAATTTTATTGAAGAGCATTAATACTAAGTTTCTGACTTACTGATTTTTTTTTATTGTATTATAACGTGTTTTCCCGTGGGAAATAGATAATCTTCCGGGGTAAAAAGTAGCCTATGTCACTGTCCAGCCCTCCAACTATCTCCACACAAAAAATCACGCCAATCAGTCTCTCCGATTCGACCTGAAAGAAGAAAAAAAACAAACAAACACATTTTCACATTTATAATATTAGTATGGATAGTAATAATACTATTATTTTGACATCGATTTTTCGTTTTCATTAGATATCCATGACTTGCACTTTATTTTTGTGTGTGAATTTTAAATTCCTAAGTTAATATGAAGCTACGATTAGTAAGACTATACAAAATCAACAATTTGAATTCAAAATCGATAGATTAAATTTCTATATACATATGTACATATATAATATCTTTTAAACATTTACATTATTTTACAATTCTATTACTACAAACAGTACAAAGTACTAAGAATAAATAAGCTGCATTTACATTTCATTACCAATTACCAGGCGAGCATAGCGCGTATGGAGCTCAATAATAGACGAAGCGTCATACATCTACAAAAAATAATCCTACTCGGTTCACGGCTTCACGCTGAGATCGAATGCATTAGCAGCCTTGAAATTCACTGACTGTTGCTTTAGATACTATATATCATACTGAAGTTAAAAGTTTGAACTGCGGTAGCGTATTAAATTTAATTGTGTGAAATTAAGTCATAAATCATAAAGTATGATTATACATACTGTAAGTATAGATGAAAATGATAAAAAATAATAATTTTGATATAAAGACATAAAATTCTTTATAAAAGCTGGTCATCATAAAGAATTTCTTATGTTTCCTGATTTTTTTAATAGTTTTATTCGAGAGCGAAGTGCGTAGTTAACAACGGTGCTTATTAATTTTTGTATAACAACCATCCGTTGCTGAACTGGGTTAGAGCGAACATTAACGCGGAAAACGCGTCGCCAAAAATGTTGGCAAGCGAGAACTGATAGCGTGCAAGTAGATGGGTTTAATGCCCTCCCCATTCCATTGCAAGGCCAAGCAGGGCCGCACTCGGCGTAGTCATGACGATCGTGTGGGCGCGTTGCGATGAGACGACCCCCCGCAACCCCACCCTCCAAGCTCTTTTCAATCCCTCAATGGCGCCTAAATCTTTACCTAAGGACAGGTATCAATTTTAGATAGTCTCTGTCAGAATATTTTGAGTTAGACAAAGTATTCACGATCGTGTTAGATATATTTTATTATATAGAATGTTGTAAGCAATAACACTTGGTGGATATATTTTAATGTGAGTTTCAATAATTAGTATTCTTATTTTTTGGCATATATTTGGAACTGCTTTGTGTTTTCGGAAATAATTAAATTAAAAAAACTGATTTATTAACTTATTTAATTAAATTTAAGTATTTCTTAGTAAAAAATAAAATATAAATAAAAGATGTGAGCAAATATTCTTCAATACACTTGTATAAGTTTGGGGCCATCTCTAAAATCAGAGCTCGGCAATATTTACAATGTTTCCCGTTGAAATAAAAACGTGAACAAGCTCGGGGTGTAGACCTTGGCCTTTTCGAGGAACAATCTCGAGCCTTGGAAGGCTTCTCAGAATTTCAATTCTTGATTTCCGTGTGAATCAGTGCGAGTAACATAATTGGAGACGGCTGTTTTATTTAAAATAGAATTTCTAATGTTTGCCTATAGAATTTAATATCCATAAAAATTTCGTTAATTGTATGTTTTTTTGTAACTTGCGGTCATCTTTCTGAACTGTTCTGTTTATCAGTTTTTGGCCAGTAATAGATTTTACTTTTATATTGTTTTGTATTTTTTTTTAATAGAAAATTTTACAATATCTCATATTACGTTTTGAAATATAATAATATTATGTATAAATGATAAAATATGTGTATTTATACAATAATATATTGTATCACATATAAGATAAGTAATAATTTATTAAAAACATTGCTTAAATATTTTATATAACTTAGTTAGGCCTAAAGTTCCATCCCTTATATCGATCTAACCTAAATAATATCCTAGGTACTATGAGTACGGCCCTGGTCGGGAAGTACACTAGTCTACGCCAGCAGCTTGCTATTTGCGACAGGCCTCCGAACTCCGTCCCCCCTCCCACCACTCAATTCGCTCCGATAATTCATATATTCGACTTCGCCTTGGATGATAACCTAATACCGAGCGTGCTAAAGGTCACTACAATGGTAATGTAAAGTAGATGCAATCTTGCAACCCTTCGAAAACCAAAAAATGCAAAGTATTTTTGATTAAAATAATTTTATCTATAATCAAAAAATGGTAGCTCAGTGTTGCTTGGAACGGGCTTGCTTGGAAAACCAAGTGAAGTGGGTTCTAATCCCGGATCTGTCACTTCTGATATTCTCATGTGCGAATCATTTTCTGCCTGATCTCCCTCGTATTGAAGGCAAGCCCGTGCCCAGCTGTTGGACGATGAAAAAGGACTGTAAGTATATTATAATCAAACTACACACTACTAAAACTACACTTCGCATTTACTTGTTAAGGATTGAGATAAAGACGTAAATTATAATTATTTCTGTAAGCAAAAACTTTTTGTCATTTTTAAGGTACAGAGTTTATAGTGTATCTTCGTCACGATCTACATAGCTTGTCAGTAGTTGATGCTTCAATCTTTGACATGCTACCGTATAGCGTGTCGTTGTGTTTTAATAAACAATAGAATCCATATTACGTACATATGTACATGCACATACATCTATACTAATATTATAAAGAGGTAAAGTTTGTGAGGTTGTAGGGGGTAATTTGTATCTACTGAACCGATTTAGATGAAATTTGCTAAGAAGATAGTTTGAGACTCTGCGACGGACATAGGATACTTTTTATCCCGGAAATCACCTTAAGGGCGTAAAAATGGGGAAGAAAGTTTGTATCTGGAATCAACCTAGTATATGATATTTTATTTTTATAACATTTTATATTTTATTTTTATAATACTTCATATAAAATAACTAGCATTGCCAGCGGCTCCGCCCGCGTTCAGATGACCAAAAGCCAAATTCTTAGGTTTTATAGATTAGTATACTCTTACATTGCAGTTTTTGTATTTTTTCTCAGAAATGAGAAATTTTCCCGCAGTAAAAAGTATCCTATATGTTGACCCGGATAACCAGCTATCATCATGCAAAATTTCAGCAAAATCTATCCAGTGGTTTTACCGTAATGCGGTAACAGACAGACAGAAAAAAATCTAAAAACTATGGATTCGGACTCTGTATCGATAATAAAGTCTATTTCAATAAGATTTTCCAAATTCGGCTTAGTTACAATTTTATTATGTGTATAGATTAAATATTATTATTATTCATTTAGAAGTTTTACTAACAAATAGCAATATACATATATTTTCTGGATATGACACTTTACTGTGTCATTACTTTACTGTGAGTTGATAAATTTTAATTATACCGTAACATTATTATAATTATTAGGTATAATATCTATACATATATTAAAATTCTAACTGAGTCGAATCTGTACATTAAATATTTTTTTGGAAAATCTTATTGAAGTAATCATTATTATCGATACAGAGGCCGAATCTATAGTTTTTATAATTTGTGTCTATCTGACTGTCTGTGACAGCATGACGAGAACACCACTTGGCAGATTTTGATGAAATTTGGTATGATGATAGCTGGTTATCTGGGTCATCATATAGGATACTTTGTACTGCTAAATATTTCATCTCTGAGATATCAATACTAAACGTTAAAACGTAACTAGGGACGAACCCGAGCGAAGCAAGGGTGAGTCGCTAGTGTAAAAAATAAAAGTGAGAATTAGACCTAATCATGATTAAATTAAATATATATTACAGTCTATTATATCTTAAGCAGTTGTTTTTTTTTAAATACAACTTACTTTACCTATATAAAAGGCATTGACAAAGCCTTGGTAAATGTGTACGTACAATAATTATTCTAATTGAAAGAAGACACAGAAACATACACAAACATACGTAATGTAATAAGTAGATACAAGATTATAAGCATTAGTATATTTTAACTATTTTTGCTGGACGTTGGAAGTGTTGTGTAAAATTTACGAATGAAACAAAAAAAAAACTTGTTGTTTAGCTAAAACGCAGTTTTGGCACGACTAATTATTATACGGCAGTAAAACATGAACGTGGATGTATGTATGTCTGTGTGTACCTATATATAATAAATGCATTGGGAATGCGATGTAAGGTATCTAAGATAAATATATATTCCATTTTGGAATTAAACTAAAGAAGCTTTATTGTTTTTAAGCTTATTTGTTTTTTTTAAACTTACTTTAAAAGTTTATCGATTCAAGTAATAAATCCAAACATCTTAGAATTCTATTAACTTAGCAGCGTTAATAAGAATGGTATGAATGGTTTCTTACCATTCTGATCTGATGAATGGCATCTAAAAGTATACTGCACTTTTTTCTAAATTACTTCACAATTTTTATTACTTACTAATTATCATCTGTTTTTGAAAATTGATGATTTTTTTATTTTTCTTTCATTCGTATTTTTCATATTTGATGTTGCCTAATATATTTTTTATTCATACATGGATGAGTCTAATCCTCTTCGCGGGACATATTATAGTGGACGGGTGTCTGCGCAGACACATTTGTACTCTATATTCCATTCATTTTCAAAGTCCAGTGGGCCGACTATGTGACATGATCGGTGAGAGATCAGGCCTGGGACCGACTGCTTAACTTCCTCACCCAAACTAGGGTACTAAGCAACCCCCCAACGTGCGTTCACCTTGTCGTGGTGGAGCGGCTCAGTAGTGCCCGGAAATTCAGCCGGCGCGAAGCCAAGAAACGCACAGGGAGGTGGCCGACTTCGGTGGGCGGTGGGAGGTAGCCCTCTTCGGGGGGCAGTGTACCATGCGGGTTGCTCCTGGTACTTTTCTGATAGCAGAGTGGACCTTGGAGTTGTTGTTGGTTGTTGCCCATGGTTGTTGTGGTCTGCTTCGGCAGACCTGCCGTCGGGGCGTCGTAGTTGAATGCGTAAGCGATCCTGCGACACCCCATTATGACGGGGGAAGGTTTTGTTGGGTTTTAGTGGGTAGTACTGGCTTTATGCCGGTGAGTCGCACACCTCGTGCGTAAATGTATTTCCCAACGTTAAAAAAAAGGGTACTAAGCAAGACTCAAGCAAGCAAGCAAGTATGAAACATGTATGTATGTTTCCGACTGCATAATACCATTTTCCTTAATCATCTCGTTTCTATATTTTTAGTTAGCTTTGTAAGCAGTCAGATATTTTATTTTAATTATTTATTTTTTTATTAACAAAGTTTTCTTGGTAAAGTAAATGTAGATTTTATAACAAAATAAGAAATCAGTTGTATTCGTAGAATTAAACTACAGGAAGCATTTACCATTCGACATCGATTAAGTTATTTCCGCCGTTCACGCGACATTTATCTTACTTTATAATAAAATTTTGTTTAATTTGATTAATTTTATCTGTTGATCTTTATTAAATATATTTGCTAAACTATGTTAAGAGAGTTATATTACTACTTGGAATCCAAGGTTACATTATTTTATTTAAGATAAACATTCTGAGAAAAATATATCGCTTATTCTTCACAAATATCTTCATTATTACGCTTCAAGTACCCAGGTCACATGTACACAAATAAGACGACGCAGCACTTGCGATCTCGTTAAATTTGCTCAAAATTCAAAGTCAGGAGTCGATTACAAAGCTAGACTGTTTGCCACAGCAAAGAGAGTGGAAGCCTACGTGAAATTACTAGATTCACGTCTTCTTTGAGTTAAGTGCAGACATTAGACAACGCGTGACTAACATATCAAATATCTATGTTGTAAGATTGATGTTTTAATGTTAATAATTAACACGGGTTTCTTTGATAGTCATCGCACATTACGCTGGAGGTCCGGGATTCTATTTGAATACGTTGGTGTTATTTTGGCTTAAATCATTTCTTAAGTTATCAAAGTTACGTGACCGCCGTGATCATGTAAAAATAAGTTTTAACATAACAAAAACAAAATTAACTTTAAAAAAGTCTGAATTGATGTTTTTAAGAGATATTTAAGCTGATATTTAACCTGTCTGCTTGTTTCTCTGTCGATAATTTTGTTCACCGTATAATTTTACAAATTTTTGACCACGACTCTACTCGCGTGGTACGATCATCGATAAAAAGTAGCTAACGTGTTATTGCAGAATACTCAAACTTGTTTAGTCGTTACAGCATGAGAATTAACGTTTACTCACACACATTCGCATATGAGAATTTTTACATATTATAAGGCATATGCTTGTTTCTTTATAGAATAGATATAATATCATTATTTATTCATTATTGGCACGTAGTGACTTGTCACTATGAATAAAAAATATTTCAAAATGTCTATTTCTCTTTTGTATATAGTCTATGGTGTCATCTGAATTCGTCAGCGGAATAAGGCCACGAGAAACTCCAGCAAAGGGATCGTTGCCATAACAACGCTTAGACTCGGGTAGGTCTCAAATTAACAAGCCTTATTGATTATAGACATAATTCTCAAAACTGCTATTATAATTGTATCGTTTGTTTACTCGCATTAATATTCTTGATCTTCATGAATATTTGAATTGGAGTTGGAAATTTCCAAGAGATTGTTTTTGATCTTAAAATGGGGAACTAAAATATAATGCAATAAAAACAATTTCATTAATAGTTATTGTTTGTTGTTTTAAAGAATTGGCCGTTATAGATCGTAATTTTAGGGCTTGTAGTAAATCTCTTATGTTCTTATTTCTCAATTAGAATAATAATTTTTAACAAAAAACGTAAACTGACTTCAAAGTCATTAAATTCGTGGATTGGATGAGTGGATTTCAAGATGTGGACATGGATGAGTTTTTATCTTGAAATTTATATGAGTATATCTAGGATATAATACTATGTTTAAAAAGAGTAATGGAAATCGGTAATGCAAATATAAAATTCGATAAATTATATATCTGAATTGTTTTTTAATTATCTTACATAATATATATGTTATTATATTTTAATTCCCCTAAAAACCTTTTACATTCAACAGTTTGCTCCCAAACCGAAAATATGACAAAAAAGTGAGCTTTCGGTTTATGTGTTACTCCAGGATATAGTACCTATCTCCTGCCCTCTGGACCTGGCGCCCGTAAATCCAGCTGGGCGTGAAGAGATACACTAGGAGGTAGGTTGTTCGTGACACTTTTCTGATAGCAGAGCGGACCGTGGGAGCAACTACATGGTTGTCGTAATCTGCCTCGGCAACCCAGCCGTTGGGATATCATGGTTGATTGCGTGAGCGATCACGCGATGCTCCGTTAAGACGAGAGAGGTTCCATTGGATTTTAGTCGATAGCACTGGCTTTGCTGATCGGTGATTCCCACATAACCTGTATGTATGAAGGTGTTATGCGTAAATACATTTCTCGACATTAAAAAGGGGCATAGTAACTACTTACATGTACCTACGTAACAATGTAAATAATACTTATTGTTATATATAAATTTTATTCAAGACTGTCCAGCCATTTCTGCGTGAAAGATATAACAAACATGCAAATACACACATGCAACTATCGCATTTATAAAAGTAGTTTCTATATAGAATTTTGAGGCTTGTTTATCAGAGCATACGCGCCTTCAAAGGCCGTGACAGCACCCATGGTCGCAGTGACCTACAATTAACATTATGATATGTTCAATACCATATAGGTACATTATGTGACTCTACGTCACGCGGTCATCTAGCACGCGGGGGTTTTATTATTTCAATATTCTAAAGAACATTTGTTTTTTTTTCATTTTTCATTGTTAGTGGTGCAATTTCTTAGCAATCTTTCTTTTATCTTTAACTGTTTCTGATTAAAAATAAGTTTTAAAAGACTGAAATGCCGCATAAAGTATAGAAAAAATCGTAAAGTTTATGCTTGAACTGGGACTTCTATGATATCGAGTCTTACGAGCCAAGAGTTATGATACTATTTTTAAAATGTATGTATGTATTCAGCCCTTTTTAACGTCCCGTTTAGTAGTAGTAGTAGTAAATTCAGTACGAGGGGTATCAGGCCATAGTCCAACATGCTGCCCAAGTGCGGGTTGGCGGACTTCACATGTCGTTTAAAAACTTGCTAGATTCTCTCAGACATGCAGGTTTCCTCACGATGTTTTCCTTCAATGTTAAGACAAGTGGTAATCATGTTGAAAATGATTCGCACATAAACATATCAGAGGTGCGAGATCCTGGATTTGAACTCGCTTTATTCGGTTTCCCAAGCGAGCGCTTTACCACTCTGCTACCACTGCCTATAAAAATATCGATTTTTATTAATGCAAAAGTAAGCAAAGCTGTGACATATAGATAATCATGAGAAACTAATGTCGATACAAATCTAATGTGACTTTATAATTTCCTAGTTTCCGTATGTATATTACTTATATGGGATTTAGTGTGAGATAAGTATAGATAGAGTTGACCTTTAAAAAATGGCCATCAACATATCAAGTATTTTTTTATGTAATATGCCCATCTTTCTTATGATAATGAAGAATAAGGCTCGTAATGTATTAGATTAAATTTAAAAAAATATTGACTAACACTTTTTTAATATGTATTATTACTAGCGACTCACCCTCGTTCCGCTCGGGTTCGTGCCTAGTTACGTTTTTTACCATTTAGTATAGATTTCTCAGATATAAGATATTTTTCCGCTGTAAAAGTATCCTATATGTTGACCCGGATAACCAGATATCATCATACCACATCAAAATCTGTGATTTCCTCGTCATGCGGTCACAGACAGACAGATGGACAAAAAACTATAGATTCGGCCTCTGTATCGATAGTAATGACTATTTCAATGAGATTTTCCAAAAAATATTTAATGTACAAATTCGACTCAGAATTTTATTATACATATGTATAGACATAGATTTGTATTACTTTGTGGCAACCTACATATTAATAGAAATCACGAGTTGATCAAACTTTGAATTTGATCATCATGAGGCTTGAGTTAAATATTTTGTATTATTTGTACAAGACACAATTATATTATAGTTTTTTTTAAAGAAAACATAGTAAGTTTTCGAGAAACGCGTAAAACTTAGCTCCAAGTGAATTGAATTTAAAAAGGTAAACTATGTTCATAATCCTATGCCGTTAGACCGGTTATTGAAAAATGCGAGTCGCAAACGACCTATTCGATTTTTTTTGCAACTAAACTATCAAATTATTCATATACAGCATTATATCTTTATATAATAACACTAAAACAGCGGCTGTCGTGGAAATGTACGCTAAAATTCATCTAAGTCATGTTAATGGGTTTTTTTTTATTAATTATAATGTGCAGGCCAAAATATGCTTTGATACTTTTATAATATTTCGGTATTTTAACCGGAAAGATAACTAATAGAAAGAATATGAAGAAGATAGTTTAGGTATACATAAGATTTACTATAGCCTGATCCCCCTCGTACTGAAGGGAAGCCCGTGCCCAGCGTGGGACGGTAAAAAAAGGGCTCAATATAAAGTATTACATATTAGTTATAATTAAGTAGAAGGACATCAATCAGTGTTTTAATATTATTACTAGTTGGCATTTTTTCATATATGTAGTACTATATTAAACAATGTCTATGATGATGCTATCCAAGTTCTCTAAGCAATAAAAATCTTATAAAAATATTTAAAACAACAAGGTTTTTTTAACGAAATCATTAATTTCATCTAATTTGGTTATTTTACATCATTAGCGGAAACGTAATCTCTAAAATGATGGCATAATCATTAATATTGATTAAGTATTAAGGGCGATATGGCGACAAAAAACACCTTTAAGAAAAAATAAATATGTTGCTAGTTTGAATATGGCCTGAAAGCAACGATGTATAAGACCTCCCACATAATAGGTATCTATTCTATCTTTGGCAACATTAAACAATCTTAATTTTTCCTTTACTTTCGCGTAACACGTTCCTGGTAATTATTATTGCTGTTGCTTTAGTAAAAGTATATTCAATAATATATTTTTTAACTTTGATAACACTTTAAAAGTATTTTTTTTGCACAGTTAAGGATTCAGTTTTTTTAATTATAATATTTTTAGCCACACTGCGAGGGTAACATCAATGGATGCTTCTTTGCTCTAACATCTCATAAAAAGAATTATAATTTTAACACAGGATTGGCTTACTTTTTATAAACAGATTGCCATGAAACAGAATTCAAAATAGAAAAAAAATTATAATATGTTTACACTTGGCTAAAAGCCTAATTTAAAAAAAAAAACAATTATTTAAAATGGTTGATTAACTGGCAAACATATCGCGTAACATACGTTTATACTCGTAAACACACACGAATTGAGTGCCTCTACCTTTTTATCCCACTGCGGCGAAGCCCAAACGAAGAATTTATATTTGGCCTGTATGTATGTATGTTTGTACGTGTATACATATGTCCGAACTTATATTCCCTCGTAATTACTAAGCGGCTTACAAAAATCCGATTGATTGTCAACTTGTTCTCATGCTTTACTCCACTTTTCACGCAGTCGGGTTTTTTATATAAATAATTATTAAAATCAAATTATCCAAACATATCAATATTTTGGTTGTCTTTGTTCACTATTAAAAAAAACTTTCCTTGTTGTTCAATCCGATTGTATTACAATAATATAGGCTGGACCTAATGCTGCTACCAGATACGTCTGATGAAGACCCTACACCTTTAAATCTTGATTTTAAAACTTCGTTACATAGTTACAGTCAAAGTAAACCTTATAACCAATCAAATCCCTTGAATTTCGTTACACACCATTGATATAGTAAATATATAAATATATATCGATATAGTAATATATATACTCGTACTTACATAAATCTGTAACTACACTTATTTGCTAGAAACACTTTCACTTCTCTATTTCTTTAAATGACCCTTATAAATTCACTTCCATAGCAAAGTACGCAAGTGTTTTGATGAGTTATCGGTTTTATTTAATGTTTATATAAGATTTGGTCTCGGATATCACGCGGCGATTTCAATCAGTTCTTTATTAATATTCAGTAATTGTTTTAAGGATCTCGATAAGTTTTGATATAATGAATTTAAAGTCATTTTAAAGTAAAATTCTCGTTGTAATACTTAAAATACAATTTAAATATGAACCATAATAGTTTTTCTCGATTTTAATTTTTCTAATTTACCTTCTTTATAGTGAAGGCAAGAACGACGTAGGACTCTAATTTCGTTCATCATTCCGTAATTATGAAGACGTGATATTACAGAACTGTGCTCAACTGATGATTAATTAGAATCCTTCAAAAAAGTAATGAAATAATAGAGAAATAATCGAATATGCTATAACCGAACATGAAGCATGTTTGTCAAACACATTGCACATTTAGATACAGCAAAAAATTAAATTTTATTAATTAAAAAAATGTTTTTATTTGTATACCATTTTATACTAATATATTTTGAAAATTAAAATTAAATCGATGAATAGACACTTATTACTAATTGGTAACACACTTGCTTTATTCGGGTTCTCTCAGAAGGAACGATGGAAGGACAAACAAACAAACACGTTTCACATTTGTGACATATTAGCGTTTTCCTGCGGCCCCGCCCGCATAGTACATTAATAACTAACATATCATATATTAAAATCTTCTTTAAAACACGCTGCATCTTATGGTATAAGTATAATTCCGATCGGTTCAGTAGTTATCGCAGTATAACCGAACAAAAAATCGGCTCTCCATTTATTAGTATAGATAATTATATAGCTATTATAGAATTCGCTTCGGCTTATTTATCTGCACGTTATTTTCTAACAATGTATGTAAAAAACTTGTATTGGCCTAAAATAAGCCTATATGACTCGGTCCATAAACTTTATAATATACTAGCATTGCTCGCGGTTCCGCCCGCGTTCAGATGACCAAAAACCAAATTCTTAGGTTTTACATATTAGTATACTCTTACAATGCAGTTTTTGTGTTTTTTCTCAGAAATGAGATATTTTCCCGCGGTAAAAAGTAAATATCATATATGTTGAACCGGGTAATCAGCTATCATCATACCAAATTTCATCAAAATCCCATTAGTGGTTTTTCTGTGATGCGGTAACAGACAAAAATTCTAAAAACCATAGATTCGGCCTCTGTATCGATAATAATGTTTATTTCAATAAGATTTTCCAAAAAATATTTAATGTACAGATTCGGATTAGTTACAATTTTATTAAATGTATAGATATGTAAGGTTTTGTACATTTAGCCATACTCTATTATAAAGAAAATCATCTAAAAACACTTTTACATTGGAAAATTAGTTAGAAATGAAGTTTTATAATATTTAAAATTGAGCATTTGATTCATCCTAGAACAATGATGTGTGTTAAATGTTAATCATTAAAATTATCGGCATCTCTGTCAGTGCCTAGTAATGAACGCATGAGGAAGTATTCATAGACGACGTGTGCATACAGAGTGTGGTTTTTCTACTTATGTACAAATTCTGATATGATTTTACATTTATTAGCAGTTTTAAGTAATAAATGATTCTGGTGAAATAATACGTATAAATAAACCTTTTAATTATTAGTTTTCAGTTCACTGTAAAAGAGTGTCAATGATATAACAATCCAAATGCTACTTTTGTAGTAGTTTTGATTTCGTCTTTTGCTGACATTATTTTTTATGAGAATCTAAGTTAATTTTTAAGTCAGACCACCTTATCATGTAACTTTGCTCTTTATTTTCTATATTTTTCTATTTAATCTAAAAACTATCGCTTTAAATAAAATTGCATACCAAATTGAGCTCAAAATATCTTTTTTGTTCTATCTAGGTGATAGATTCAAATAGTTTAGAGACTTACCGAGGCTTAGCTACGTTCCTGATTGAGACTGTGTCCTAATAAAGAAGTACCGTTGAAATCAGCTCACTGCTATAAACAAAAACAACGAAAATTGTAGCTTACAAGTATAAACATTCTTGTAAGTTATAAGTGATTTGCCATATAAGTACATTCCCACGCCCATTTTTTAAAAAATTACAATTTTAATAAAACAACACACCATGGTAGGAATACATGGTAAAAACGCCTAAATATTATGCAATTGGTCGGTTTCGGGAGGTGACGTCAACCTACGGAGGTGGCAGGTTCAGGGTCGCAAACAAGTTCATGCGATCATAGATTGTTTCGATCGTATGCGGCAGGTTTCCACCTAACGCGTTTTTACGTGATTGCCCTATGCATTAAATTATTGTAAATTAGCTACTTAATTTAAATAGAAACATGCGGAATCATAATGAGAATGGACAAATATAAAAAAAACTTTGATTATATGTTAACATGGTAATTTGATAAATTTGTACTTTAAAAAAAATGGAGTTTCTTTCTATAATCGGACGAATTAAAGTGCGGGAGTTTCTGTGTGTGTGTATGTTTGTTTCTATCTGTATATATGTGTATGATTACTCACATGATAACATAAAGGAACATAAAGTTCACGATGTGTGTGATAACGAGAGTGTATTTTGTTAACAATAAATAAAATAAAAACATCATATGTCCAATGGCTTGATATCATGCCTGACTTTTGTATTACCAATGTTCTGGTTCACCGTATTTACATCACCGTACCGTTATTCGTATTAAGGAATTAACGTGATTAAAGAAAGTTAAAGTTGTTAGCGACTTGCTTCGGCTTTGCCTGACTGCTTTTTTCCCCTTTAAACGCTATATCTCCAAATGAAAAATTAAAAAAAATTAAATAATCAAGTTTTTTTTATTATGACAAGTTTTAATGTCAATATTAATGCAAAATTTGCCAGAAAAATATTATTCTCTTTATACACTTTGCTGTTTTTCTTCCGAAAGTTCTAAATATAAGAAGTCAGAAAAGTCTTTGCTTAATGATTATGCACGTTTTATTGAAATTCTTTTCCAAAATTTAAGTCAACTCGGTACAGCAGTTTGGTCTCAATAGTACCGAAATACATTAAAGGAGGTAGTCAAGTCGGTTGAACGTATGAATCTTGTTTAATGTAAGTATGTATGTATGTTACATGACATCTTCACCAATTGTATCTTTAAAATGTTAATTTTTTAATTATATTTAATAGTTGATGTGTAATTTAATACATTAATTTTAATTTTAATTAATTAATTTATAAAAATTGTAAAACAAAAAACTTTAAAGGTAATGCATTTAAAATAAAGCTACATTGTGTTTTTTTTTAATCTAAAGAAATAGTATTTATATAATTATCACCGGTGGATAAATAAATAATAAGTATATTGTGAACTGATTTTCAGAGCACTTTAATGAATTCGTCACACCTCGTCGTATGTAACTTTTTTCAACAAAATCTTTTACCCGTATAATTTAATTAAGGTATTTAGATTTTTGTGTAGTTTTTCAGTTAAAAAGTCATTATAAATATGTTTTAGTACTTACTTAGTAATATTATCGGATTAGAGATTTGTAAAACAAATATAGTAGGCTGCGTTTAAAGTTTCAAAAATTAACAGCTTGATTTATATTCTCAATAGAACAGCTTAGTGGATTCTTGGAAGATTTTTGTTATGGAAAAAAATATTCATTAATAAAATTTTATTATAAATTATGAAATTTTTGGTATGCGTCATAATACAAAAGTAGTTTAATTTACGATTGTAAACCAATCGGTGAAAACATCTCAAACAGGTATTCGAAATAGGCATTAACAAGTCAAGATAGGTCGTTGTTAAGAAACACATATGTACACTTGGCATAAAAAGTGTGTATTTGAACGAGAGAACGAAAGCGAAACATTTTTTGTTGTCATTAGTATTAATAAAACAAATATATTATTCCACTAAATACAGTTATTAAAAAAAAATTTTTTTTGTATTACATAAGCGAGTTTACTTCGTAATATGAATTTATACTAGCGTCATACCTTGGTGTTACTTACGAGTAGTTGTATATATATATGTATTATGTACTATGTACTATTATACATGTATTATGTACTAATATACATAGATACGTTTTATACTATATACCTACATCTAATTTACTTATTTTATACCTGTTCACTAATTATCTAAAGCGTCTTTCGCGCCACCTATCGTATGCTAATGGTACTATGTCAAAAACCTTTGCGGGCTCATCTAATTGTTGACGTATTGGTTTTACCAATCTTTGGCGATAAGATTAATTGTTTAGGAATGTGCATGTTACAGGCGGGCAAACAAACAAAAATTATGATTTTTAATAGATATGTATTTTACAATTATGAACGTACTAATTGAGATATAACACATGCTATATACGAGTTGTAGTGGATAATGAAAGTAATGACTTTATATCTATATTTTCTCTATCTTATAATACATAATCGTAGAGCGCGAAGAAAATAAATAATAGATCTAAACTAAACATGGCAAAGCAAGTTCTGTGGTAGTTATTTAACCGTTTCTTCTGCGTTGTAAAAAGTCTTTTACATATTATTCGAATTAGCAAGGTAGGCGTGTCGCAGCAAACCTGAATTAAAATTCTATATGTGACATGAAATCAGGCGGTCGCGATTGATAATATATGTTCGGTATACTAGTGAAATTACAATTAGGATTCGATATCCTAGAAAAATATAAATACAAGCCAGTAACTGGCGCGAGTCACTCGCCCGAATACAAGGATGTATGCAAATCATTTTTTTTTGTTTTCTAGTATCTAATAGAATTTTAGTAATAGTGCAATTATTATTAAAAAAAATGCCTTATTGATAGACACGTGTAAACTTCATCGCCGTCATTTTTGAATGCAACAAACTTGAATTAATAGCTGTTTTTGTAATATAGTTTCTGGTTTAGATTAGTTTTTGCTCTTTGTTTAATGACGGAAGTCATAGAAAAAGTGTAGTACCAAAGGAATGAATGCTAATACAAAATCAAGGTCTACGACATTAACATTGTTAGTAGTCAGAATTAAATGCATATAATATCCCTATCCATACTTCCTATACTAATATTATAAATGTGAAGTGTTTGTTTGTTTGTTTGTTTTTCTTTCACGTCGACAGACAGACAGATTGTCGTGATTTTTTGTGTGCAGATAGTTGGAAGATTGAAGAGTGACACAGGCTACTTTTCACTGCAGGAGATTATCTCATTCACATGGGAAAGCACGTTATAATACAACCCACAAGAACTCAATCTATTCTAACCATAAAGCGAGCGAAGCGAGGGTGAGTCGCTAGTTGTTTATAAATGTAGAGTTTTTCAGCGTAACAAAGGCTCAGGTGCTACGATCGATACGGTGCATGAAACTGGAAGGTTGGTCGATGATGCGGAAGTGAGTTTTTCCTTTTGCACGTGTGTACTTGCGCGGCTGTGTGCGTGCGTCAGCGTGCAACTAGCTGCCCGAGGTCGCCCACATCTGATCTGTGCAAATTTCGTGTTGAGGTCGCTGGCCGCCTCCAGGGTCGCAACGCCGTATCTCTCAATTTTTGCTTGTTAATTATAAAAATAATGCGTTATATAAGCTGTACCACATCTATCTGTCTCTTTTCTTCTAGCTATAAAGCCGTATATCTGTCGCACCGTCACCAATACTGCGGCGCACACAGCAACGTAAACTAGAAAAGTACATCCACGAATTTCGGCTAACGCTTGTGTGTGTGCGTGAATGACGTTATCGTACAATGCGATTACAGGGCTGTATTGGAAACTTTTCTGTTTTGTTTTAACGGATTATGAATAGATAGCTATTACTGGCCGATTGTATACGTGAGTGTAGTAATATTCGCAGTTTATTTTCGTTAGGCATTCTGTAAAGAAAAAATGTAAAATTTGTTTGAAATTTATCCAAGGTTGCCCGTGTTATTTTCAAGTGCATAGAATATTTTGAGATTTGAAATTCGGCACTGTGCTTACACGTGCCGTAGTGTTGTCCCCTGGATGCGATGTTTGGCAGTCATTGTATGCAGTCATCGCGTATTTGCGCACTAGCGCCTCCGCCTCCTCACTCCCCCCTGCCCCCCATAGGCGTACACTCCATCACAGTTTAAACACCTAACTCTTAAGTCATTGAACATAAATGCCATTTTTGTGTGCATATTTTAGTTTAAAAGCCTCGTCATTTCGCCCACCGTACTTACACGCATCCGTAGATAACTTATTTGGGTTTATGCAAATTAAACGCGGATTTATTTCTGTGTGTGCGTGTGTGTGTAAAGCCAAATTAAACAATGTATTTTTTTGCAGTAAATGATAAAACTGAAATTGGTTTATAGTTTCTTTTAAAGTACAAGGTTTTTTATTAAGAGAAGTTTGTTTTATTGAAAATATTGTAAGTTTTGTTGTGAATTATACTTGTTCTGGCTGTTTTTATCGATGTTTTTTAATGGTGTATGCTATTTTAAAAGATTTTTGGATAGTTCGATCGATAAAAATATACATACTAGTAATCTATCGTTTCACTGCGAATCTGATCGCGTATAATGTATAATTACTTTCAGTTTTGGTCACTGTAATTTTAAAATCAATTTATTATTGTAGAGGATTTTCGTAGAAAGGAAAAGCGATTGAAAGTCTCTTTTTTTATTTCCTTTAGGTATTAAATTTGCAAAAATCTTTTTTAGTACGGACCTACTCTCTATTTGAAAATTTTCAAGTTTATATTTATTATATTATCAGTAACATACTTATACTTTCAAACATTTCCTGGTTAAAACGAATTAATATAATAATAAAAATACCATTCATTCATATGAGTGGTTTTATGCATATTTCGCTTTTATATAGGAATTCTTTATTTATAAAGAATTCCTATATAAAATTATTCCTATTTTAAATTATACTTTTAAAATTATGTTTATATAATACAGATTAATGGACATAGTTGTATTTATGGAAATAAATTTTAGCTATATAACCACATGAAAATACCATTATTTCCTTGAATTATCATTAATAATATAAAATAAGAGTTCGTATTTCCCATAATATTTAGTAATATAATATGTACAATGTACGTGTATTATAAATCTATAATAATACTCGTATTATGAATATCATAAATATTAACATGAAAAATATATTCTTGTTAATTGCGCCACAGTCTAAACAATTTTGTATATATGAATTTTGTATATATGGGTTAAGTGAATTTGTTGTATACCTATAAAACATAAGGAGAGATATCTACTGAGTCTTCGAATTCAATTTTTGAATACTAGGCATTTGCCCGCGGCTCCGCACGCATAGTTTATTTAAAAATTGTTCTGCTCCTAATGGTAGTGTGATGTTAGATAGTCTTAAATCTTTCTCAATAAATGATGCAAAAAGTTTTTTTTAATTCGGTTTGGTATGAGTAGTTTCAAAGATTCAAACAAGAAGCGGTCAAACAAAAAAAAACTTTTTAAATGTATGTATATATTTGTATAGAATACAGATTACGTCTTATAAAGGAAAAACTAGCCCGAATCTTAATTATTAAATATACTTACATATAAGACAAGGATAGTAATGCCATTAGTCAATACTTGTATTGACTAATCTGTGTCCAATAATGAATTAAATGCTCTTGAACATTGAAGTTCTCAAGATAAATAAATAAATATAGGACATTAACACACAGCACCGTCTAGTTCCATGGTAAGCTACGAGGCCTGTGTTATGGATACCAGATATAGTTGATACATTACACATATGTACGAGTATATAACTTTAAATACATATATATTGTAAAATATATAAACACCCATGACTGGAGTATAAACATTCGTGCTCGTCACATAAATGATTGCTGCCAGCGGGACTCGAACCCGCGACCGCTGGCACAGCAAGTAGGGTCTCTACAAACTGAACTAAATGTGTCGTCGATCACGTTCATTAATCGTCTTATTTACGCGAAAAGGGTTTAAAGCTTTAAATAATAAAAATATCTTTAAATAAATTAATAGATATTGGTTAAAATATTCAAGTACAATATTTTCTTAAGACTTCTTCATTGCATGTTTGAAATAGAATATGTTAGCGCTAAGGTGATGGCTGACTCCACGTACCTTGGGATAAGAAGGAGATGCAATAGATTCTTCTTAAAACAGCAACAATCTAGCAAATGCCTAACTTGTTTTTTCCACAGTATTTGATAGAATATGTAAACGTATGTATGGAAATCAAATATGAAGTATAAGTAAAACCCATTTTTAGTTAAATGTTTGTAGAAATGTTAGTATATATAGGTCGTACGTACGCACAAAATTTGTAAACATTGCGTTCGTTTAGAAGGAATAGAAACGTCTTAAAATCGCATGTTATGACCTACATTCAAGGCGCTTTAGTGTTACAGCAGATGCATGGTGTTTGTATACGATTAACGATCTATAAGTAGCAATGGAAAGTGTACAGTTTTCATGTACATAATATAGTAAATATTTAAAGGAATTCTGCGTTTCCGCATAGAATGCTATGCATTTATACGTAAAATAGCGGCTCACCCTCGCTTCACTTTTGTTCGCCTCTAGAAGGAAAAAAATCTATCCCAAGGGTATCGTACTTTTTTTCGGGATAAAAGTAGCTTATTTGCTATTCCAGACTATAATTTATCTCTGTGCCAAATTTCATCCAGATCTGTTCAGCCGTTCTGGCGTGATTGAGTAACTAACATTCATTCAAACACCCAAACATCCAAACTTCCACATTTATAATATTAATAAGATGTTTAATTAGCTGAAGTGAAAATTTAACAAGCAATAAGAAAAAATCCTAATAAAACAACCAGTGCATTAAACCATACATCATACATACATACATACCTATATACATATACATATCTTATAATATTAAACGAGAAATTCTTGATATATATACAACTATTTCGTGTCTCTCGGAAACGGCTTTAGCGTTTTAGATGATATTTTGTATTTAGATAGAGTTTTGCTTTTTAATTTTATCAATAAGTATAGGTATCTTTTATGAAAAAATGCGATTTTAATACCTTTTTTGGTAAAACGCCGAGCAAATTAAGTATAAAATAATGATAGTTTTTAATACTCTTTATAATACTCATTTATAGATCACTAAAAGTGTAGTTATAGAAGTATGTATAGAAGTACCATAGTCTAGTAGTAAATTAATTGAAGACTCCACATGACCCACTTATGGGGGCTGGAGTTATTTTAGAAAGAGCACACCGGCTGCATTCGTTACAGCCATGGTGACCTGGTTTCTACGTCCTTTGTTCCAGTAATTATATTCCAGTATTATAGAGTAGATAGAGCTAATAAAATTCTTTACGTCATGAATTTTCAGTTTATTACTTTATTAGGTAATAGGTAACCTATTCAGCCCTTTTTAATGTCCCACTGCTGGGCACGGGCCTCCCTTCAATACGAGGGAGATCAGGTCATAGTCCACCATGCTGGCCAAGTGCGGGTTGGCGGACTAAAAATATCTTTCGAAAACTTGCTAGGTTGCAGGTTTCCTCACGATGTTTTCCTTCACCGTAAGACGTATTATGTTGAAAATAATAACCTATAATTACGCGATATCTTTCCTGCAGTCGCATTTGAAGTTTTTTTAACAAAGCCAAGCCAAAACACTAGAGTCAATACAACCAGTTGCTCGAAGCAAACATCGAACCCGTGACCAGCTTTTTTTAAGTACTATTATTTATTGTGTAAAATATAATATTTACCATATTTTTCCTTTTCGGGATTATGAGAGCCCTATGGCGTTTGCAAGATTAAGAGCATGAAAAAGCATTAAAATATATTAAAAATATCTTGTTTGACGTAAACTTTCATTTTGCTACATTATTTTTCTAAAATCGGATTACTAATATGATTCTCGAAAATTGTATATGTGTGTATGTTTGTTACTCCTTCACGTTGAAACGGCTGGATGGGTTTTGAGGAAATTTAGTACACAGATATACTATAACCTGGAGTAACACCTAGGGATGCACTTAAGCAAAGCGAAGTTAAGTCGTTATAAACATTAAAAATACTTACTATAATAGTTTTTTTAATCAAATTCCTATAAAATTACCTACGTATAAGAATTAAAAGAGCCAATTATTGTTATTTCACAAGCACCTACGCCAGTTGCACTACGGTGACCTGATTTCCGCAGTCCGTCCTTTGTTACATGGAGTTTGACGTCAAGAATCAAGATATTACTACGAAGTTGTTAAGTAAATGCTTTATAAATGGTACAATTTAAAAATAATAAACAATTTTTTATTGTTTCACGGTTAATTTTTTGAAAACCATAAAATTACTGCTCTAGTTTTTTATGCTAGAAAAATTGAAAATCTATTTTCATTTCATAAAATAGCGTCAATATTTTTGAAGTCGTTTATATTTGTTATATGTTTGTTTTTGTTTGTATGTATTTAAAGTTATATATGTGTAGTGTATCAACTATCTGGTATCCATAACACAAGCCTCGTAGCTTACCATGGAACTAGATGGTGCTGTGTGTTAATGTCCCAACATATTTATTTATTATTATTATTATTATTTATTTCTGACTTGTTTGCACTAATATACTTTTATGTTTTTTTTTAATTAGTAGAAAATTAAATATTATAATTAATCTTCAGCGATAGTAGAAAGGCCTTAATGACAAATTATATTCTAGAATCGCTACTTACTACTTTCTATTAAGAATATCGACAGTTACTAGACAGCTTATCTAATCTATGGAGGCTGTTTACTCAATACATATGTTCAAATACGTGACTTCAGGTTAGCAGGATACTTTCTACTTAACAGTTGTCTATTCGAGATTGTATGAGATAGTATTATATAGGCAAGCTAATTATACGTTTTACACATAATAAGTTGAAGTACTAAAGAGGTGCTATTAAAATGTCATGGTCATATTGCAAAATTTGAAACCTTTGAAGGTCACAACTAGTTTGGGAACATTATTTTTTGTGGGATAGTAAATATTAAAGCGAGCTGCGTGAGGTTATAGTAATGTATTCAAATTGAATGTTCGTCGATTGGCGCCCGGCTAAATTCCCTTGATTCAATCGAATCAAAAATTCTCCTGTGAACGCTGTTTTTTAAGCCACATTGCAATTTTAATGTTTTTTTCTTGGCTTTATACGAAAATCCATTTTAAATGTAAACCTAATATAAAAGTCAAGGCACGAGTATTAGACATAATCATAGTAATATAATATGCGCATATATTTAGGTGTAAAGGTATTAAAATATATAAAATTTACATAATTAATTGTTTGTTAACTTATTTAATGGTTAAATTATCGACACCTAAAGAAGTTCCAAAAATATATTCCGTCGTTCGATAATTTTCAGTACTACAATGAGAACTACTATCGCTACTTACTAAATTACGAAAACGGTAGATGGAAATAATGGAAAATCGAGGGTTGAATTTAACAGGCTATCACCGCATTGTCTTCAACGCAGGTGGATAATTGATCGGGCAAACAGCGCGGAATTCGGAACCGTTACGCAGTGCATTTTTTAGGGCCTGAACTTACAGGGCGAGAGCGGGGTGCGAACGGCGGGATATGACGTTCGATTTAAAGGGTAGGCTGGGGTGGGTGGTAGCTGCAGGGCTGTTGGCGGGCGGCCCGCGCCTGCGCCCTGAGCCTGCCGCCGCCCGATTTCCGCACGAGCGTTGACAGTTCGTCCGGACTTCCTCGTAACCGCGCGTACGCGGCGTTAAGCCTGTGCCCCGGGCTATATCAGCCGGCCTGCCCCGTGTCTTGCTCCCCCAGAGACGTACATGGCGTATTGACGGACTTTCTCACGTAAGTACCGGGCTTTATGTATACGACACGATTGATTGCCAACCGGTACAGAGTGCGAGCAGTGTGTGTACGTTTTGTGTTTGTTTTCATTTGTGATATGTTTGTTTTTGTGTTTCTGTGATTGTGGGATTGATGGGTTTTCTTTTTTTTTGATGTGATGTGGATTTTTTCGCCTGTCTGTAGTGTGTTTTAATGGAAGGGGTATTTTTGTTTGGTCTTAATAAACTAAAAATATAATGATTATTGTTGTCGCACATATTTATGCGTAGTTAGTTGCATAAGATCTTGGCTTTTTATTATATAAGTAAGTGCTATTTATAGTAATCTGCTGTTACATTTTATTTTTAGTCAATTGGAAATGTTTTGTTTGTCAAAAGATTTCTTCATGATTTACTGGGGCTGTAATAGAAGCTTACAAACTTGGACCATTTCTTCTTATATATTAAGTTCATTGTTTTTGATTCAAAAGAAACCAAGTTAACCCTTTATTGCATGAATTAAAAAGGAGTTGGAGTAAGAATAGCTTTTATATTGACATTAAAATCTAATTTTTTAAACAATAATATTTATTTAAAGTTAAGTCTTTGTTTTAGTTAGTTTAAAAAATAAATAAAAAATTAAGCATCTATAGATAGTATAATTAAGAGCATATTATGTGGCTTTGTATGCTGTAGTGACCTTCTATGATCAAAGATGTTTTAAAAAGTTTTTTTCAACAAGTGAGTCAGAAATTTTGTACTAAGTATCTACTGCGCATGCGCATATTTTATTTAAAAATAAGTCGTAGTTTTTCTAAATTTGTTATATTATGCTTTTAAAAGATATCAGAAAATTATATTAAAACTTTAAGTAATACTATAAAAAATATTTTAAAAGAAAACTATATGGAATATGCATAACAATAAGACGTCCACGATAAACAATAGCATTCCCTAGGTGGGTTGATGTCAGGCAGGCGGCCGGTCGTAAAACTTTTGCCAAAACCTATCAGCAGGAAGATGTACTGCGCCGACCCCAAATGATTGGGAAATGGGCAAGGAGATGATGATGTTATATTATGCTCTTATAATTGGATAAGCATTCAAAACGGACTTTCTAACACTCCAAAGTTACTACCAACATAACATTGTAAGCTTATTTCGAAAAGGAATGAAATTTAACCTTTTTACCTTTTTCCAGCGATTTTAAAAATAACAAAATATGTCACACGGTATAAATAAATCGATTACCACTCTTCAGTATGTAACGACTTTATTCAAATATCCCGGTAGTTCGCGCCACTTGCACGGTAATGATTGCGCGTTAAAACTTTATTGCCTCCATTAATTCGGCGGGACGGTCATTTAGGGAGCACTTTATAGTATTTTTTTTATATTATGACAGTTTAAGATTACCTGTTTATATTGGTAAATGATTTAATGTAGCTAATCACATATTAGGATAGCAATTTTTTTTTATTGACTAGCGGCTCACCCTCGCTTCGCTCTAGGAAAAGCAATAACAAATCTATCTCTCGGGAACCGTGCATTATTCCGGGATAAAAAGTAGCCTATGTGTTATTCCAGACTATATTCTATGTTTGTGCCAAATTTCATCCAGATCCGCTCAGCCGTTCTGACGCGATTGAGTAACAAACATCCATACATACTCACAAACTTTCACATTTATAATATTTATACAGATTATACAGATATTGTATGAAACTTATTACTGCCTGTGGTTTTACTCGCATATAATTTATCACAGACACACATAAAAAAGTATCTATTTAGCTTTTATTAGTTACTTCTACCGTATCCATCAAAGAATTGTTTTATTTACGGCTTTGACCCTCATACAATTTATTACATGACATATTGATGTTAGATATCTATTAATTGCATGTCTTCAATGATAAACTTTATAGTAACTAATTTCGACGTGCCTGTTTTAGGTTAACAGATGTTTTCATAATTTAGAAAGTAGACTTTTAGTCGTTTAATATTCGCAAAACTTAAAAATTTGCACATTTATGCATTTTAGTGCTGATTTATATAAATTAGTAAGTATATATATATATATATATATATATATATATATATATATATATATCATAAATAAGTAGTTTTGAAATTTTATAAAAAAAGTAGTGATTCATCCTCGCTTCGCTTCGGATTCGTCCCTAGACAAAAACAAATCTATCCCACGGGAACTGTACATTTTTTCGGGATGATATATAGCCTATAGCCGTCCTCAATACACGGGCTATCTAATGCAAAAAGAATTTTTAAATCGGAATAGTAGTTCCTGATATTAGCGCTTTCAAACAAACAAACAAACAAACAAACAACAAACGATTCGTCTCAGTTAGAATTTTATTATGTGTATAAACTAGTAACTCTCAAAGTAATGCATTAAAATATTTTTTTTCAATTTAAAACTCTGTAGTGAAAGTGCCGTAAGTTCTATGTTTTAATTTTACAAACATTGAATATACATAACTAGCATTGCCCGCGGCTCCGCCCGCGTTCAGATGACCAAAAACTAAATTCTTAGGTGTTACATATTAGTATACTCTTACATTGCAGTTTTTGTATTTTTCCTCAGAAATAAGATATTTTCCCGCGGTAAAAAGTATCCTAGGATCGCGCGCTACATCGCCCGGTTTATATAGCTTGAGCAGGCGGTCGAGCGATGCGGGGCAGAGGGGATGGACTCGCCGTAGGCATCTCAATGCTCGCCAAGCATTAAAAATGTTTCGCTACTAATTACTTCTAACAACGATATCTCAAAAACTATTCATCTGATTGATTTAGTGTAAAGAGCAATTTTAATCTGCATTAAATGACTAAGCTAACTAAAATATTCATTTGGATAAGGATTAATACCGAACTAAAGAAAATAACTTTGAAAATAACGTAATGTTTTTAATTAAAAATGTTAACATAAAAGTGGTTATTGTAAGTCAACCGTAAGAGATAGAGATATGCTATCGCGGACTTTTTTGTAGCATTTTTATAGATTTTGAATTCTCTAGTACATTACTTAACTGTATCTTTGCTAGTTTACGCGGCGTTCGCGTGGAAAGTTCCCATTTGGCGAGATTTTTTGCGACCTCTTCAACATTTGTCGCCGTATTTCAGCTAATTTACATAAAAGCATAATAAATTATATACCTAAACCTTCCTCAAGAATTACTCTTTCTATTGTTGAAAACCGTATAAAAATCCGTTCAGTAGTTTTCGAGTTTATCGCGTTCAGACAGACAGGAGGACAGACAGGAGGACAGACAGGAGGACAGAAAGACGCGGCCGGGGGACTTATTTTTATAATAAGTATAGATTATGTGCTATCTATTTTATGTAAAGCGATTAGGAAATATAGTAGTTTAACTTCTTTTTTTTTTAAATTGATAAGTTAGTTATATTAGTAACTAGCATTACCCGCGGCTCCGCCCGCGTTCAGATGACTGAAAACCAAATTGTTAGCTTTTACAGATTAGTATACTCTTACATTGCAGTTTTTGTATTTTTTCTCAGAAATGGGACATTTTCCCGCGGTAGGTAAAACCAAACACCAAGCCGTACCAAATTTCATCAAAATTCCTCCAGTGGGTTTTCTGTGATCTATAGTTTTTAGAATTTTTGTCTGTCTGTCTGTTACCTCACGGCTAATCTCTGAAATAACTAGACTGATTTTGATGGGACTTTCATTGGCAGATAGCAGACGTGACAAGGAGTAACTAAGGCTACTTTTATTTTAGAAAAAAAAAATTAAAATGTATCTAGGGACGCACCCGAGCGAAGCGGGGATAAGTCGCTGGATATACATAATATATTTCTCTGATATGTGTGTAACCTAAAAAACATATGAAAATCGGTTAACTTTTGGCGAATATAGCACATTTATGTATAATATATTAATATGTTTATTTATTTGTTCATTGTTCAGAAAGTCCCGCTGAGTTTCTTTCACCAGTCCTACACAGTTCTGAGCCTTTTTCTTTCCGAACTGGTAGTAGACTCATGACTTTCAGTAAAAAATGTAATAATTTAATGCTGAATAAAATATTTTGAATTTGAATAATATACGAGTATGAAGGTAATACGCAAAATTTGGTTTTTGTTCAAGCATAAAACTTAGAAATCTAATAATAATTCTAATAATCTATTGTATTCATGGCTCATGCGTAGCGAAAAATATTTTCTAACTGATAACTTGATATAGTGCAGTCGAATCGTGATAAAACGATTAGATAACCCTTTAAAAATTTGTAAGCCCTATTTCATAGAAGCGTGATATATTAGATAGAACGAATTTTATATTTATTGAGTTATATTACAAACTAAGTATTGTCTGTGGGTTTGTTTGCTTTTGTTCTTTTTATACACAATAATTTAATATGCCTCTTTCTAATGATGGACAATTTATTTACTCATACATATAGGTTATTGGGTGACTCAACGGCTAGGAAAGGTATTACCCACTAAAACCTTACTTTTTTTTAATGTGGCGCCGTAGTATCTCTTCAGTTCACAATTCAACCACGACGCCCCTACGGCTGATATACCTGCTCACCAGTTCCCAAGCGACAAAGTATATATATTATGGTTGTCTTTTCCCCATTCTCAACAACAAATTGCTCTTACAATTCTATCTGTTTGATCTGAGAAGTGAAAGATCGATTAAAAAACTAGATATGGCACCTAAGATGCCTGAAATATGTTATTTTTTAATATTTAAAACATAACTTTACCCTTGTTAGGATACTAATTAGGACAAATGAGTACCTACAGTTTTATTTTTCTAAATGATTAAAATTTTAATGTTTTGCATAATTTTTCCATATTTACAAAAAATATTTTATTTAATGCCTTATAACCAGAAAGGGAACTAGTTTAGTATTAAAACTAATTTACATTTAAAATTATGCGTGTATTAGATTTTTATCTCTAAAGAAGACAAGCTCATGAGATGGTACATGCTAATATGCTTGCTTTGTTCACGTGATATTACTAATATTTAAATATCTATTCTAAATGAAATTCTCATAAGAATTTATATATAAAACTAGTGAAGCGTCATCGATAACTCAAACGTATTTTTGGTTTAGTTTCTAAAACTTAGGCACCCTGAACTTAAATGTATCCACTGAAATTAAATATATCCACCTGTTGCTCCGTTGCTTTGTGATTGATGGACAAACAAACAAATATTTTGGCATTCATTATATTATTATATAAAGTAAGGAGTAAGGATGTAATGAAATTATAAAATGAGCAGGTGTTTGCACTTTAGAACATCCTGTATTCTAATTCTGACTCGTTATCATAATTTACGTGGCCTTGCTAATGTTGATAAGAAAACAGGTACTGTAGTGAATTTTGTTATTGTTTCTTTTGCATTGCACCTTATTAATTCAACTACTATAATATTGTATTATAAAATATACAATGTAAAAAGTTATAGTCAAATATTTAAAAGTAAATTGATTAAATAGTTTAATTTTTTCTATATAAGTACTTCAGACTTCAGAGCTAAGAGCAAATATAACGACACTCACAAACGTTTGAGGAACTAATACCAAGGTCACTTTATAGCTCGGCTGCATCATTGTTATTTGAGATCAGTTTGGTCCATCATTATGTCATTGCAATGATCGTTTCTGTTTATGCGTAGAACCCCACTTGCGAGGAGGTAGGGTTGACGAAGTGAATAGTGTTGTAAAGTTTTTATTTGCTTACATATAGGTATACTTGGTTATTAGTGATTATTTTTTACCAAACTAAATATATATCTTTCTATTCGATTCCATCATGTAACTTACAACTATATAATATGTTTGTAGACAATTAATTTACTAATTTATATGAGTATTAAAATCGTAAATTACGATAAAAATTTCATGGCTGAGCTAAAATACTTGAAATTAGCAAAACCTTGGAGCTACGGGAAAACTATGAATGCGGCAGACGCGGTGTGTGCAGAGTCGGGTGCACCGCGACGCCTGCGAGGGGCGCCGCTCTAGCCATCTTTTTTTCATTTTGCGTGCGTCTTTTTTTGGCAGCGCGCGTTAACCTTGGATTTTTTCATAGCGAAGCGCAGCACGTACGCGCGCAACTCGCAAGTTTCGGATAGTCGTAGAGCGTCCCCCACTCGGCGCGTCCGAATTTTCTGCATTCGGACGGTGTTAGAAGTTTTCGGCGGTCGCATTCGCGAGCGAGGCTCCCGCCGGTTAGGAGCAACGCGGCCGTGTTTGAGACACAGCGCCCGACGTCGGACGGCGCCCGCGCGCGTTGCAATATGCGGAAGTGAACAAGCGACGCTGCAGCTACATGCTAGTGTTACTCTAATCAGTGGTACGCGCAGTGAACGCACACTCAGTGATACGAACTATGTATATTTGTGAACGGTTATAGAGGAGCCTAATGGTTTTGTTTTAAAACAATCTAAAGGACTGTGGAATTAGACATTCATGGAATCAAGGAAAGTATCGTTGCTGTAATTTAGTTTAGTTTTTTTTTCAGCTCGTAGCTTCGTTAAAATGAGGTTAGCCCAAAAGTCTAGCTTCATTTGCAAGTAAATCTAGCCCCCGAATAAGCATTGGAGTATGCAGCCTTTGACAAATGTGTGTTGACACCCCGCAGCATGCGATAAATATTAAGCGAGCGAAGGTTAAGGCAGATTACGCCTTAAATTCTTCGATTGAAAGGATATTTTTGCACAAATTCCGCTCGCTTCCCAGGTTTTGCATACACGTGCTGTCGCTCCGAGGCTATTGAACTTGATAATGAGACATCCGTGTTTCCATAATTTTATATACTTTTATTGCATAACTAAATTGCGCAATGCCCGCGGCTGGTTCCAGACTTTTCAATTTCACACCCATAAAATATATAGCTCGCGATCGAGCCGCGCTAAATGAATGAATACCATCCCAACGAACGTCAATTTCGATGCTGCGGAGTTGTAGAACATGCTTTTAATGAATTCACGGTGGAATCCAGTTTAGCAGCAATGTTTGGTAATAATTATAGGCGTGAATAGAGCGTCGAGTCGCGCGAGTAGGTACGTCCGGAACCGCTCTGTGAGGCGAAAACTGGTCCCACGACGCATTAACATTTGCATAGAAACTGACAATGTGGATCCGTGGTCAGCTATTAGCACCTACCCGTCCGTCCCGCGCCGTTCGCGAACTGTCGTCTTACTCTACGTTTGTATAGTACGCAGTTCCGACGAGACTCCCAATTGTTTTTGTTATCCGCTTGGTCATGTTGATCGGGTGCACTTTGCCACTTTTATTTTGATATCCCTATTATTGCTATATACGTACTTAACGTTCAATTACATATACGTGTCTTACATACACGTTTGCGTGTATGATTCTTACAATTTTTTTTTAAATTGTATTAACTTTATAAGCTTATAATATTCATATATTCAATTTTATTTTCAAATGACACGTTCCTAAATCTGTTTAATTTATAATATATAGTATGGTGGAAATATAGTTTATTATTAATCAGTTTGTTATTGAGTAACCTAAATTATTAGTAGTTGGAAAGAAGCAGCCGGCGTAGGTATGAAGGTCGAGCACAATTTATGGCGCCTACAATTTTTCTATCGCACCGAGCTCAGCAGCTCCGATGCCGAATAAACGGCCAATAGGCAACGAGCGTGATGACACCGGGTTTGAACGCAATCATAAACTTTATTTATTTACTACTCTTTTGCTTACTCCTTTACTCCCACTAGCTTTCTCGTTTTGGAAGATTTTAGATATACACGTGCTCTGGACTAGAATTCATATGAATTAATACGAACCGTCGAACCATCTCCTTCGTTACCTTTAAGATAGGGTTTAGGTACAATACAATTTTAATGTCATCATTAGTATTATTTGCTTTAGTATTTTGCGTTGAAAATGCTAATTGAAATAGTATAATAATGTATTTATGCAAAAAAATGCAAAATTTGCGAAATTCTTATCGTTTTAAATACATGATACTTTTAAATTAACTTTACTTTGAATAATCTTGTGCCGATTTCACTTGTTATAAAAAAATATTCAAGTGTAGAAATAATTATAAGGTTGTACTAAACCTAAACGTTTGTATGTTATTATATTAAGTTTAAAAAAATGTAAGGAAGTTCTAACGTTGCTAAAAACTCGGCAGCTCTGGAGTCATAGATCGGCATAGAAATAATACTAATACTCTATAAAAATGACAAAATTATAGTCATGTTATCTTTGCAGTTAGATAACCTCTAATTCAAGCACGTGAACGCGATTTAAAGATAATTTTAACAAGAAACTAGAAGTTATTTACATAGTAATTTAGATTTCTAAGTTATTTTTTATGTTATTTCTTAATTTTTTAAGAGTTATTGTATAAAATAATACTTACTTAGATTTACGCGAATATTTGACATTTTAAATAAAACTATCTTTTCCGGGTTTTTTTTGCGAATGTATTTTGCTGCTGTAACAACTATATAAGGCCTTTGAGACCTCTAAAACCTTAGTTTCCCTCGTGATCATAATTGATGTAAAGTGTAAAGCATTCTAAACGCCGGTAAACAAAAATCTAAATAAATCCGCGAAAAAATCCGAAAAGATAGTTTTTGAGTAGAATCATTCATGCTCATCATTTGTCTGATGAGCATGAATGATTCTACTCCAGTCATGGGTGTTTATATTTATTATATTATGTATGTATTTAAATTTATATATGTATAGTGTATCAACTATCCGGTACCCATAACACAAGCCTCGTAGCTTACCATGGAACTAGACGGTTCTGTGTGTTAATGTCCCAACATATTTATTTATTTTAATGGGTATTAATGAAATTTTACGAATGTTGTGTATTCTTCTTACCTAATCTGCGAAACTACTGAGCGTCGAATTTTAGAAATAATGAAAAGTAAGTAAAGGCTTCATACCTAGTTTACATCCAAATATATAACACAATTCTAACTCAGTCCAATGTATACATTAAATATTTTTTGGAAAATCTTATTGAAATGGTCATTATTATCGATACAGAGGCCGAATCTAAAGTTTTTGATTTTTTGTCTATCTGTCTGTCTAGGAACGCTTCACAAGAAAACCACTAGGCAGATTTTGTTGAAATTTTTGTGTTTTTATGATGATAGCTAGTTATCCGGGTTAACATTTGGGATACTTTTTACTGCAGGAAAATATCTCATATCTGAGAAATCTATAAAAACTGTTAAAATTTATCAAAAACGAACCCGAGCGGAGCGAGATGTAGTCGCTAGTTAAAAATAGAAAGAAAATCTAAGCTTTTAACTTCCTATAAAGTACTAAACTCGCTCTCACGCGATGTTAGCTAACAACAATTTTTCCGATGCTATAAATATAAACCATACATGATTTGTAGGTATATTTAAGGATATTATAGTGCTCATTGCTATATAATAAACTTAAAAAGTAGGTCAGTTTTAACAGTAAAAATTTCTGCATAAATTAAAGCCTAAACAAAGCCTTTCTTAACAACGCAGCTCTACATTTCTTTAAGTTCCGAAGTGTTTGTAATGTTTCTGCAACTTTTTATTGTTTCCCATTGGTAGTTTAAAAGAAGGTAGGCTGGGTGTATTGTACAAGGACATCTAGTAGGACCTTCGAGTCGCGACGCTTACGTAACGCTGCCAAGGTCGCAACGAGTCCAATGCGTCGTTGCGTGCGTGCATGGCGATGATAAGTGCCAAGCTCTTTGTGAAAAATATTTATTTAACAAAAAAATGTTATAGTTTTATTGTTATATCGCATATATATTTTTAATTATTCTTAATATATATATACGTTTAGTTAAATTAAACGTATAAATTCTTATTTAAAAGACGTTTTTTATAGAGTAGATATCGGTTTATTTTACCTTATAGGGCAAAGACTAGATACTTTTAGTACATTATAGGATTTAAATCATAAATTTCGATTCTATGTAGATATGCATAGATAAAAAACATACATACATATGTTATATTTGTAGATACGTCAGAAAAAGTTCTTCGATTTTAAAAAAAAACTGCTTTTTAGTGCGTTTTAGTGTGATTGCGTAAAATTGTTAAGGCCGAACAACCTACCAGTGTTACTTATTAGTTTTTGAATTACCCTTTGCATAATATATTCTATAAGAATTTAAAAAAAAATTGGTAAATAAGATTATTAGTTGATTTGCATTGCTTTGATATATGCAAGCTATAATCGTACAACGGTTAACTAATCTATGGTCAGTGTCCTTCAGTTCAAAAAAAAAGTAAAAAAATATATTCTAAACAATTTAAAAAAAAGTTAAAGACACGATTAGCTATTTCTACTTTAATACGATATGTATAATATGTTTAATGTGCATATATTGAAGACTTCTTTGTTCTTACTCGATACTTGTTAGATTGTGATATAAGACGTACGAGTAGTTTAAAGGGGCGTTATTTAGGTCAAGGGTTTCTATATACTCTTTAAACGGAATAGGGGTCATTTCAATGCATCAATTATTACAAAATGTCGTACAATATTATTATAATGTATTAAATTTCATTTTCTTAATTACATATCGATCAAGATTGCTTATTTTCAACCAGTAAAATAGATTAACATAATTTTGGTTTCTTTAGCTGTTGTATATTTACCACAAATTTGGTTTTATTGTTTTAGATTTATAAAAGAAGTTTTTACCGTTTTGTTTTTGCTTACAAGTATTTTACCGACGTCAAGAAAGATAATGTTGAGGAATTTTTATTTAAAGAGTCATTATTATTTCAATTGCTATCTAGTATTTATATTTAAAAAATGTATTTGTTTTTGTCGTAAATTATTTTTACTTCGTCATCGAAGTATTCTTAATAATTCTGGAATGAATATTTGTGCCATTAGCACAAATTTGATTAACTCTTTTATTTTTATTTTATTTGGGAGACAAACAGTACAGTGTAATTACTTAATACAATTAAAAAAACAAAACAAAATATAAAACATCGACCAAACAATTTTCCACAATTAAATAATACATAAAATAATGCGAGCAAAATAAGAAATAATAAGTACAATTGACAAATATATATATATATATATATATACACATTAAATTAAAAAATAATATAAAATGTTAAAAAATAATATTATCTTATTAAGAGAGTGGTTTACTTACAAAAATGTAAATAAATCATTTCCACACTTTATGACATGAATTAATTTGTTATGAATTTCTACTTCCTATACTTTGTTGTAATATAGATATAATACAAAAAAAAAAAACAGTAAAAATCGGGCAAATGCACGTTTGACTCACTAACAAAGGGTTACTTACGTATGAAATATTCAATTTACGGTACCTATATTTTAACATAGCAGTAATCTTATATCGTAGTATTTTTATGCTACATTTTGTTTTTAGTAATTAATCTACAGTTAAGGCAGTGGTAGCCCAGTGGTAACGCGCTCGCTTGAGAAACCGAGTGATGCGGGTTCCAATCCCGGGTCTCGCACCTCTGATATTTTCATGTGCGAATCATTTCTAGCATGATTACCACTTGCCTTACGATGAAGGAAAACATCGTGAGGAAACCTGCATGTCTGAGGGAACTTAGCAAGTTTTCGAAAGATATGTGAAGTCCGCCAACCCGCACATGGTCAGCGTGGTGGACTATGACCTGATCCCCCTCGTATTGAAGGGAGGCCCGTGCCCAGCTGTGGGACGTTAAAAAAAAGGGCTGATTACAATTAATCTACAGAATTGTCTAGCGATTCACCTAAAACTTGTATCTACCAAATTTCAGCTCCAATAATATCTGTAAAGTAACTGTAACATACGGACAGACAAACAGGAAATGATATGAAAACGGAACTTTTATAATCCTAAAAATTGCCTCCTGTCAATCAGCGAAATGAAAAATTTTAGTGTCCATCATAATTCGAATTTTAATATAAATATAATACCAAAAAAAAAACTAAAAATATAAGTCAAATCTAAGAATAGTTTAACAGTATCATTACATTCATAACATAGCTAATTCTATGTATATTATCTTAAGCAAAAAAATAGAACGGTTGTAACAATAACTATAAGTTCCGTGTTGCTCGAGCAAAATAAAAATACTTTTCTGTTTTGAAAAGCCATACACTCCTTGACCCAAATATGTCTTAAAAACGTGCTTAACCTGTTTTTATGTTCAACTACCCCGCACAATACGTAATATAACCTACCTATTGTGTCAAATTAAAGTACTTGAATATAGCATGTGAATCTGCTAACCGTTAGGCGTATACATAAAAAAATAAATAAAACACGCGTATTTTTCATAAGAATTTTAAATTAAAACCTAATTTATGTCTCTAATATAACATGGTTTTTACTATATTCCATTATATGTATTAAAATTATATCATTATTCATTCTAATCTTTGCTATTACTAAATTATGTAAACCAAGATACAAATAAGTCATGAGCTTAAATAAATAATGTTAAATAAATAATGCTAAAGTTATAAACTTTGTAGCAGTCGTATCGTTTTCAATGAAAGCTCTCAATAGAAATGATTTAAACAGCCATTTATATTTAACTAGCCACTCACCTTCGCTTCGCTCGTATTCGTCCCTGGGTACGTTTTAACGGTTAGTTTAGTATATAATAGATAGTCTATATATTATTATATAGGTACTAGCGACTCAACCTCGCTTCGCTCGGGTTCGTCCCTAGTTTGCTTCCCAATACAAACTTTTACCACCCCCTAAGAAATGATATCCGGGATAAAAAAATTCCTGTGTCCTTCCCACGGTCTCAAACTATCATCATACCAAATTTCATCAAAATCCCTCTAGTGGTTTTTCCGTGATACGGTAACAGACAGACAGACAAAAATTCTTAAAACTATAGATTCGGCCTCTGTATCCATAATAATGTCTATTTCAATAAGATTTTCTAAAAAATATTTATTGTACAGATTCGGGTTAGTTACAATTTTATTATATGTATAGATTTAATTTAAAAAAATCGGATTTTATCGCAGTTTTATTTTTTTTAATACTGTAAGGTCGTGTAAATAAAATTCGAAAACATTTTATAAAGTTATATGAAACATTTTGCGCAAGTAAAATTTGAATACGGCTGTTTTTTATTCCAAATAACGTTATACGGAAATGAGTGACGGCATCAATACATAATGTACTGACCTGTGTTGCCTAATTAAACTGATATAGGAAAAATACTGTGCACATACGAGTAAAATAGAACAATCCAATACTAAGCCATTCTATTTAATAATATTACGTGAGACTTATAACTGCCTCGGTGGTTTAGTGGCTAGCATGTACGGCTGCACACCCGAAGGTCCTGGGTTCAAGTCCCGGGTCGGGCCAAGTTTAGTTACTGATTCTTTCTGTATAGTAAGTCTCAGTAACTGCCCGAAGTTGGGAAGTTGGCGGTGTTTCACCCCCGTGCCTCGGAGAGCACGTAAAGCCGTCGGTCCTGCGCCTTAACTCTCACCGGTCGTGTCGTGCAGTCGTCCCACCGGAGTATGAGAGTGACAGGAATAGAGAGTGCACGTTGTGTCTGCGCGTACACTTGTGCACTATAATATCTCCTGCGCAGTTGGCTAGAATCGGCTAGGAGAACATCAATTACGTGAGACGGTTTTGACTGTTATCGGATTTTTTTAATTATTTTAATATATGTATATTATGATATTCAGTATGAATTTCCATTAAAGTCAAAGGGTTTTCTAAGACAGATATTTTTTATCTTAATTTCAACAAATATTAGTTGTTTTATAATACTCTTTTCTCTCGGCTCTTTACGTGGTATACAAAGTGTAGAGCAAGTAATAATTTTGATTGTCCTTTAAACTAACCGCATACGTAAATAAGTTACATCTATACCTACTATTTTCCTTATGCATTAGGTTTTGACCATAGCAATAAATACTTTCAGCTACACGTGTAATAATTAAAAGGAAAACGCGTTTTAAAATTGCACTTCGACATATATTATATAGTACATAATTATAATTTATTATTTATACTAGTCCCTAGTTACGTTTTAACGTTTGGTATAGATTTCTCAGGGATGAGATATTTCATCAAAATCGTTTCAGTGGTTTTCTCGTGATGCTGTCACAGACAGACAGACTCAGTATCGATATTAATAAGATTTTCTAAAAAATATTTAATGTACAGCTTCGACTTAAAATTTTATTATATGTACATATACTGAACTGAATACGGAATATTTGTTATTATAGAAAAATATATCATATGTAATTTGTATATTTGATTTGTGTTAACGAATTCCATACATTATGATGATCAAAAGTATATTTTTTATTTTTTCATCTACTGTGGAGTATATAATATGTAAGATAAAAACAACTAACCAGTAGTACTTCGAGTTCTACAATATTACCTTGAAGCGATCCATTAGTCGTGTTGTATGAAGAGCACTAATTAAAACGCACCTTCATGTTGCAATAAAAGAAATTCGCAATAAAATTAAATTAGTCCCATAACTTTTAATATGGGCCTAGAATTTTATTCTATTTTTTCCTTATATTGCTTTGAACATTAAGATAAAATTTTTATATATGGTTATAAATATAAATAATTATAAATATAAAAAATATGTTGGGATATTAACACAGCACCATCTAGTTCCATGGTAAGCTAAGAGGCTTGTGTTATGAATACCAGATAGTTGATACACTACATATATATACATCTATGGGATAGTATTTTTTTTAAGTCGTAAAAAGTGTTACTTAATCTATACATATAATAAAATTTGTAACTAAGCCGTATCTGTACATTAAATAACACATAATATATCAAGCATTCGTGCTCATCACACAAATAAATGCCCCCAGCGGGACTCGAACCCACGACCGCTAGCACAGCTAGTAGGGTCACTACAAACTGAGCCAAACGTGTCGTCTATTATTATATATTAGTACTAGCGGACCCGACAGACGTTGTCCTGTCTACACGTCTTTAATTTGAAAATTTCAAACTTTTTTTAATAAGCTAAAACATTCTGGACCATTTTGATAAAAATTATTATTCAAATTGTGAATCTAAACCATTCCCAGATCCCCTTGAACACACACAAAAAATTTCATCAAAATCGGTCCAGTCGTTTGAGAGAAGTTCAGTGACATACACACTCACAGAAGAATTATATATATAAAGATAATTTCGTTTGCGTAATATATTTAATAATATTTCCGCTTTTAAATGTTGTAACGTAATTTTATAAACTCCATTATTAGGTTATAAAATGCGTAAAGAAGCAATTACCGGGCTTAAAGAAACAAATAAACAAACAAATTCTTCAATTATAAATATATTAGAGTATACTGACGACTCGTAGATAACTATCTGAATCTTGAAGTACAAAACTAAAAAATGTGTGTTTTAAAACATCGTTTGCTCATCAAAGTTATTATTATTATTATGTTTCTAAAAATAATATCTCTAACAATGCAAGTAGCATCTTAAAGTTTCAGATAAAGCATTAGAGTGAAAGTCATAGTGCACGCACTCAGGCAGCCGCACACTGTCCTACATATCGGTTACGCGATGCGTTTGGACTCGACTTAGCTTTCCCACGAATACTTATTTCTAAGGTTTATTTTTTAAACCTTCATATTTATTGTGCAAGTGAAATTTATCGTGTTTACATCTATGGGATAGTATTTTTTTTAAGTCGTAAAAAGTGTTACTTAATCTATACATATAATAAAATTTGTAACTAAGCCGTATCTGTACATTAAATATTTTTTGGAAAATATTATTGAAATAAACATTATTATCGATACAGAGGCGGATTCTATAGTTTTTAAAATTTGTCTGTCTGGGAAAGCATCACGAGAAAACCACTCGACAGATTTTGATGAAATTTGATAAGATGATAGCTGGTTATCCTGGTCAACATTTAGGATACTTTTTAGTGCGGGAAAATATCTCATCTGTGAGAAATCTAGGTATACTAATCGTTATAACCTACCTAGAGATGAACCTGAGCGGAGCGAGGGTGAGTCGTTATTACAAAATATATTTTTTATAGTTACTTACTAAATCAAATATGTCATAGGTTTTTTGACGAGTACATTTCATTTATTTATTTGAACACACGGTAGTTTCTACGTTGTTGCTAGCATCTAAACATACAAAAAATCATTTCACGTAAAAAATTACTGAACGGATTTTACCACAGGAAAAATTTTCATTCTCAAGGGAAAACACAATTTACTGGTTCTGTCAAGTCGTCCTTAGAAATTTACATGGCTACCTAAAGTTGGCTAAACTATAAAATTGTACCTAGGTTTTAAAAAATGCCTACAGAAAAGTTTGCAATAGCATAATATCTTCTAAGGTACACTCGCAATTACATACTATTTTATATGTTTAAAACGTATCTAACGCTAGTTCATAATAATCTATGTATACTATTGTACAGTCTACAAACTTTTTCGTTTGATAGTTTTTGTATAAATCTCTTTGTTTAGGAGGATATTTAAGTATAAATTGCAGTCAAGTGAAAGGTGCCTATAGTGCAAGCACGAGACGTTTGCATGTACTCGTACCTACTGCGTTTCGTTTGAAACAAGGCGCGGCTTTCTCACGGCTGGCTACGGCTTCTATTACACAGACGTGACTATAATCGTAGAAGAGTTTGAAAATTATTTATTGTCAAGATATTTTGGAAACTTCTTGAAATTATTTATTAGTATTAAGTAATACACACTATTTTACTCGTTGAAATGAGATATGGAAAGCGGTGTCACTTTTGTTATTTTGCAACAATGTTAGGATAAAACGTGATGGTGGTTAATATTTTTTCTTGTTTCTTTCTAGTTTGTTTTTTTTTATGACATTTTTTTCGTATTTTTTTATTTAAAAAATCCGTAGATATTATTTTTTCTTCATTGAAGTAAAACTCATATTTCGTAATTTATGATAATATCTGAAAGTAAAATTTATTAAATATTATTTAAAAGAAACTAAAGCTTTATACAAAGCTATATACTCGTATTATTGTTCTCAATTACAAGTAGGCACAGTATCATAGCTAAGGCGGGCCTCTAGTTGTGAAACTTACCGGTGCGTGAGCGCATTGCAGCGGCATGCAACTTTCTATTTTGACGACCCCATATGAGACTCCTCTGTCTAAAGAAAAACAATGTAATGAATGAAAGTACCTACAGCAATAAAAATTATTACATTATTACATAAATAGCTATAAAATTAAGTAATCCAAGCAGATAAATAAAATTGAAGTGTCTGTTTGTACTGTCAAAATAACCGCTTTTTACTAAATACATATGAAATTATGTACGATATTTAGAAGCAAAACACAATTTTTATTTTTTGTCTCTCTGTCTGTTTGTTCTGGCTAATCTCCAAAATGGCTGGACTGATTTTGACGATCCTTTCACTGGCAGATAGCTGATGTTATAAGGAGTAACTTAGGCTACTTTTATTTTAGAAACAGAATTAGGGTTCCGCTCAATAAAATTAAAACGTACCTAGGGACGCGCTTGAGCTAAGCGAGGGTAAATTGCTAGCAACAAATATTACCAAAATACATATACACTAAGTTAATACAAGTATTGACCATGTCTTAAAGCAATCTTACGATATTATACGAGTAATTGTACACAATTAAATAACACATAAACAATTTAATTACGTGACAAAAAAATCCTTAACATCATAATATTTATGTCACAAAAGTAACACGTGTTTGGCTAAAACATATGCATCCAGCGGTTGAAATTTAGAAAACGGGCTTGCATACGTTTCGACTGCTTGCGTAATGGCGTAGTACTACGCCCTTAGTACCATTTACATGTCGACTGGGACCGAGGTCGTTTATTTTGTATGGAATTTCAATGTGCGATGAAACAGAATGGGATATATAGATCTTGTTATCGCACTACTGATATAGATGTGAAAGTTTGTTTGTGTGTGTATGTTTGTTACTCGCTGAAGCGGCTAGTTTTTTTTGGATGAAACTTTGTACACTAACAGATTATCTGGAGTATATGCTATTGTCAGAAAAAAACCTAATAGGTGGCATTGGTTGCTTGCCAAAATATGAATACATTTATATTATACTAGCAGAACCCGCGGCTTCGCTTGCGCTAAAACTACAAAAAAAAAATCTGAAAAGGTAGTTTTTAGAGATTTTTTGAGGGGTAAGTCCATACTTTGGCAAAATGAGTGTCCCGGAAGTGGGTGTTGCGGAAGTGAGTGTCTTTATTATTAATAATTAAAATATAAATATATATATTTATATATATTTTTATTTTATAATAATTATTACTTATAAAAATGAATATTTATTACTAATATATTTTTTTTAATTATTATATTTATATTTTGATTTGTTTTAATTTAATTGCGGCCACAGCGCTAAAGAAGTTTTACTTCAACTGCACGTAAAAGTTGCACGCACTCATCATAGTACAATATTTTATAATAAAAATAGTATTTTAATCGCCTATTATGCAATTCTAAACCTTAATTATCGACATACCTACCTAACTCGGCCGAGTTATGCAGTGGACAAGGGCCGCGCCTCCCTTTCTAAGTTATGTGGATGTCACCCATCCCATTATTAAGGAAATATTTAAAACAAACAAACATACATTTATATGTACCCACCTAATTATTATAATATAACGCCTTGTGTATCTGTTACACTAAATAGTATTCGTTGATTTCGTTCTGAATTTTTTAATAGTTTTGTAAGTTATTACAAAAAGAAACTCTAAAAACCAAAAAAGAGTATAATAAAAAAAATTATAAGTTTAAATATTTACTCTATTTCTTAATTTATATAAGGAACTCTTCCGCTAATAAAATTTAAATCTCAATTACCGGAAAAGGAATTGGCGTAAGTCTTGAACTCTTTGTGTTTGATCTTTTGTAAGTTCGGTCAGAGCTGCACAAAATGCTTCATTTCCGCATAACTCAGTTGAGGACAACTATACCCGTAGCTGTACTACTGACTCGAGTTAGTTTAATCATATAGATTATATATATATATATATATATATATATATATATATATATATATATATAATCTATAGTTTAATAATATACGAAATAGGCCAAACATTCAATTATATTTTTTTATAAATATGCCTAAGATTAATTGAAAGATAGCCGAATGTGGAATGAAAGATTGAAATGCTTTCACTATTTACTTGCCAATAATAATATTCATTGATTTGGTTTATAATAGTTAGTATGTTTACTTGAAAATTTATTATTAACACATTTTAAAGTATCATTGATCAAGTTAAACGTAATTTTGCACACCACTTCTTTTGAGGTGATTCAATTAGATTTAATTTTTGGGGATATATTAGGCGATAAATTCGATGCTGTTTAATACTAATGAATATATAAATTGTACGAATGTCAAGATTACTATTTTAGGAATACACTTGTTATTTTCATTGAATATTTAGATACAGTAATAGCGTAAAGAAAGGAAAATGTGTATAAAATATAGCTTTACTAATGTTGCACGCTACGTCGTTTTTTCGTTAGCAGTCGATTTTAAGTACTTTCGGTTCCTGCCAAGGTCGAGGTTTTTAACTGTTTTATCTTGTAGAATACGTCAATACACTTTAATTTCATGGTATCAATATTATTGAAACGTTTTATTGGTGAAAGATTTTTTCTTATATGTACATTCTGATCTAATATAAAAAAATACTTTACCTTTACATTCTCTTATTCTTCTGGCCCTATTCCATCTTTATTTGGGGTCGGTTTTCCTAATCATTCTCCACGTTTTTCTTTTCTGGATCGTCATTGAGTCAATATTTTTATTTTCTGTCTTTTCTAACTACATACATCTATGTAAGTCGGGTCTTCCGCGCTGTTTTGGTCTTTCTTGACTCGTGTTCAAGCACTTTCATGTTCATGTGATCTCTTCAGTCTTCATGACACGGTCGTACCATCGTAGTCTGAACTTTAATACTAACTACATAATATAATAGTCTGAAAAGCATTTTTTTCCTTCACCGGTATATGTATCGAATTGTTTCACAGTAGTTACCTTTCCTTGCTAATCTTACTATAAATGTAAAAGTTTCGATGTTTGAATGTTTGTTACTCAATCACGTCAGAACGGCTGAACGGATCTGGACGAAATATGGCACAGACATAAATTATAGTCTAAAACACCATAGCCCATAGGCTTTACGTTTAGCACATACTTTTTATCCCGGAACAATATACAATTCCTGTGGGATAGATTTGTTTTTGTTTTTCTAAAGGCGAACCCGAACGATTTTCATTAAGTACATGAAAATACAACTTACTTTGAAACATTTCGAAATATTTAATAATCAACAAAGCAGACCTTTCCTGAATATGACACACATAGAATTTAAATAAATCGTTTGTTTGGAAACGGTCATAAAACATTTGAAGTAGGTTAAGAAGTGACGAACAACGGACTAATTCAACAGCGGATTCTGTCATAGAGCACTTATCGTTACGCCTAAATAGATATAGAGCTAACGTCGTTATTATTTTTATATCGATAATATATGTTTTACATACATTCTCGCGCATTACAGTAATTAAATAGATATAATTTACCGAAACAGTATAGAGTTTGAATACAAGTAGAGTCGCATGATAGAGTTAGTAAGTAAACAGATATAAAATATGGATATAATATTACAAATACGGCTATGCGTCTTTGATTGCGATTCGTCGTTCCCCTCTCTAACTTAAATTACACAACCTATACCTAAATGATTTGACATATTCCCACGGCGGACGCAGTGTATAAACTATAAAGGAACTAAATATGATCGTTTGATATGAACGGTTCTATGGGTATCCATGTTAAAATAGGTTAGTCTGTTAGTAAATTGTATTTTGAATTTTGACTTTGAAGGTTGAATTTGTTTTTTTTTTTAATTTTTTGTTTGTTTTCTGCACAATTTACTGGAAGAGTCAGTCAGACAAAAAAATATGTTTTGTACTTAATAATCTATTGGTTGAAGAAGTTATCTAACAAGAGCTTTTAGGTGCGAAGTTTAATATATAAAGTATGCAAGCGGAGGCATGTGTTTAGCTCTATAAAATATATGCATTTCTAATTTTATTTTAATTTTTGTAGCACGTGTGACTCTAATCAGCTCTCAACTCTGTTATTAAGATTTTTGATTTATTTATATTATTTGAGCATTTTCAATATATAGGTAGGTACTATAAATAACAAAGGATTTAATTTTTTTAACGTTAATTAAAACACACTGTTAATGCAACAGCACCATTACATATCAAAGCTATCAAGATTTTTACGTTTTTTTTATTAAATAAATAAATGTTGGGAGTTGGGACATTAACACAACACCATCTACTTCCATGGTAAGCTACGAGGCTTGTGTTATCGATAATAGACAGTTGATATAAATAACTTTCAATACATATATATATATATATATATATATATATATATATTATACCTAAATATAATCAGACCGGAAGCAATGAGATCGGTGTACAAACATATCTCCTCCACAGCGGGACTCAAATCCGCGACACTACAAACTGAGCCAAACGTGTCGTCATATTATAATATAGGAAAACTAAAGTTTAAACAAGATTACGTGATATGTAACATATATTACGTGATACGATAAAAATTGGAATATATTCCAGTTACCCGCGAACTTTTCCCATTTTCGCCTATAACATTTGAATAGGGAATGTTTTAGATGATTTTCGCGGTTCGTGAAGCATGTTAACCCAAATAAAGGGCGGACATTGGCACATCCAGCCGCGGATATTGTTTTCCATTCTTGAATGAGATTCATTTTATGAGTTTATTATAAATCCGTTATCGTTGCTGTGTACTTGGAAATACGTGTATCTTGTTTTTGTAGTATATATTTATCTCATTACGAGTATAATAGGTAGTGATAATTTAGTAATACGACGTTCAATTATCACGCTGCTGTTACGAATGCGAAAGTTTGTATGTGAGGGTGTATGTGTCTACGTTTACGTTAAAACGTCTGTATAGATTTGTATGAAAGTCAGCACATTTATTTTAAGGGATGGTTTCCGGGATAAAAAGTATCCTATGTCCTTCTCAGGGTCTTAAACTATCTTCTTACCAAATTTCATTGAAATCGGTTCAGTAGATCCAGATATTACCACCTACAACTTCACAAACTTACAAACTACCTCTTTGTAATATTAGTATAGATAATTTGTACAGAAGGCATTTATTATTACTATTCTTTATTGCACTTATATGTAAAATACAGAGAGTAACAAACAATAAAATTAGTTAGCAAAGGTGGACTTATCTCTAGAAGAGATCTCTTCCAGTCAACCTAAATGAGTTAGAGAGATAGTATTAAAAAGCAGCCGAAGTGCAGTTACTCAAATATAAATACTTAAATAAATATATATTATATATACATACAATAAAACATTATACATATTATATACCATAACATATGTACATACTACAACATACACAAGTACATATCTATATAATATAATGCATAATAATAATAGTAAGTATGCATTTGAGCGAAGCGTGGGTAAGTCACTAGTTATTCAATGGAAACTATTAAAATTTATTGTTGTTAGCAAGTTAAAAGGTTAACTTTAAAACCTTTTTTTTCTTTTCCCTGACTTCAAAACAAAAATCTACTAAGTTTTTATTAAATCTAACAATTTTATAATATCAACGGGAAATTATTATTGCAGAGCCTTTTATTAGAACTTAAAACGATTTCCAAGCGCAATGTAGTTAGAAATAATAAAATATTATGTAACCCTGTCGTTTCTACACGATAATTACTCTATGCCGCCGTTGACCGTTGCCGCGGCACTTTGCGCAACTCGGTGCAGCGCCCCTTCCCCCCACGCACTGCGCGTGCGCGTGTGCTGCATTCCGGAACCGGGTCGCAGCCGAAATTCCTCCATGACCAGTCTCACCTGACCTCCCCCCCACGCAACACCCAACCCGCAGAACATCGTTCGACAGCTCAACGAATACTGGCCCAGTATACGTGCACGCATGCAAATGTACAGTTAGGCAGTAACTGTGCTGGGAATCAAATCGATACGGTATCGACTCGTGCTTTCCGACGTTTTAGGACAAATGGCTCGAAATTATAGAGCCAAGTCCCTTTTGCGGTCTCGGCAAAGGTAATAAATATTTAAACTTCACGATGTGCACTATTGATTGTTGCTATTATTGTGCAAGAGGCTTGCGTTGTTTTTTTTTTCTTCGTAACAAATTAGATTCTTGTTGATATTATTTAATCTGTTTTCTTTTCTCTTTTTTAATGTTATATTTTAAGAATTATTCATAGAAATTATTAAATATTTTATTTTTCTCTGTTACATCGCTTGCATCTAATGCGCATGTTCGAGACATGCACTTATTGATTCGAACCTACCTGCCTGCGTACTAAAGGAGTTTTGAAATTAATAATTGTTATTGGATATAACATAATATTTTATAAATGTAAAAATTGATGTGTGCTATTTCAACGCATAAATAAATAAAAATATTTAGAAACTGTGTTATGTGTTCACCCTTTTTTTTCAAGAACATTCTTAAATTTTTTAATATAATGAATCCATAAAGAAAGTTCGTACTAACTCACACAGAAAGTTTCTTACTTAAAAAGTTCGTCTTTAGTTTATTCAGTTATTATATGAAGAAAGAAATTATACGAATTTTAGTAAAAATAAAATAAAATGGAAGCCTTCTTTCTGTTATATTAGAAAAACTAGCAGAAAAAAGCTCTTTGGCTTTATGCTATTAGTAATAATGTATGGTAGTCTGCCCGATTTGTTGACATTTATGATTACTGCTCCGCTGCCTTGGGTAGTAGCATGGTGATATATAGCCTTCCTAATAAACAGGCTATCTAATGCAAAAACTATTTTTCAAATCGGATTAGTAGTTCCTAAGATTAGCGCATTCAAACAAACAAACAAACTAACTAACTAACTCTGCCCCTTTATAATATTAGTATAGATATCATAACTGAATCATAATATCGTACCTAGAAAAATCGACAAAATAAACGTTTTGCCAGATGCGTATTTATATTTTAAAAGCATCTTTGATAAGTAGTTAAGAACTAAGATTGATTTATCTTTGTATAAAGTTTTAATTTCTTTTAAATATGACAACCCCTGTAATATTTTCAGTTACGCATATACGCGTATACTAGCTACTCATCCTCGCTTCGCTTGGGTTCGCCCCTAGTTACGTGTTAACGTTTAATTAGATTTCTCAGAGATGAGATATTTTCCCGCAGTAAAAAGTATCCTTGTTGACCCAGATAACCAACTATCATCATACCAAATTTCATCAAAATTTGTTCAGTGGTTTTCTCGTGATGAGGTAACATACAGACAGACAGACAAAAATTCTAAAAACTGTATCGATAATAATAACTGTATCTGTATCGATAATAATTACTATTTCAATAAGATTTTCCAAAAAATATTTAATGTACAGATTCGACTGAGTTAGAATCCATACTAATATTATAAATTTGAAAGTGTGTTTGTTTGTTTGACGTTCTTTCACGTCGAAACGGAGTGACGGATAGGCGTGATTTTTTGTGTGGAGATAGTTGGAGGGATGGAGTGACATGGGCTACTTTTTATCGCGAGATATTATGTAATTCCTACGGGAAAACACGTCTTAATACAATCCAAAAAAATATTTACGATTAGAATTACTTGAAACTTGATATTCATGTTCTTCAACAAAATTAAATGAATACGTGTTTTGGCATTGCTCGGAATTTATCATATAAGGGGTACGATAGGGGATAAAAGTTTGTATGAAACTAACTTTTTAGTGATTTTTTGTAGTTTTAGCGCGAGCGAAGTCGCGGATTCTGCTAGTTTTATTGCATGTATAGATACGCCTTATAATCGATACGTCTTACTTCCTAGAAATACGGCTTACTTAATAATTCTGTAGCACATGAGAACTGTCAGTTGGCGCTAGTTAAAAATTTACTATATACTTGTTGGTGGGTCCGCAAACGTTTGATTATTACGATGGTTTTTAAACAGTACTCTATTATTTTTAGGGTATTTTTTTTTCTACTATTAAATGAATTTGTTTGTCACTTTGTTTGATAAAGTCTATTGTAAATTTGTCTTAACTAATGATTACTCAGTAAAACAGAATATCTACATATTTACAACATCTATAAACTACCATTTTCTAGGAAATTTATTTCAGTCAATGTTTGACTTATTATTTTGACTAGCAGCTCATCCTCGCTTCCCTCGGGTTCGCCTCTATGAAAACAAAAACAAACCTATTCCACGGGAATCGTACTTTTTTCCGAGATAAAAAGTAAGTAGTCTTTGTGTTATTCCAGACTATAATCTATCTCTGTGCCAAATTTCATCCAGATCCGTTCAGGCGTTATGGCGTGAAAGAGTAAAAAACATCCATACTCACAAAAGTTTTACATTTATAATATTATTACGGATTTTCCACATGAAAGCCCTTACTGTTTTGATTTTGATAGAATTCTTTGCCCTACTAAACCAACTAACTATATAACGTTTTGGAACGTAACTCATCTAATGTAGTAAAGTTATTATAATATAATAACAGTTGTTTTCCTTCAACAGGGCAGGTATCCGAGGCGGCCCGGGCATGGACTCCCAGCAGCAGCAGTACTGCCTTAAGTGGAACAGCTTCGGCTCGAATTTAGCGACATCGTTCGCAAACCTATGGAACTCTGAGAGTCTCGCTGATGTCACATTGTATTGTGAGGGTAAGTGCCTTCTTGTTATTGCGGAGTGATCTCTTCCATCCACAAGTGTCACTTTCACAGGTTTTTTGTTATTTTTTTTAAGATTTTTTTTGTTTTTTAGAGATATATTTGTCTCGTGATTTTTTTTTATATTTTTGTTTTATTTAAGTTATTATTGAATTTATTTACCTAATTCCAAAAAAATGGGGCTTCGGTGTTGTGCTGAATAGGTATATGAGTTTAATGGCCGTCATACCGAAAACAATTATGTCGATGTAGACATTTTTATAATTAATAGAATAAATTAATATTTATACAATTAATCTTCATATAAAATCGATAAAGTATGTAATTAAATAATATCTAATTCGAACATTCTTACGCTTGACATCTAAATAAAACTTTCTGTGAATGTTATAAATTAATGTACTCGTAATGTTGGTAAATAAAGCTTCCTTACTTTGACTTCGTCTAATTAATTTAGTTACTTTGTTGAATATCTATTACTTAAAGATCTTGCACACGGTTTTTTAGCTTGTAAGTGTTTGTCTTTACATTTATAATTGTATTAGTGACTCACCCTCGCTTCGCTCGGGTTCGTCCCTAGGTACGTTTTAACGATTAGTATAGAATAGATAGACTATAGACTATATATTATTTTACGTACTGTTCCGCTCCCTTTAGTAGTACCATGATGATATAATTTAGCATATAGCCTTCTTCAATAAGCGGGCTATCTAATGCAAAAAGAATTTTTCAAATCGGATTAGTAGTTCCTGAGATTAGTGCGTTCAAACAAACAAACTCGGCCTCTCTATAATATTACCATAGATATAGAAAGTATTTTTGGCATCCATTTTACTTGAAATACGATGTGTTTATTATTAAATAGCCATACAAATAATTTAAGTAGAGTTCTGAGAATAAAGGCATTGCATTTTGTTATTTTTAATTATATATCAATCAGTGATAAAAAAATGGTATCAAAAATACCGTAAATAAAGCTTTAGATTATTACAAATAGTATTTTTATAGCTTAATAATTTAATAAAAAAAGATCAATGAAGTATTCAAGTTATTTTTTTGTTTTTTGTTTATATATATATATATATATATATATATATATATATATATATATATATTATAGCGTAAGAAAATAGATTAAAATAGATAAAAGATTTCAATCGCATAATAGTGAGTATCGTAATGATGACATGACATCATGTTAGAGTCGGCGTGTTTAATGAAAGATAAGTTGTTTTTGCTATTAAGAACTTGTTTAAACTTACAATTAAAAAAAATGATTAAGTAGAACATGTTAGGTACATGTTCTAATCATTTTTTTTAATTTTATCATAAATTTTAGCCTATTTTATCAGTAATATGAACATCTGTATAAGAGCTTGAGTACTGAGATCAGAATTAATAGCTTTCCTATTTCTTATCTATACACATATAAAATGTGTATGTTGATGTGTATGTTCCCTATGAACTCCAAAACGGCTGGAATGATTTTGATGAAATTTTCAGGCAATCTTCAGATTAGTCCAGCGGGTGGTTGTGAAGTTTGTTAGCGATCGTAACTTTGAATGCAGGTATTGCTAGTACTATTATAAATACAGTTGATGATTGTATTCAGCCCTTTTTAGCGTCCCACTGCTGGGGACGGGCCTCCCTTCAATACGAGGGGGGATCAGGCCATAGTCCACCACTCTGGGCAAGTGCGGGTTGGGTTAACAAGTGGTAATCATGTTAGAAATGATTCGCACATGAAAATATCAGAGGTGCGAGACCCGGGATTTGAAACCGCTTCACTCGGGCTCTAAAACGAGCGCGTTACTGGGCTACCACTGAACTGGGCTACTACTGTAGTTGATGATTAAGTGTGTGTATTTTACTATTTTAACGATAAAACGGTTTTGTGTGATATTAGGAACCATGAATATTGTTTAACACGAAATGAGTGTAATTGCGTTGCAGACGGTTGATGAAGCTGAATATGCATATAAACTATTTTTATCTAAAGAGGCTCACACTGGTGACTCCACAATACGGTACCTGTAAAGAACAAATCTGTTACTCAGTATTAAAATAATTTAAACATAATTATATTTATATTTTTTAAGTTCAAATTCAATATTACTATATTAAGTTACAACGTTGTTCTTCGCAGGTGGTGAATGATATGTAATCTGAATTACATTAATAATGTTGCCTTCTACAAAAATTGTTTCTTCATTCATTTTGACCAATATACTGCACATTACATTTGTATTACAACGAGGTAACTGCCCTTGAGTTTACTCCACCGATTAGAACAAAAGTTTGCTGTTTGTTTGATTAATTATGAAAATGAAATGAAAATAGCCTTTATTCTCTGACCAGTAAAAATTTCCTTGTGACTAATAAAATAACTTAATATTTTATCGATGGTCAGGTCGTCTTTCGACGTAGGCCTCCTCTAGCTCACCCCAATTAACACGATCTTGGGAATACCTTCACCACCCCTGTGGAAGGTCGTCTTCCCATCTCATCACCTGTCTTCCTCTGCGCCTCTTTCCGTTCCTTGGATACCACACCGTTATTTCTTTAGTCCATTTGTCTTTCTGGGATCTCATCATGGGTCCTGTCCAGCGCCACTTTAGTCTTTTTATTCTAGTGGTAACATCTGTTACTTTCGTTTTTGCTCTGATTTTTGAGAGCCTCCATTTATCCTGTAGCTTCATGTTAAGCATACTCCTCTCCATCCTCTGTTGACACACTTTAAAGCCTTTGGCTGTTAAGTTTTGTCAATGCCCATGTTTGGCATCCATATGTTAACACCGGTAAGATGCACGTATTAAAAATTTTTCGTTTTCCTGAAATTGTTATGGATGGGCTCTTCAGTATTTCTTTAAAAAAAATGATTAATTATAACAAGTATTAAATAAGTTTTATTAACGACAAATTTAGCTAAGTTTGCAGTAACCCTACTTGCTGTACCAGCGGTCGCGGATTGGAGTCCCGCTGGGGGCATTCATTTGTGTGATGAGCACGAATGTTTGTACTCCAGTCATGGGTGTTTATATTTATTATATGTATGTATTTAAAGGTTATTAATATTATATCTGTAGTGTATCGACTATCTGGTACCCATAACACATGTCTCGTAGCTTACCATGGAACTAGATGGTGCTGTGTGTTAATGTCCGAACATATTTACATATTTATTGACGTCCGATTAGCCGTTTACAAAAGATAGAGAGATGAAAATTTTATATATGATATATATTACTTATAGATTAGCTGTACCATAGTCCTCTTCATTTTTCCAAAAAGAATATACTACAATACTTTGATTCTTATAAAATATGTTTTTAATATACTGTTACATTTCTAATATGTATGGATTATTATATTATTTGAAAATATTGTTAATTTTACAGAGAAATTGACGACTAATATTGCTTTTTGTTGCGAAAATGCGTAATCATATGTATTAAAACGCACCTAAAACATAATAATTGTTACTCATAACTTATTTTATATTATTTTGATTGTTTCTATTAGAATTGTATTCAAATAACAAATTTAATCTTAAAATTTAGTTATTCAAAAAGATTTAACACGAAATTTTAAAAGCTCTTGTATAAGAATTCTGTTTTTGATTTTGATATTTATAAGAACTTTCAATTCTTTTGCAAATCTCTTAAGAACTTTTTATTTATTTCTAAATTTACGATGATTTTACTCTTTGGGCGCTTATGATTGTTTTTAAATTATTACAATAAACAAATACATATTTAGATAGTAATTAGTAACACTTTAAATGTGACTAAAGGACACGTAACCTACATCATAAATCACTGTGTGTTGAAGCAAGAAATTTCTCGTATAACATAATTTCTTTTTACTAAGAGCACAGTAACATTTAACTACATTCTCCGTTTTATTTAATTCGTTAAAGATTAGGTAAATAGATAGTAGCTATATGAGTATACTCTCAATATCTGCAAGCATAATACAAAAAATAGCGTCGTCAGGAATCGAACCCACACTTAGAAAATGGCACGGACTGAAATTTTATACGGATACTTTTTATATAACATGTTAAACGCACATTCGGCATGTTATAGAAGCATTTTCGAGGTCACCGGTGAATAAACTGTGCAAATGTAAAGATCATAACGTGTGCTAATTGTTGAATTTTTCGACTGCCTAAGTGGACGTGATGAAGGCTTCCACTTTGATTGTATATTTAGTTTTGTTCTTCTCTAGCTTTTGACTTTGGCATTATAATTATTTTACATTTTTCGTTCTTATAATTCGTGAACTAAATTACATATTGATAACAACTACATATATTTATCTAACAACAGAAATGCTCAAGTTCTCCTTATGTATCATATTATTTTGTTAAGAAATGTCTATTGTAGTATGCGTATGTGTTTATGTTACTGATGACTGAACTTACTACTGACTTAAAGCTTTTAAAAATCGAGCTTATCTTTAAAATCAGTTATTTAATTTTGGGCATTCAGTTGTCACTTTCCATTTGATCAAATTAAAGATAACATTTATAATAGTATTGTGGCCAATGTTATTTATGTATGAAATTTCAGCTAAGCCACTTGTACTAAAATTATACAAACAGTACATGTTTCGTAAATATATTTCAGACTAGCGGCTCACCCTCGCTTCGCTCGGGTTCACCTCTAGAAAAACAAATTTATCCCTCGGGAACCGTATATTTTTCCGGGATAAAAAGTAGCCTATGTGTTATTCAAATTTCATTCCAATCTGCTCAGCCGTTCTGGCGTGAAAGAGTAACAAATATCCATACATACTCACAAACTTTCATATTTATAATATTTATACAGTCTCACTAGTTACTCTCGCTTCGCTCGAGTGCGCCCCTTCTCCTAGATGGATATCTAGGAGGGATCTCCTAGGTATGCGCACATAGCTTTGCTACATTTTAATAGGAAAATCTTTTTAAGAGGAAGATTCTGTAGTACATTGTTTTCATATTTTATTAGTTTACGCGGCGCCCACCAGTATAGCTTCAGATCTGCATGATTTTTTCCCATATCTTAAACAATCATCGTTACATTTCAGCCAATTTAAACACAACCTAATGAATTATACATTTAAACCTTCCTCATGAATTGCTCCATCTATTGGTGAAAACCGTATGAAAATGCGTTCGATAGTTTTTGAGTTTATCGCGGTCAAACAGAGAGCTAGACGCGGCGGGGGTCTTTATTTTATAATATATAGTTATATTTTTATTAAATTAAGAATTTTGTGGAATTTTTAGAAGTGTGATATATATATATATATATTTTACTATATATATAAATATATATATATATATATATATATATATATATATATATATATAACAATATAGTTAACAGGTATAAGACAAGAATTTCAGCTCAAATAATATATACGGCCATTAAAAATGTAATAATTTATGATGTTTAAGAACCTGTTCAGTAAGTTATAAATTATCGCCATTTATCATTATTAGCTTATATCATGGACATGCATAGATGTTCACGAGTTTGCAAAACTGATAAAAAGGTCATCGACACTGTGCAAAGATAATTTTTTTCATTTCGGCTTATTACACAACTTAAAGATAAACGTAAGTCTGAGATTTCCAATGAATAATACTTCCTACTTGCATTTTAATTACTTTTATTTAATTAGAGTTTCGTGGATCTGATGGGAAAACCTCCTTGTGTATCACCTAATGTACAAATTTAAAAATAATGTTGAAAATTGGTATATATTATGTATATACAACGAATATAACATAATACATATCTAAGGTAAATTTCAGAATTTTTGGGTTAGTTTTAAAGGTTCAAACAAAAAAAGCTTAAAAAAATAATAATATAATATCACGTTAAAAAAAAGTTATAAAGGAGACAAATGCTTGGCTTAAAATTAATTGCTGTAAATATACCTTGATGATTTTTGTAATAGATAGATTTTAAACCATGCATTGATGGAATGGATGGAGAAAAAAAAAACATAAAATTTGAACAGCTTTAAAAAACTAACTTTATGTAATTTTTACTATTTTTTCGAATAATACGTTAACTTTCATCTACTTAAGATATAAAACATTTTAACTACTTCCTAGAATTTTATGCTGATATTTTCCTTATTCATATCTTGATGAAATGTAGCTGGTTTCCGGTTTGGTGAAACATAATATAAATTATGGCAATTTTAATGGCTTCGGTAAACGTTTTAAACCTGTTGTTATCTATCGACTTTAAGCTTAAAAGATATATTCTATAAAATATAAGATATAAAATAAAGATACAACTAATTTAGTCTAGATTTTTTTTATTATAGTGCTGTAGAGAATTATTTACATTTTTTTTAAATACCTAGTTCTCACGCAGTTTCCGGTTTTCATCAGTTGCTCTTCCAGTTTGCTAGTGTATTTCCAAATATCTATATGTCGAAAGCTCGCCCTCCACCGCGAGTCTCGACATTGCACATTTTGCGTATTATTTTGTCATATTCTTAAATGTTTTATGGCAGATTATATTTTATCGATAATTTTAGATTAGGAATTTTAATTTTTACTTAAAAAAGTACAATAAGTAAAAACCTCGTAATTGTCTTTGTATATACTGTAACTGTTTTTTCAGAAAATTGAATAAATTGCGAGTAAGTAAAGGTTAAATAAATAAACAAAATGATAAGCTGTTTTTTTTCTTCAGTTAATTGAAGTAAGTAAAAATACCAAATAGATGAAGGCCATGTTACTGAATTGTTTTTTAAAACTTGTGCATATTTAGTTATTTAAAAAAAACAACAATATTAAATAAGAAGATTATTATCTTTTTTAAAAGCGATTTATCATTACTATATAATATAATGTATAAAATAAAGTCCCCCCGTCACGTCTGTCTGTCTGAACGCGATAAACTCAAAAAGTATAAAATATGTTTTCATACGGTTTTCACCAATAGACGGCGTGATTCATGAGGGAGGTTTAAGTGTATAAATCATTAGGGTTTTGTGTAAATTGGCTAAAGTATGACTTGATTATTGGAAATGCCGACTAAAATCATGCTGAATTATATGAAAACAATAAATGTACGTAACGATTTCTCTTAAAAAGGTTTATTAAACTATAGCAGCGCTATATGTACATGCCTACGTTAAAATAAAAAAAAAAAAAGTTAACAAATAAGATTCAAACCATTTAATTTGACAATAAAAAATTTAATAGCAATATAAAGAAATCCATACTTATAAAACTATTTAGTATTCAGTAACTACTCAAGTAGCAATAGTCAGTTTCTAAGAATATAGGATTATGTCTCATTTCGTACATCACATACAAAAAAATGTAGTCGTCCTTGAAAATATTTATAAACACCGACGTTGATAAAATGCATATTAGTTCAATATACAGATATTGCTAGTGTATTGAACCGATGGGTTTACACGTGTCGGTTATTTTTTAAGCATTCGTCGGGAGGTTATCTTATCGGGTTGAAATTTTAAAAAACAAATGACGAATGCATTTGTTATCTCCGCAAATAATTTAAGAGGCCGCTTCCTCACAACGCTGATAGTGTCGTGCCGAAAGCACCGAGGCTTTTAGCTATATAAGTTTATAAAGGAAATAGGGAAAATTACTTCGAAATCACCGTGAGTTTATTAATCACTAGCGACTCACACTCGCTTCGCTCGGGTTCGTCCCTAGGTACGTTTTATCGGTTAGTATGGAATAGATAAACTATATATTATATATTATATGATATATAGCCAAATCGGACTTAGTAGTTCCTGAGATTAGAGCGTTCAAACAAATAATCTGCCTTTTTATTTTCTCTCTCTGTCAATAATTTAATTTAAAAAAAAACCTAAATCGATAAAGATATCCTGATATATACACTCCGCTTAAAGTCGGTCAATTATTGTAATACATTTGAATGGTTGTAATAAGATTATATACATAAGTATTTAAATAATATAATGGCGTAACTATTATTATGGTACATCTATATATTAATAGACAAAGACAAACAGTTCAGTACATTTTTGTTCTCTGTCAGACTACCGCATTTCTTTTTTTTTGTTTAGTAGTTATTGACGAGTTTTAGTGTGATCAATGAACACGTTTTTGAAATAGTATTTTTATATAGATAGGCAAATTTTATTCATAATAAAGACCCACAATTTTTCTCATATATACGAGTATGTCCCACGAACAGACAGCGATCAGTTACAATTTTATTATATGTATAGATTAAAAATGACTTAAATAGAATAAATAAATCCAATTGTATCAATGAATACTAAGCTCTTTTAATGAAGCAGTAGTTTAATTAAAGTTCGCCCAATGATCTAAATTCCACCATAATCATTATAGAAAATTTGAGGAAAACATACCTAATAGGTATATGAATTTTAAAAACTTTTTTTGTGGGTGGGTCATAACTTAATCGACCTTAAGGGAGGAGGAACTTGATTCATTGTTATGTTTTTTGTGTATGTATATTGTACATATTATGTTATGTGATATTGTCGACATAAGTGAATAGATTTTCATATATTATCAACCGACTTCCTCAAAAAGGAGGAGGTTCTCAATTCGGCTGTATGTTCTTTTTTTTATGTTTGTTACCTCAGAACTCCGTCATTTATGAACCGATTTGAACAATTTTTGTTTTGTTTGAAAGTGTATAGTTCCAGATTGGTCCCATTTAAATTTCAAAAAGAAATACCACCCCTAAGGGTGGAAAAACAGCTAATGATGGCTTACTTTGCTACTACTATGTCTGCACTAAAAAGGGAAAAATAAAAACTTTTTAACAAAAAAATAAAAACCGACTTCAAAAAAAGCACTAAAAAGTATAAAATAACTGATTGGTAGTTTTCATTTACTATACATACGTAATCAAATAATTTCGAAGCCGGTGCCAGCCGATACAAAGCAAAGCACACCGACTTCGAAAATATTTGATTACGTACGAGTATGTATAGTAAATGAAAACTACCAATCGGTTATTTTTTACTTTTTAGTGCTTTTTTATGAAGTCGGTTTTTATTTTTTTGTTAAAAAGTTTTTTTTTAATAAATTAACACCTACGGGTGGATTATTTACTAATAGTACTCACGTTAAATATTTCTTTATAAGTTTAATTGAAATATCTCATCATCGGCCCTGCGTTTATTGGCTATCGACCTAAATTACTATTACGTTAGCGTCATCTATGCATAGGTTATCATGTACAGGTTTCTTACTTCATCGTAATTAAAATATAATAAATTTTTGTTTCGCGACTGCACACGTGTAGAGTTCGATTTTATTCGTTTTTTAATTCGTAACAGCTAACCGAATAAGGAGGTTGTATATTAGATAAAAAGAAGCCCACGTCTTTTTACAACCTATTAAGTATATTTTGGCAACACACATCCATTCTATATTTGAGAGATTAGCCAACCAAAAAATTTATAAGCTACTTCCGCATTGATAATTTACTAGTTTCATTCATTCATTTCATTCGTCCCTAGGTTGATTCCCATACCTCCATCCCCATTTTCACCCCCTTAATGGATGATGAATGATTGATGATATCTGGAATGAAAAATATCGTATGTCCTTTCTAGGGTCTCAAACTATCTTCTTATCAAATATCATCTAAATTGGTCCAGTAGTTTTTGAGTTTATTCGTTACAAACATACAAAAATACAAATCTTTCCTCTTTATAATATTACTAGCAGAACCCGCGGCTTCTCACTACTTATCCCTTATTTTACCCCCTTATGGGATGAATTTTGAAAAATGCTAAAACGCGTATTTATTTAATTGTATTGAAGAGCATTAATACCAAGTTTCAAGTTTTTGGGTTGTATTATAAGGTATTTTCCCGTGGGAATGAGATAATATCCCGCGGTAAAAAGTATATCTATCACTCTCCAGCTCTCCAGCTATCTCCACGCAAAAAATCACGCCAAACTGTCTCTCTGTTTCGACGTGAAAGAAGGACGCACAACCCACTTTCACATTTATAATATTTAAGTATGGATTTATCTATCAGCCATATTGATTGTAGAAATTAACTTTTCTGTGATAGAAGGGCCTGGATTTAGTCTAATTATGGTCATAGCCACACAATTACATGTTTATTGATCTGATAATTGCGAAAATTAGATAGTAGAGTCAGAAGTCGATCTTCTTTAATTGCAGGGTACAATTAAAGAACTTTAAGTTGAAATAAAATTATATAAGAAACAGATTTTGAAGGGACATTAGCAAAGGAAAAGCATTTTAATTTTTTTTAAGATTTTTCGTGGTCCATAGTGTATCTTCTACAAAAGTCTCAGGGTTTAGACCTGATAGGCCGTATACCTACTGCTTTTTTATTTATTCATATTTTAAATTTATATATTGAATGTAATGTTTTAGTAATACTTTAATTACTATATGATTTCCTATTGACAATAATTATTCAACGGATGTTTCGAGGATAAGAAAAAAATTAAAACTCAATTTAGCACCTGTTCAAATAAATTTAACATCAATTTAAATTACCCAAGTTTTACATCACACTACCTACTATAAATGCGTTAGTTTACATGTTTTACATGTGTTTGTGTGTGTGTTTATGTTTGTTACTTGACGCTGAAGGAGATGGATTTGGGTGAAATTAAGTACTCATATAGACTCCTAGCGACTTACGCTCGGGTGCGTCCTTAGGTACGTTTTAATTTTTTTGAGCGCAACCCTATTTCTTTTTTTAAATAAAAGTAGTCTAAATTACTCTTTATAACATACTTATCTACCAGTGAAAGTTCCGTCAAAATCAATCCAGCCGTTTCAGAGGTTAGCCGGAGCAAACAGACAGGCAGACAGATAAAAATTTAAAAATTGCGTTTTCCTTATAAGTACCGTATGTAATTTAACATGCATTTAGTAAGCTGTTATTTTGGCATTACAAACATACACTTTAATTTCATTTATTTAATTTTATTTGTTTATATGTCCTGTACTAACATTGGCCACTGTTGTAACAACCATTAAGTATAAATCATTCGGGCTCAATTTTCTAAGAAACCTTAAAGATATAGTTTACTTTGAAGGTTTTAGGCTCAAGTGGGAAGCCTTTTTCGTTTTACTACTTCACAGCGATAGATAATCTGATGAATCGTGTTATTTCTAATACAACATTATTTTGCTAGGTATTTTTTGATTAAAGTTATACAATATACATAATTTAATTTGCCGGAGGTATGAATAGTAGGATCTTTTATCTATACATATAATAAAATTCTTAGTCGAATCTGTACATTAAATAATTTTTGGATAATCATATTGAAATAGTCATTATTATCGATACAGAGGTCGAATCTATAGTTTTTAGACAGTCTGTCTCTCTGTCTGGGAACGCATAACCTAAAAACTACAGGACAAATTTTGATGAAATTTGATAAGATAGTAGCCGGTTATTCGGGTTGACATACCTATAGGATACTTTTTACTGCGGGAAAATATCTCAACTCTGAGAAGTCTATATATACTAAACGGTAAAATGTAAGCGAGGGTGAGTCGTTCGTAATTTATAAAGCTTTTATATATTAACTTTGACCACGCACACGTTTATCTATAAGCATCACTAAAATAAACGTAAACGGAAACTAAACAATAAATAAAGACAGTTATTTCTCTGCCTCATTCGCAGTATAGTTATATTTTATTTTAATAATAATTAAACTTTTCTTGGTAAGGTTTTTATCAATTTTATATCTTTTCATCTTACCTTATTAGTCTTTACGGGACAGGTGTAAGAAGCTTTAAGCTTAAAATAAAGCTAAGTTGCTTAACTACATTAAAGCACCTGCTTAAATGAACTTAAGAAAACGGGAATACTTCGTCTCACGCAAAATATCTAAGCAAAAGTTAAAAGCTGCTAATATGATGAGACGTAAACATATGCGGGTTAAATAAATCATATAAGATGGTCAAGGCCAAGGGCGGAAAACGTATGAAAATATACAGAATATCGGCGAGTTTTCCTTAATTATAACATAGAATGTGTATTGTGTAAACAGTGTATTTATTGATTGCATGGATGGGATCGCATGCGCTCTGCGTCAAAATCTATAAAATCTAGGTTACGATCGGGCTCGTCGTTAGGCTTTAGCAATTTATCGACTACGTTGTGATGTTGTTGTGACTTGCATTTCTGGGTATTTTATAATATGCCTTTTTATTTATGAAATTTTATGAAAATGTTAATTTTTTTAATATTTTTTTATTTATTATATGGCAATAATTGTTTAAGATTTGTTATTTTCACAGTGAACAAAAGATATACAGTCTTACTAATATTATAAATGTGAAAGCTGCATGCATGTTTGGATGTTTGTTATTCAACCACGCCAGAACGGTTGAACAGCTCTAGATGGAATTTGGCAGAGAGATAGATGATAGTCTGGAATAGCATATAGGTTAGTGTTCATCCCGGAAAAATGTACGGTTCCCGTGGGATAGATTAGTAAATACAATATAGACGAGGGTTGAACTAAATTTTTTAAGAATATTTTGTTTAAAATAATACAGATTAATAATAATAATAATCTTTCCAAATATAGGTACGCGATTTAAAAGGTTAAGTTGATGTTTAATGAATCTTCTGAAAATATCGAGTTACAAAAAATAAATAAGAGCCTATTAAAAATTTTCAACGAATTATTATTTCACATGACTTTCAAGTGAAGGTAGAATTACTCGTACTCAATCAGTGCCTTTAATACGTTCTGATTTTTCTCAGGCCGAGTTTTCGAGGTCGCTAGACGGAGAGGGTGGGGTGGGGCCTTTAGGAACTTTGAGACTTCGAACCCTGATATTGGAAGTTCTGTGTAACCTATTTATCAAGCGGCGCATAAATAATTATACTTAATTTGTTGAAGTAACGTACTTTATATAAAAAAAATATAATAATGGAATATCTAAGTGTTTTCTCTATTTAATTAGAAGTTTTTATTAAATAAAAGGATCCATTATAAGTTTATAATTTACTTTAAACTCTGAACTACTTTTTTGTAAAGCTTTTTATACGAAATTTAATAGCAAACTACTTTGAAATTCTATTTAAAGAATTCGTACAGAATATGTCCCTTTTATCTATAAGATAGGTAGGTTTAAACGGAAAAACCTCTTTGAATATCCTGTACTGCGTTTACTTGGTCTATGCGGAACGCATCGGCGCCGGTCTTATCGACCCGGCCGCTATGTGTGTCGCCCCCACCCACCAGCTGACAACGCACGTCACATCACTATACCCTTGATTTTTACCGTCATAAACGTTATGATGCTGCATCCGCAAAAACAACCCTCTTTTTTTCATTATTATAGCTATTTTCGACATTTTTAGTCAAGATTTATACGATTTTTGTAATGTTTTATGAATTGTTTTGTTTTTTGGTTGGTTTTCATTAATTGTGGTTTTAAATACATTGGTTATTGTATGGTTTGATTTGGTAATTATCATCCAATTCTTGTTTTTTTAGAATTAATATTACGTAACTTTTTGTTAAGTGTTTCAGAAAGTGTGTTTTTGCATTATTTCAATAATACATATTTTTATTGTTTAAACATTATAGCAAAATAACTTATTTCGACTGCTTGTCAATTGTACTTACAATCGATATTTTAAATATTAAGTAAGTTTTTTTTCTTTTAATTTTTTAATATTGTACTGACTATAATAAGATTATAACTTCAAAATTCAAAGGAAATTCATAATTTGGTCTGTTTTGGACTAAATCACATGTTTTTTGAACTTTTTTTGTTATGTTACGTTTATCGACGTTACATCTGTGTATAATTTGCGGGGCGGCCCTACGGAAATTGACTTTTGAGACGAAAATTGGAAGTTATCGACAGTGTGCCTCAGGGGTGGGGGTGGAAGGCGTGGACCGTGATTCTATTGCATTTTTATGGCTTCGCCCGCTGGTGTCAATTTTGTGCCTGCAATTCAATTGAGGATTTTCAGGATATGAAAAAAATGTGTCGATTTCGTTAAAGGTTCGTATCATTATTTTTTGTCCTTTTTCCTCGTATATAATATATTTCGGTATCGTGTAAAGTCTGTTTCATGCGAAAGCATATTGTTTCTTCTTTATACTTTTTACCAATATTGAGTGCTTATTAGTTATAGCGGAACCCGCGGCTTGGCTCGCGCTAAAACTACAAAAAAAAAACTCCTTTGGCTTTATGTTATTAGTAAAACTAATAATAATGTATGGAAATCTGCTCGATTTTTTGACATTTTTGATTACTGCGCCGCTCTCTTGGGTAGCGGTATGATGATATTGTATAGCCTATACCTTCTTCAATAAACGGTCTATCTAACCCAAAAAGAATTTTTCAAATCATATTAGTATTTCCTGAGATTAGCGCGTTTAAACAAACAAACTCTGCCTCTTTATAGTATTAGTATAGATTGTATTATGTAAGTATATATTCTTAACAACAGTAGGAAGAAATTAAGAATGTTTGACGTATATGATTAGTCCAATTCTTAGGTTAGATACGACCTTTCAAAACGTTGCGACACAGCATTCGTCATACATATTTTTTTTATTTTTATCTACTTGAGGCCTATCTTTTTTTATAGGAATTAACATGCATTATATGAGTATCTTTATACATATCTCCTAAAATATTGTGGCCCTGCAATCTATTATCATGTTATCGCAGATACGCACATTACAGAGTATAGATAAACGTATACGTATTTGTTTGGCTTATTTTTACTACATTATAATACATTTTTAATATATTTTTCTTACCACCTTTGTTCATAATATAGACTTATTTTATATATAATAAGTACAAATTATGATGCTTTGGATAGTAAACCTCTACTAATTTAAATATTTCTAACTTTGCTTGCTTTGTTTTTGCTGCAAACTTTCGTGTAATTTTTAAAACCTATATTATAATGTATTTTCAGAAATCCATTCATAGTTCTCACTTTTGTTAGGTAAGGAATTCTTCGGTACATTTTCATACTTTTAGTTTAGTGTCTTTTAAGCTATATAAAAATATATTTCTTCCTTAAAAAGTGTAACTAAAATTTATTTTATGCATTAACTAGCGGTTCACCCTCGCTTCGCTTGGGTTCGCGTCTAGAAAAACGGAAACTAATCTATCCCACGGGAAACGTACATTTTTCCGGGATAGAAAGAGACTACAATCAAAAAGAGACTATAATCTATCTGTGTGCCTTTCGTCCAAATCCGTTCAGACGTTCTGGAATGTTTGAGTAACAAACATCCAAACATCTAACTAAACTTTCACGCTTATAATATTAGTAAGATGACAACAAACGAACAAATTAAGTAACTTTCATTTATTCTCTTGTTATAATTACAATGTTCACAATTTTTTGTGTCTTACGTCTCGTCTTTAGATACGATACCTACTCGAAAAAATATTGTTCACATATCAGGTATATAGACTGTGATTTATGCTTATAGTTTAACTTGTTTTTATAATTTTAAGTGTAGTAGATATCATTATAGAAGTAAATGTTATCTAACATATCTGAAAAAATATATAAACCTTTATCGTTTTATTTTTGTTGAAAAATATTTTTGTACCTAGATGACACGAGATGCTAAAAAGGTAATTTTCATGCTGTTGAAAATGACTCTTGGATCAAGTAAACCCACACCTAAAAGTTTTACATAACTTCATAGTTTGGGTGGTGAGCTTTAACAGCCTTTTGGGTTCAGAAAGACGTTCATATTTGAAGAGCATTATTTGTTATATAGAATTATTTATAAATCAAATAAATAAAGATTCATATAATTTATTAAATTAAATACTACTGTGATAAATACTTTGAAGGATGGTTATTCATAAATCATAAGTTTACTTCTAAAGTATCCACCATGGATTCGTTGCCAAGTAAAATTTGTAAATTAAATTCATTTGGTCTATTTTTTAACCGACTGCCAAAGAGGTTATACATACATTTAGTTTTTTTTTTCACTACCTTAACTGTGTTTATGTTAGACATATTACATTAGAGTTTTCAAAGTTACAGTAGAGTTTACTTCTACTTAAATCCTTTATGTTTACTTATAAGTTAGATTATTTTTTTACGGAAACCGTTCGATATATGGAGAAAAAAGTGGCCTATATTGGTCTTTCCTATATATTATTATACATTCGATGAAGGAATTACGTTGATCCATTATTTCAATGCTGCGCAAAAGCGGGATAAGCTAATAAGCCAGTACAGTACAGTAGTAACACACTTTCGTATTTATAACGTAACTAGCATTGCCCGCGGCTCCGCCCGCGTTCAGATGACCAAAAACCAAATGCTTATGTTTTACATATTAGAATACTCTTACAATGCAGTTTTTGTATTTTTTCCCAGAAATGAGTTATTTTCCCGCGGTAAAAAATATTCTATATGTTGACCCAGAAAACCAGCTATCACCATACCAAATTTCATCAACATTCCTCCAGTGGTTTTTCTGTGATGCGTTAACAGACAAACAGACAAAAATTCTAAAACTATAGATTCGGCTTCTGTATCAATAATAATGTCTATCAATAAGATTTTCCAAAAAATATTTAATGTACAGATTCGGCTTAGTTACAACTTTATTAAGTATATGTTTAGAAGTAAAGATTTTCATTAATAAATATTCCGAGCTCAGCATGTTACATTACTTTATAATGTTGCCGCAAACTCACTAAATTCTTAACTAAATTACACTAACAATATTGTAAGGCACATATCGAATTGCCGTTTTAGTTACCATCAGAAATCAAGGTGTTTGCGGTGAGAGTGGGAGGTTGCCACCCTCTCTCCCACCCCGTTATATTTAAGTGCATTATACGTAAAACAAAACCTCCCAGGGAGGCTCACCCCTGTAGTTGTGCATTTAGGCCTAATTTACCCCCTGAGGGTGTATGTTACTATTGATTGGGGTGTGTTAAAGGGTTAAATTCATGCGTTCATTTCTTTGAAGTTGTGTTACATGTGAATTTAGTTGGAATCCCTCGGTACGTTTTCCCCCTACGATTTTATGTATGACTTGATTTTAATGATTAGGTATAAATGTATGTACTCATATATACTCGTATATAAAAGATATAATTTCAGTAATGAAAAAACCAAATATAAATAAAAAAATCTATATGATATAATAAATTAAATAAATTAATCTGTAAACTAGAAAGATGTTTAAAGTGTTTAATCGAATACATTTAGCATCTAATAAAAAAAAATGTTTTATAAGGTAGATGTACATATGTTGCTTACAATTGTGACGACAATGGAGAATCCTACGTGAGAATAAACGCGGAATATATGTAGTTGTTGTTGTAAAATAATATAATATAATATTTGCTTCGAACAAAAATTGTATTCACGACCTCCAGCGGCGACACTATCTAACCAATGTTCCGGACAGTCGCCATAAAAAGAGTACATCTTCATTTATGAGATCGTAAAACCACACTGCAAATTCCCCTAATCATTACGATTTCATACACGTATCGTCCGAGTCCAAAACGGTTCACCTAGTTTTTCAGAGCCCCCACTCCGTGCAAGATTGATTTTCTGTCGCGTATTTCACTTGCACTTTCGTAGGGGATGGGGGTTGCTGTCTCGCTCTGACGGCACCCGCGCCGACCTTGAAATGGGAACGCACACACGCGTCTAGTCGTTTCAGGGTTGCATGTTGCGTAAAAATTCAAGTTTCTGTTAAATGTTTCAGCATTCATTTTACCGGCCACTATGAATTTGTGTATTATTTAGAAGTTTCGTGTCAATTATATGTGGGTAATATTTCGTTCGATTATTTTTTCTTTGCTAAACAGCTGATAAATATCATTTTTATAAAAAAAAGCGCTTGAAGGCAAAATTCAACACCTTAATCTTCATCTATTACATTGTTATTCAAATAAAAACTACACACATACGTATATTACGGCTACATTTGGTTAAATTTAACGTCTAAAACCGTTGGGTGGTAGCCCTATCTTTTAATCAGTAGCTGTAGGTAGATGGGTGCCTGGAAACGGGGTTAGTCGAGCTCCCCCTCCGCTTTCACTTGCATCCTGTTCACGCACACTGACAAATTTTCAACCAGGGGCTTCTTCTATTTTTGGCATAGGCGTTTTCCCGAAAACAATGGAAATTTTAGATATTTCATATTATAATAGTTTATTGATATTAAATATTAGTTGACAATATAGTATAGGGGTAAAAATTATTATTTCATGGAAAGTTTTTCATTATTTGATGTATTTTGTTTGTCTTTGTCGAATTTGGGCGTGGTTTTTCGTTAAACAATGAAGGTATAGACATTTATAAGTATTAATAATAGATAACTAAATAAAGTTCTTGATTTAGAAAATCAATCATCATCGTCATTTCTTAATATATTGATAAAAGCAAATTTAATTTATTATTTTTTAATTGTTACCTTATGTTATGTAAATAATTACTATAATTATAAAAATAATAGAATATTGTTATTATATGTACATTACAATGAATTTTCATGCTACGACTGAACATAATTCCTCATTTACAACACAAGGTCGTCCGATATTCGTTATTACGATTTTATGAATAAAACGAAAATGTAAAATTAGCCATTATTATTTCTTATTTACGATGCACTTGTGTAAACAAAATAAAGTTGTAAAACTATTTAAAAACTAACTTGTTAAATTTATAAATTATAGTATATAATTACTATTTATTATATATATAATTAATATGTCTAACGGAGTTTTAGGTCGACTTTATTTTTATCCAACTAAAAATAAGGCAGGAAGGATATACATAGAGCTGTCATAGGCATTGTAATAAATGAATATTAAAAAAAATATTTTTAAATACAACCTTTTATATCATATAAATTGTGTAATAAATGAGTTTGATTTAATTTAAAGACTTTTTTAATTTTTAGGTAGGTACTTCTTCGTATTCTGCTCAGCAAACCCTTTCATTTGATATCCATATCATGGGGGTGCATAAAAAAATCATGGACTATGTTGGGAGTCCGCCATATTGGATTTAGAATGACGTCACTTATCTAACCATACATTGTCATCCAAACTAATTGTCTATGTACAATTTCAGCTCAATCGGTTGAGGATAACTAGTTTAAAATTTAGCTGCAAAATTTGACTTGAAATAACATACATTCAAACATTGCAAGTTAAATAAAAGCTTGTAAAAACCATATAGATAAATGATTGAAGTTTCCTAAACCAAAATTAGAATAACCCGTGGAATAAAAGGTTATCATCAGTTTGTAGCATGTAAGTAAATACCAACATGAACTAAAATAGGCATATTATATTTGCAAGTTTTACATATTTGTTCTTAGTTAAAGATAATTTTTTTCAACTTTGTTAAAGAAAATTCAAAATTGGCTACCGTTAACTTGTATTTTTTTTAATATTCCACAGATATTAATATTTTACTTTGAGTACATACATGCCTTTTAGCTCCATCTATTTCAATCACTTTTCTTGATATTTTACTCGACTTATTTAATACAAAGATACACAACTTTACGTATGTTTTATGAATTATAGTTACTGATATGCTTATAATTTAACTACTATAACGAGATATTTATAAAACTTCACAAAAAAATTCTAAAGCTTTTCTTTATTTCTATCAAGAAGACAGAAAAAGAAACAAAAACAATATACGACTTCATTTTCAATACATTTTATCTACATGTTAATTCTAAAAGTTGTTCAAAATAACCTAAAACTGTGGACCTAACGCTTATCTGACGTTAGTAGGCCTCGAAATGAGGCCAATGTCGATGTTGCAACTGCGCTCGCGTCGACCAATGTTGTTCCTCTATTTCCTCGTTACGTCAAATAGTGTGGGCTTGATTTTGATTACAACACTAGTGCATTCTTTTTTTATCTAGCTGCTTAAATTTTGGCTACTAGGGATATACTTTATTAGTCGATTTGAATGAAAAATTCACGTAAAATCGACAAGATAGATAGAATGTGAGTTAAATAGTTATTGTTGCTGAAAGTTGAAAGAGGTTGTAAAATATATTTATATTATAATAATAATTTTGAAGCTGTATATATCTTAAATCTCTCGTTAGGAAAACTAAAGTAATGTTAATATGTTTCATTTTAATGCGCTTTAATGTCATAAATAGTGAGTGTGGATTTATCACTTCCTTAAATAAATGTATTTATTTATTAAAATTTATCTACGGACAGACAAGAATATGATTTTACTTGGCGTTTTTTTGTGTTCTAATTAAATCTTACTTATAAAATAACCTTACATCTGCGTTCTCTGTCATAAACTTATATATTTTTTTTAATTACAAGTATTAAGAAATTGAGTATTCGAAAGTCGAACATTCGGAATCAGTAGGGATACCTACTGACCCGAAAATATCTGATATTAAAATTTGCACCAGATGTTTCCGATGTTTCATTTAATTTTTCATATAGCAGAATGTAAGTGTATTTTAAATTTAAAGTTTTGTTGAATTAAATCTCTACTATATAATATGTATGTATGAAAATAGACAAAGACAAAAAAATCTGTAGTTTTCTCCTCTGTTTGTCAACCGATTTTCCTTTTTTTTTATATTGACAAGCTTTAGCGGTAGGTCTAGGTACCTTTTTTACTTTTATTGATAAAAAAAAAACGAATGAAAAAATGAATTTCAACCATATTGAAAATATTTTAAGTGCATTTTTAAGTTGAACGACAATTTGTTACTTATTGATATAGCAACACTAATAACTTGAGAAAGTCCTTGAAACAATTTCGAGATTAAGTTCTTGATAAAATGGATCGTAAAACTAAATATTCTAGGCCTAGGTCAATTGCGTTAGTTATCAGAAATGACCTTTATAATAAATAAAAATGCTAATAAGCTGTATGCTTAGCTGTTCTAATACCAATATTACTAACAAATATTAATTTAAAGTGCTACTTTAAAACTAGTTTTTTATAATATCTAAGTTAATTATTTATCGATTGAATTGATTTATATGATAACTAGCGGCTCACCCTCGCTTCGCTCGGGTTTGCCTCTAGAAAAACACTATTAAAAATCAATTAGTTCCCACGGGAACCGTTCATTTTTCCCGGATGAAAAGTAACCGGTTGTTTGACCGGCAATATAAGGTATCAGAATGTTAAATTTTACTAAATTAGGTGCATAAGTTGTATAAGTTATAATAGTTTTTTAACTATCCCACGGGAACCATTATATTTTCCGGGATAAAAAATATCTAATTTTTATATTTCAAAATTATCATATTTCAATATTTACATCCCCTATTTCCACGGGATGACTTTCAGAAAATTCTTTCACAGTGCTCACCTTCGTTATATAAGGGACTCTTTTACATAATTTCATGCTTAACATCACAATGTACATCGTTAACCACTCGTTACAGTGGTTTAGGCTATGCGTTATATGTCAGTATTTTAATATTATAGCATTCAATATTTTATTAAGTACTTTTTATATGCTTAGTAGTAGAACCCGTGGCTTCGTTCACGCTAAAACTACAAATGAATTCTCTAAATAAAAAGGTAGGTTTCATACAAACTTTCATCCCCTATTTTACCCTCTTAGGGGTTGAATTTTGGAAAACGCTGAAATACGTAACTCATTTTTTTGCCGTACTCAATTTATACGAAATTTCATACAAATATGTTCAAGGAATGAAATGTTTCATACAAACTTTTATCCCCTTGGGGGTTGAATTTTGAAAAATCCTTCCTTAGTGGATGCCTTCGTTATATGAAGAATACGTGTGCGAAATGTCAATTTTCTAGCTTACGGGTTTGGCCTGTGCGTTGATACATCAGCCAACCACTGTTGCCTTTTATATATACAGATAAATTAAAATTTCAGAAGTTTAAAGAAAATTAAAACTTTCTTAGATTTACGCGAATCCTACCGATATCGCCCTAGAATGATTCGAGAAGCCATAGAAATTAAAAAACATCCTAATTTCAATAGGGAAGATGGCTGGGTACTACCATCGTCATGGGATCCTGTTATTAATATAATAAAATCTAATAATAAATCTAAACATAACAGACAGGTAGATGTAGTAAGTTCTTACTGTGTAGATCAAAATGATAGCATTTCTGATTAATAATATTTTTTCACTTTTTCATTTGTAAATGTATGTAGTAATGTGTTGCTTAATAATTTGTTTTTAAATAATAGCAAATTTAAATTAAAATTATTATTTTTTAATTAATCTTAACTTTTTCAAATTACACATAGATCAATTGTGGCTTAAATAATTAATACTATATTTTATATTTTTCTTATGGTTATAAATATAATAATGGCAACACTAAATATAGATTGCTAATTAATATTTTTAAAATTGTAATAATTATAAAAATAATAGCAAAAATTAAATAAATAATTTTCCATATTCAATTATAATTAAAATTATAAAAATATTTAAAGTTAAAATATTGTAATGTAATTGGTGCAATTTTCATTTTGTTAATTGTGGGTAGGCTGTCTGTAACAACTATATCTTTAAGACATGTAACACCTCAGTCTCTCCCGTGACCATGGATGCTGTAAAGCATTCGAAACGTCGGGAACCAAAAATACAAATAAATCCGCGACAAAATCCGAAAAGATAGTTTTAGTAAATTAAAAGTTAATTTTATTATGAAAATAATATCTAAATAACTAATGTATTCAAAAACATAGCAGTAACAGTATTATATTTACATATATTTTGTTCTTTTCATTTATCGAACAAATCCTAAGCACGTGACAATTGTCACGCGAAATACGTAATCAAAGTGAAGACAGACAAATCTCTTAAACAAAAATATAATGGGTTTACAATTCTCAAGCTATTTAGTCAGCGCTACTTTTTCTTCTTCTTCTTCTTCTTCTTCAAGTGCCACTCCGACTAGCGAAGGTTGGCAGTCAGCTTCGAATACTCCATCTTGTTCTGCGCGAGGCGAAAGAGCTACTTTTTAGGGCATATTAATTACTGTTATATACGTAGGCTACAATTGTAGTGTAATTAACACGTTAGCATCTTTAAATACTTATCTCTTGTTTAATAAAAAATAATACATAGTTTGTTAATAGATATAAGTATATTTAAATGTTAAAATAATATATATTTTTTTTGTTATCTACACATATAGTAAAAAAGTAACAGCGAAATATATAATATGACTAGCTGACCCGATAAGCGTTGTTCTACCATATAAATTATCAAAGAAATCTAACATAAGATACAAACATACTAAAATCGCGATTAAAAAATGGGGGGTGGGGGTAGGAGGATGAAAAATATTTTGCGACCTTTTCTCATACCTACCAAATATACAAAAATCTTATTAAAACCGGTCGAGCCGTTTTGGAGGATTGCGACACAAGCACCGTAACACGAGATATTTGTATAATAGATTTTTTTTAAATTATGACTTATGTATTGCGTACGTAATATAGACTCTAAAACAAAGGTTTTTGAAATTTTTGTCTGTTTGTCTTATATTAAATATACAAATTTTGTGTGCATTTCACGCTAAAAGTATTGAACGGAACTTAATGAATTTTTGCAATGATATACTCGTATAAATGTAATTCTCATTCCATCGGCAAATAATAACTGGGTTGGTCTATTCTATACAAAAAATTCAATGATACCTATATTATTAGTAGCAGGTGACACAAAAACTATTACTCGTAGCAGTAAGACTAAAAATTAACAAATTTACAATTTAGTGCGGTTTCAGGGAAAATGCAAAATTTAGTTTAAGTGCAAGTCGTTCAACTATACTTAGTATAAACAAAGTCGCAGACAGCTTTATTTGTCTATCTGTTTTCCGATTACTTCTAAACCACGCAACAGATTGTAATACGTTTCTTTTAATAGAAAAAGCAATAAACAAGGAAGATTTGTGTATATAATTTGTAAATATTTTGTAGAAAATGGCTGAACTATGACGGTGTTATTGAAAAAAAAAATGTTTTTGTACGTTTACATGGCTTACGCTGGGTAAACTGTAAGAAGTACATTAAAACAATGTACTAAAAATTATAATTTTTAAAAAGACCTACAAAAAATCCACAATAGCATGTGTCATCTTCAATGGTACTTACTAACAATAACTATTTTATCTATTTAAAACATATCTGGGGACGCACCCGAGCGTAAAATCTAAAAAAAAAACAACAAAATTCTATATTGATCTTATCTTAAAACCAGGTTTAACCTGCGAAAATTCTCCTTTATAAAACTTGCGCACTGGGTTCGTTATAACCATAGCAAGGAAAATATTTGTAGTTTTTGTTCATTTTCATGCTTTTATTCATAAAGTATAGACAGAGATACTCTTAGCTTAGTGACGCCAATTTCCGCTGTGCAATTTCCGTCACAATACCACACAAATATTTAGGTGGAAGAAGGTAACGTCATAACCAGACCTGCCCATTAAATAAATTGAATTTATTCTATCTATATAATTATTGAAAACTTAAAATATACCTATATATATATATATATATATATATATATATATATATATATATATATATATATATATATATATAAAGTATTTTCTTTTGCAAATTATAAATCTCATAAATAAATATTATAAATGCGAAAATTTGTATGTTTATTGCTCTATAACGCCAGAACAGCTGAATGGATCTAAATGAAATTTGGTACAGAGAGAGATTATAGTATGGAATAGCACATAGGTTACTATTTATCCCGGAAAAATGTACGGTTCCCGTGGGATATCCATACCAACTGTAAAAACGGACCAAGTAAATAAATAAATAAATTATTCTTCTAGCAGCAATATCGCTTTATCTAAAGCCGCTGGATACAAACACTAACTTGGAAGATCGCACTTTTACCCTACAGCATTGTTACGGCCAATTTTAAATCGATTACTATTACATCATCGATATAATCATTAATCATTCTTTAGGACGAATATACTTTATCGATGTAAAAATGTTATAGAGTTAAAAGATTACACAATAAAACTAGTCTGTAATTTTCATAAAATATGATAAAATAAGCTCGCATTCGTTGTAAATGCTTATTATCCAAAAAAAAATATGAAAACAGTGAAAAATTAATCGATGTCAGTAGTTTCTCTATTATTATTGCGAAATTCATAAAATTGTAAATAATTATATGCACATATTATCATAAAATTTTCAATAACGATTTACATACAAATTTTATATGTATGTATATATTCAGGCATATTTTATATACTCATTAAGAATACATCAATATTTATTTATGTAAAAGAGACACAAAAGTTGTGACTATAAAATATATATTTTTTTTGTTTTCTAATAGCTTTGATCATTCGATACCTTCACAAATAAACCTGTCCTTGCAACGTATCTATTATGTTTCTTCGTGTTACAGATTATCAAACACGTGAGTGAGACACGTGAAGCCATCGCAATAGGCATAGAGTCGGTTACATAAAGAAACTTAATGTTTATTGGAGCTGGTTTTTGAATTTTAGCTTTACGTAGAAACTCTTCAAATTTAAGAGCGGATTTTTAAAGGATTTTTTGATGTTTATGATTTATTCTTCTGTTACTCAAGGTTTTATTTAGCTCGTTAAATAGAGTTAGGAAAAAATAAGATCATCAGAACTAGATGTATCTAAGTATTGATAAGTTGAGAAAAAACTGTATTTAAATAATAATTTAATGAAAAAAAATACGTATAGACGTACTCTATCACTAGTGTTCTTTTATTACAACAATTTTTCTATAATATTTAGTTTATTTCCTATGAGCATTTTTTTTAAAACCTAATCACGCCTATTTTAAAATTCTTTGTAGATTATTGAGGAAGTTACGAGGAAGGCCAATGCCAAGGCAACAACACTTGCGGTAGTAGCATAATATCTATTTATTCAATGTATAGACGAGTCAACTCTGACATTTTAAGTTATTTTATCGTCAATATAATATTATCTATGCTAATATCATAAATGTCAAAGTGACAGCTTTAACTGGGAGTGAGTGAATCTATTTTGATAAAGTTTGGTTTGTATAGAATACCTTACGGCTTACACAGTGAGAAAAGATATGCCAAATAATGCCTTTTTTTGCCAAATATCATCTCCTAACATCAAAAAAGTGGTGTTGTATTATAAATGACATATATAAATAGATAAATAAAGATTTTAAGTAAAAAAATAATTCGTATTAATATTATAAATGTGAAAGTTTGTGAGTATGGATGTTTGTTGCTCTTTGACGCCAGAACGGTTAAACGGATCTGGATGAAATTTGGCACAGACATAGATTATAGTCTGGAATAACACATAGACTACTTTTTATCCCGAAAAAATATACGGTTCCCGTGGAAAAGGTTTGTCTGTGTTTTCCTAGAGGCGAACCCGAGAGAAGCGAGGTTGAGCCGCTAGTAATGAATAAACTAATAGTATTTTTCTAATAAGTACCTTATGAATCACTTAACTTCATGAAATTTCTTTAAACTAACTGCAACTTCAGTAGTAGAACAAGGAAGTATAGTTGATCCGTGGGCAGAGTTTGTAGGAGCGTAGCGTTCAACAACGCTATCTCGCAAGGCTGACTGCATACGTAAAAAGCAAAAAAAAAAATAAAAATTCATAAATTGCTTTTTGCTTTTAAATTGATTTTAAATTGAATATTTAAAGTTGGCGATAAGGCTTAATATAACATTTTATTTTAAATTTTAAATTATGTAATGTTAAAGCTCACCTTGGTCTAAGCAAGGTTTTTTATATTTAGACTTTTTTAATTGATATTATTGATTGATCTTATTAAAATAAAAATAACAAATGTTCGTATATAAAACAAAAATGCATTTTAATTTTTCGTATGTGAGAAGCCTAACCGACGTGTGACGGTAGGTCCAAGGTTACTTCGTATTTTGTTCCGCGCTATTCGTTCTGACGTAACTAGCAGATGTAGGCGCTCTGTTATCACGGCGCATAGATACCGTAGCTGCCATGTTACAGATATTAATTGAGTTGCTGAATAATCCTTCAAGGGCTACTCTAATTCAACTGGAAGCATTGGTTTAAAAATATTAAAATGTTTTTAATATTGTCAGGTTCGAAAATAGTTTTATATCAATAAAGGTATTTATTTACGTATCGAGTTTGCTAGTACGTTCGAGTCGGTCGCGTGAATTGAGATTTTCTATCAACTAACATCACGCAATATATGTGAGTTAGATATTGCCCTACAAAATATGTGGTACTTGATGGGTTTTCATAACTTGTTGTTTTACTTAAGGGTTGCTTTGTTTCTTCATCAAGTATGATGTTTGTATGTATTACCGTTTTACCGACAGGGTAAAAAGCCCGCCTTTATAAGGACCGAGTTACAAAAAGAATGTTCTAATAATATAGATTTTTTGAGTCTTTATTTGTTTTTTTTTATTAATTACAATGTTTATTCTGCCTAATAATATTTATTACGTTATAAAAGATACAGCTATGAATATGACAAACTGTTAGTTGAACAGAGTAATAGTATGATATTTATACTTTAAAATCCTATAACGACCTATTTTAACAATTTATCTCTTTTTTTCCAGGTCGCCAGTTCAAAGCACACAAAGTTATCTTGGCAGCGTGCAGTAAACACTTTCAAGAGTTATTCGACACTGCACCGCCAAGTCATGCAGGAGCTTGCTATGTGTTCCTCGAGGCCACTACGGCTGACAACATGCAAGCCCTTCTTGAGTTCATGTATAAAGGAGAGGTGCATGTCAGTCAAGATGCTCTCTCCAGCTTTCTTAAAAGCGGAGAAAACCTACAGGTATGTTTTTTATCAATTATTTTAATTTTATCGTTTGGAATTCTATGTTTTATATATTTTGTCACAAATACAAACTTAACTAAACTTCAACTTTTTATCCGTAAAACTTATATTTTACAATTAGGATCTAATAATGGCATATTAAATGTTATTTATCATTAAATATTTTATTTTACTTTTCAGGTTAAAGGCCTATCTATGGAAATGTCCAACGACGCGTGGGTGAAGCAACAGACGCAGCAATCAACAGAACGTCATCAGACTCGTGTCAAGACGAGCCCCGTGTCTGGTTCAGGAAGCTGTGATCTCCAAGATTCTGCCCCACCACAGTCGCACACAGCTACGTTCGCACCGATTATGCCCCAGTATGGCATGCCAATACACAGTGGAAGCGGTTCTATGGGTCGATATGCCCCGCCAGCTCATTTACCCATGCATTCGACTTCACATCGCAGACCGCCTCCACCAAAACCATCACCGTCACAGAGTCCGCACGCTAGGAATTACAGGTAAATAGGTTTAGATGACTATGGTATGCATAGAGGATACAGTTATATATAGGGCTTGAAAATAAATATATACAATATTATTACACTAAAACTTATAGATTTCACTAACTATTATTATTTACACAACAGAAAAGTTAGACGTTTCAAAATAGTGGAAAGTTGAAAATAAAATTGACAAAAATCCTCAATTGATTCTTTGCTTCCTTTATTTTCTTATACGCTAGAGATCAAAGTTATTTTATTCGTATATATAATATATAACTAGCGATATACTCTTGTTCAGATGTGTCCCCTATGCTACTCCGGATCATAGTCTATCTGTGTACCAAAGTTCATCCAAATCTGTCCAGCTATTTAAGCGAGATGAAGTAATAAACACACATACACACACACACACACACGAATACATACTTATATATGTATAACAGTTGTTAAATTCAAGGATAGTGAAAAGTTAGTCCCATATTACTATCCCCTGTACACCAAGTTATAGTAAAAATGACATAGATTCTTAATTCAGGCAAAGCTCATCATCTTCACATTGCGGCAGCGTTGCCGACGAGCCAGACACGCGCTCGTCACCCGGCGCCGGCGCGCGGTATGAAGAAACACCCCCCGACACTTCCAGCCACGCCAACCCTGTAAAGAACAACGGATATGACAAAGGCGCCGCGGTTAATGATGGTATGATGGAAAGCCTGTCCAATGACCAGGGGGCTGAAGGTCCGTTTCGTTTTTAAAATTTACAAATAACACCTTCCTATAAGATTTAACGGTGGCAGTTACTAATATTTGGCAGTTATAATTTTATAGTTATCAATTTAACAAACAAAATTTGTTTTTAGTTTATTTTTTTTTATTCAATAATTGGCACTTTTTAATTAATGGAAGCTTAATTATGACTTGTCTAAACAAAAACACTTCTCGTTTCCAGATTTACGGGTGAAGAGCGAGAACGATTATCACGCAAGTGGTTATAACAACTCGCCCCCGCCCGCCGTGTCGATTCCCACAACCAACTATCACGACAAGCCCCATGAGACATCACCTGTACCGCCCAAGCCCAGCCCCGACCTTTGGCCCACGAAACTGATCACGAGCAAATCTGGTGGAATTGCAACTGCTGATGGTAAGTTTTAATTTAAAAAAATAAATAAATGAAATAGTTAATTAATAATAATAAAAATTATATAACTTTGAAAATAATTCATAAAATTATTCTATACATTTTAAATATGTTACAAAATAATGGTATTATTTTATTACGTATTTTTACCAAAGTTTTATCATAAGTCGTAATTGTTTAATGATTTAGGAACGCTTATGTTATAATGAAATAAACAATTTTTTTTAATAAACATAAACAGTGAGCCCGATCGGATCCCATCATTAACAGGAGTTAAAATTAATTACCATATTTCAAACTTCAAAGATGGCGAACTCCTATACAAACTTTTAGAGAATGAATTTCCGGAAATCCTTCCTTAGTTATATAAGGGACTTCCGCAAAATTTCATACTTCATCTATAAATCAGTGGGAGAATTTAAGATTTTAATATTTGAATTCGGGCAAGTTATTATAGCTTATTAAATTTCAAATTCGGATATTTTGACTCGGCTTATAATTACATATTTTTTTTATTGAACGTCTCCAGACTAATATCAGAAAAACTGACGAATCAAACTAAGTATAACTTATTATATCTCCTCCTTTTGGTACAGAATTAAGATAACTAGTGTTAACCCATTGGTCGAAATCGACCATAAACATTATTGAAAATTTGAGTAAAACATATATGAATAGAATTTACCTATCTATATAAAAAAAATGTTTCAATTAAACTTTTTTTGTTAGTAACACTAAAACTCTTCAATACCTACTGAAAAAAAAAACGAAAATCGGTTGACAAATAGAGGAGACAGAAGTATTAAATTGTTTTGTCTTTGCCTATTTATATATAGGTAATTGTAAGAGTGTGCTTCCATATATAAATAAATATTTTGGGACATTAACACACAACACCATCTAGTTCCATGGTAAGCTACGAGGCATGTGTTATGAATACCAGATAGCTTTAAATACATACATATTATAAATATAAACACCCATGACTGAAGTACAAACATTCATGCTCATCACACAAATGAATGCCCCCAGCGGGACTCGAACCCGCGACCGCTGGCACAGAAAGTAGGGTCACTACAAACTGAGCCAAACGTGTATATGTTTGGGCAATTTCAAATAAGGATGCGTATATTACGTGTCATATTCGTCAGTGGGGAAGTATTCTTCATATATATATACATACCCATATGTTAAGAAAAAAACTTGTTCAATTCATACCTTTTTTGTTTCAAAAGGTTTTTTATTACTTAATGAAAGTTATTTCATTAACTAGCGACTCACCTTTGCTTCGCTTGGGTTCGTCCCTAGGTTGCTTCCCCATACAAACTTTCATCCCCATTTTCACCCCTTTAAGGGATGATTTCCGAAATAAAAAAACTACCTTATATCCTATGTAATCGGTTCAGTAGTTTCGGAACTTATTCGGTACAAACAAAAAAATCTTTCCTCTTTATAATATTAGTACCTATAGATTAATACCCTAAAAATTTTGGCTTTCAATAAGAAACTTAAACTAGAGCTCATTTAATTTAGAATAGATTAGAAAAAATATATTATTTACGTTTATATCTAGTGTTCAATAAAAAATTATCTAATTTTGATAATATTTGATTATTTCCTGATTGATATATAATCAACTCGCCCCGAATAGCAGAATAACTATTAAAACATTAGAAAATTTTTTACATAGCTAACACTGGCTAATAACTATTTATATCTATTTAAAACGTACCTAGCGACGAACCCGGGGTGAGCCGCTAGTATATAATACAAACAAACATAGAAATAAAAAAAATATGTGTAGGATAAAAAAATAAAGCTAAAAAAGCGTAAAGCTTATTTAATTTAAAAAAATATATGATTGTAATTGTAAACAAATTCAAAATTTATTTTAACCTTCAATAATGAACATTTTATCCACATCCTTTCATTATTTAAAACTATTCCCAAATAATAAAAACCATTGATGTAAGAAAACATCGTGCACTGCATGTCTGATAACTTAGTTGTTAGTTTTCAAATGAATCTGGTGATGTGCTGTTTGATTATGGGATCCTCCTCGTATTGAGAGTAGGCTCGTGCCTAACCGTGAGACGTTAAAAGGGCTGAACTGTTTTTACATGCTTTTTCTCGTGATTTCTCCCGCGTGGTAGCTACAATGATAACAAATAGTGCCGAGTATAAATCATATCTGTTGAATCACAAAGCTTAGTATTCTATTCTTTTGTTTATCGGCTTCTAGGAGTGCCAATTGGGCACAAATTACTTCGCCAATATCGCCTAGAATGGAGAAAACACATTATATTAAGAATGACTGGTAAAAATAAACTCAGTATAATAATCCATACAGTGGCGATCGTCTATTGATTTTAATGAAAAACTGTCAAATGCAAGGCTTGTCAAAAAATCCTATTTCCACGGCGAAATGTATCGAAGTTAGAACGTTGTAGTTCCATCTCGTGGCAGTTACAGATATATACGTGAGTTTTAAAGCCGTTTCCCAATTGTCATATAATGTATAATGTATGTGTCATATAAAGTATGACAGTACGGTGCGCCTCATCCGCGTTCACTTCCTCTCACGTACCGCACGATCGCTCTCCGTAGACTACTTGCTGTATGGATTAGTTTTATGTGGTTATAACATGAATATCTACATAATATCATACTCACAAAATTTAATACGATTCAAATCAATTTTCTTGTTAATGATTGATTATTACGTCTATGTTACGTAGAATGGAGAAGGCACGAAGGAGATTTAATTTGATTTATTATTATTAACAAAAATCATTTAAAATTACAGGTAAAAAACTAAAGTGTCCATATTGCGAGCGGCTATACGGCTACGAGACGAATCTGCGCGCCCACATCCGCCAACGGCACCAAGGTATCCGCGTGCCCTGCCCGCACTGCTCGCGCACGTTCACGCGCAACAACACTGTGCGCAGGCACATCGCGCGCGAACACCGCCACCAGGTCCACCTCACGCAGGGACCATTACCCAACCATACACAGTAAAACTTTAGATTTACGCGATTATTGACGTTTTAAATAATACTATCTTTTCGGATTTTTCCCAGGATTTATCTAGATTTTTTTGGCAAGCGTTTCGTGATTCACAGCAATGTCAGTCACTAGAAACCATATCAGACTAATCAAGTTATATCCAAAAATTATCCGAAAAGATGATTTTATTTACCAAACACAGTAATTCCTCTATTTTCCTATATTATTCTTCTAACCGAACTACCTCTGCTCTTTCGCACGGATGACCAATGGTGTCGATTTATTTAATGGTTTATCGTTGATAATGTGGTGTTGTTCTCCCCGTTTTATTCTAGCTCAATATTTCGCGTTTTCAATTGACACCAACATACGGATAGGCTGTTGTTGACAGTTTACAGTCAGTTCAAACCATGGTCACCCGTGCCGTATCTTACTCTTGTAACATGCGTACAATAAAAATACCTCGATAATGCATATTTATGTAATAATCTACCTCAGAAATTGATCTTAAGACTTTTTAAGATTTTGGAAACGTGCGATGATTGTTACTTAACTTATTTCATGTGTGACTTCGAATGGTTGCTCATTTCTCTTCTCTATGGCCGGTACCTTGTTTAGAACATATAGTACCTAGCACACCTTTTGCGTTACGTACCTTAATTTGACTGTGAAATAAAGTTACCTTAGACGATTTATTTTGAGCGATATTTTCGGTCGACTCGTAGCTTTTAAATGTAACTGAGCTAGGGAATCTTAGATGTTGAGACTGACGGTCATAGGCTTAGTATGTAAATAATAGGAGAATGATGTATATCGCCTTGGCCTAGGTTGAAACACGCGTTTGACTTCGCATAACTTGTTTCTATAATTATATTATTTTACTCTATTTTCATTAAAGCAATAGACTGTAACATGTTTAAGTTTGTTTGAACACATCTGTGATACAATAGAACAGGCTCTATAATTTTTAGTTTTCGCCACTGTTTTTTTTTAAGTAAATACATGCGAGTGTGAACGCGGGACGCAGTTTTACTGTGAAGTTGAACGGTTTTAGTTTGTACAAAGTACAATTGCCCTAGAAGCGTAAGTAGGTAGGTAAACGTGTTAAAATTATGCATGTAAGGTAAGCGTGATTGAGTCTACCCAACACCGGTCGCACCGCTCGGACGGATGTTAATATTGACACAAAATAATTATATGTTTTTTGCGATGGTGTCGATTTTAGCATTCCGATTTTTTGTTATACATTCTCTTAGTACATTTAGATGAACGCCACTTATTTTATTAGCTAGTCATTTCAAAGTGCAACAGTGAGATTTAAATATTTAATTTGGGTGAGACGGCGGTGTTATTGTATTATAATTGTTGTGGACCCGCCGGCGCTCCACACACGTGTACAGTAGATTCTGGGCTACATTTTTAAGTTGATTTTAAACACAAAGCAAATGGGACAGTGCCAAATAACCTCAGTTTTAGGTTGACATCAATTATTTATTTTTTTATTTTTGTTAAGTGTGAATGTAGCGACTGGGTGTTTCATTCCTGATATTTAGGAATAAGTTGCATTCATATTTATTATATTTATATTTTTAGTGTACATTGATTTTATTTTTTTAATGATTAACGCTTTACAAAGGCAAAGGCTCAGTGATTTATTGTTAACGTAATAGTTTCTGTTTGTTCGTTACGATCGATTTACCTCATTTTATTCGCATTTAAGACTAATTATATATTTTGCGGGTGCGCAGTCCTTTTAGTGTCAGTATGGAACGGAATGTTGTACCTAAACTTTTTAAACCTTTAAGATAATTATTTTTCACAGAAATACAAATTAACTCCTATTCGCTTTATATTTATTATACTATTTCTTGTACAATTCTAAAGATGCTATTTTTACCACGAACAATAATGTTAAGGTATATAACATATACACAGATGGGCAGGCAATTATTTTTTTTATTTTTTTTGTTGTCTTGTCATATATTATCCTCTATTTGTTGATCCTCGGTTTAGAATTTTGAACGGAATTTGGCTTGAACACATTTAAATATCACGAAGATGCGTGTGACCTATCTATAGATAAAAAGCATAATTATAAGGCGGGTTCGGTTTGGATTATGACAGCAGTGCAATTATATCATTGTTGCATTCAAAGAAAGGGAATGTTAGTGGAATCTGGCCCTTTCTAACGATACGTCTTACTTGGAATACCAAATGTTCCAAACGTTTAAAAAATGATGTGTGTTCCAATCGTTCATTGAAAATCGTCTAAAAAATTGACTCTCTTAATAGATATTCTCGATATGAATGTGTGAAAATCTTTATAATACTAAATTTAAACGGCTTAGCCCCTCAAATTTAAACTTTGGTCATTTCCAAAATGAAAGCGATGCCACGAATTTTCGTCGGTTGACTTCTGAATCGGTATATCGGGCGGTGAATTATAATATTTTGTTGGACGAATCCATGATGATTTTTATTATTATGTTTCATATTTTCGGCATTCTTGTTTTAGGTTTATTGTTAAGGCAAGCGTTTCGCTATTTCAATTATAAATTGTTAAAATTATTTTTTACTATATTCGGAAATTAATTAGTATGGATGATTAAGTAGTTATTCTGTTCGTTTCGTTTTCTTATGAATTCAAAATTCATAGATGTGATTTCTTTTGACATTTAATGTTTATTTGTGATACGTAAAAGGGAAATTGCATTAATGCATCACGTTTTAAGCTTTTTCTTTTATTTAATCATGTTTAATTTTAAGGGGTATTGAAGGATTCTCTGGACGTTGACACTAAGGGATCGCCATTATATTATAAACGTTTCCTTCTATATTATAAGGTACAAATTACACTATCATAAGTCAATTTTATCGATTCCGTGTTGTTTTTTTTTAATAGATTTTCCTCGCCATGTACAAATTCACGGAACATTTGAGATACGTCTATGTTAAGTTAACACATTGTTAAATAAATGTAAGCGGACTTGTTACTAATGGTCCCTTATAGATATAATATTGTATTTGATGTGATAAGGAACCAACACTTAGTAGGTGTATTGCAATCTATCCCCTTGACTTAAGTCGGTCTCTCGCGTTTCTGTGACACTGTTTAGATGTGCAAATATGTATAGTTTCAGGCGAATTGCCATTACGATCTATACTCGATGTTACCGACAAAGGATTATTAAAGGAGTTGTGCTCAATTGGGCCAGTGAACGCCCGTTGTGTGGCTTGGATTCTTAAATTTTGACTTTTTTGTTTTAATTTTTTAAATAAAATTTGTTTTGCAAAATCTAATATTATGTTCACTCGTTCAATCGGTATTTACGATTCGTTGCTTACTCCTTTGGGCTCATGAGTTAATTTTATTTTTTATTTTAGTTATTTTTAAGTTTACATGTAAATAAATCGCGATATGTCGTGATGGTAAAGCCAAAGATTGATACGGGTATGGTGACCCTCTGCCGTCACATGGGCTCTGTGGTCGTTTTCCATTCAAATTTTTTGTCATCATCGTCGGTTATCGCTGGTCGAATTTCCGCCCACTAAATATTTCTTGTTGAATGTGAAACACCGCAGGGCCCAATTAGTTTATAAGTTAATCTACCTCGAGTAATGATTTAGCTATAAGTAAGCTTTTACATAGATTTTTATATGATGGAAATAATGTAATTTAGATGTTAAGAGAAAATTAAAAAAGAAAAAAAATTAAAGTACAAATATTACTACCTCAGGATTCAAGTTTAGTCACTCAGAGTTATATGACTGACACCGTCATACATTGAATTAACGTTTGAATATTGTGTAAATTACAAATTTTATTGTAAAAAAAATTTATTGTGACGAAACGTTCGTCGGATAATGTTGTTGCGGTGTTATTGTTCGACGTTCAGTTTCTTTATCATGAGATAACTTAATCGCTAGCGAGCACGTAACAACTAGTAATATGTATGATCACGTAAAATATTATATCTATTTTAAACGCGCTTACACGCTAGCGATTACAGTAATAAATCCATGGTAAGATACAAATTATAAGAGCACGTTAATTGAATCTCTGCAAGGTAGTGGTCTCAACTCGGCGACTGCTCAACGAAAGTCGATGGTATTGGACATTCAAAGTTACCTTAAAACTGGGTTGAGTAAATTAATTAAATAAGTAAGTGTTAATTAGGCTAGATATAAATAATCTCATTGATGTTCTACCTCATTAGCAAAAACGTTGAGAGATCGACCGCGAGTCATTCAGTGTATTTAATTGTACCTTTTTCACTCTCCGGAGTATAAAACATATTATTATATATATTTTTTTTTTTCATAATTTTATTATTATCTACTTTTTCCCAGTTATTTCTTGTGTTGCATAGATGTTACTATGTTTTAAGGAGATAAAAAAAGAAAAATTATTGTTTGTTAGGTTTCTGCGAATTAAAAAAATGTAACAAAAAATATATTTTTTTGTTTTTGTTTTTTTTTCTTTCTGTTTCCTTAATTTCCTTTTGTTTTTTTTTTACTCGACAAGTTACACCCGTCCATCGTGTTTAACATTTACTGTAATTTTAAGTAAATTATTTAAGGAATTGACATTGGTATTCTTATTGTAGTAAGCACGAAACGGACAGGTATTTGTTTAAGAAATAATAGTCATTTGGTGTTTTTTATATTTAAAGGATGCACTATCATGTCGCGGCTCGTTCGCGTATTATATCTACGAATTTGATGAACGTAATAATATAGGTGTTCTCTCGCTACATTTAAGTATAAAAAGTTGGTTGACTCATTTTCTATAAGAGGTATATTAATTAGGTGTTTAACTATGTCTATGCTAATATCCGTTTTTTTAATATGGACTTATTGATTTTTTGAATAGGTGCACAGAGTTGCACTAATTTTCGTCGAAATATTACTTTTTTATGACTAATAAAGTAAAACTCAAACTTTTTACAGTTCTTAGATAACAGAGATGAAGTCAATGATATAGAAAATTATAAATATTATATTGAAATTATATTGCGTTTCGGCGAATATTTTTTCACAATTTATAAAGCAAAGATTAATAAACTAAAACAGAACTGCTTCAAAAAATCACATCTAAATTATAAGAAATTATTCAATAGCTTAAAATAAAATCACTCAACATGCGAGAGAATTATTTGTCTAATATTCAACGATAAGATAAACGTTTTTAAATTCCATGGTAATTTAATTAAATAAAGCATTTCATGTCTGTAAATAATCACACGCCATCTTAAATATCTCGATCATTTCGTTTTATTGTATCGGTGTCACTTTGTAATGTTCTTGGTGTCAAGTGTGAATTCCACACGAGTTAGCTGTCAATACAAAAACGAGCACTGTTTTTTCTACAAGAATTATAGTACAAAATCAAGTGTTATAATACTATCAGTACAAAATATAATTAAAAATGAGGATTTATTCAGTGGGATTTTATGTAAATGTTGCCAAAAGGTATATTTTTTGGAGCATCCGCTATAATTTATTGTAGTTTTATCTGAATAGAGTACAAAATGATTTGTAATCTTATGTACGACAGCCCGCAGTGTTGGAACGATGGGGTGTTATAGTTGTTTCGTATTAAAATTTAGGTAATATTTGTCAAGATTAGTAAGAATACGTAATTTTTAGTTCTTTTTTATATATGTTAATTGGTTTGGTTAGTTTTAGTTTTCAGGAGAGTTACTAGTATGATATACACATTCAGCTCTTGGATATATATATAAAGCTTTGGAGGTGAGTCATTTTTACGGGCTCTTTAGGCGTCGAAGAAGCTGTACTGTAAAAGGAATTAAGAGGATTCATGCCTTGGTCTATTTTAAAATTAAAATAATTTTTGTATCCATAGTAGTGAAATTAAAAAAAAACTAAATTACTTATACGTTATTATTTTTTTTCTTGTTTTTACTGTACATGACGTTCATTAGGAAAACTTTTTAACACAATATTTAATTTGAATGTCATATATTATGTATAATAACTGTCAAACTGTACAATTTGACGTTTACTAAACATATTTCTGACATTTAATCATCTAATAGCCACGAAACTGAAAAATTGAATTGACATTTACTCATTTCGGTTCAATTCTAATAAAAAGGATTTAAAAGTGTACTTTGCACTAATCTCACTTATTTAATTTTAACCAATCAAAAAAGTTTATTTTGTCGAGTTCTCCAATTCCTACATCTCGTACAGCTTCTTGAGTGTCTAACGACCCCATATCAATCACCCACTTGTAAATAAACAATTTTGATTATCTCGTGAAAGCAAGGGTATACAAACGTGCTCCGGGCACTGGCTTAGGTTGATAGTTCGTGTAAGATTGTATGTAAACCATCATGGTTGTAAAACTAAGTAGGATTTTGTACGTAGCTACTAATGCTTAGTGGAGTTATGGGTCGTCGATGGTAAATGTCTGTAAAGGGGAAGTGATTGTCTGTGATTTTTTTAAGCGACTTTTTTATATATATGGAAAAATATTGAAAACCCTTAACAGTAAGAATAGCACTACTTGTGATTTTTAGATATTTTATTAGTTATCTTCATTTTTTTGTACAATACGATAGAATAAAGTAGGGGTTGCGGCGCGGAGGCGGGTTGAGTGTACATAAATGAAGTTATAGGTGTATAAAATTGGCATGCGAAAGGGCGTTTCAAGTTATGGCGACTGGTATAACCACAGCGACGCTTGTTTTCGTAGAGTCGCGCGTTTCAACATTCGCTCCTGGACTAAATCCTGCGAGCTCGATACGAATTTACATTTGAGGCCGCGCGGCTCGTTAAATTAGCAAATTAATTTGTAAACCTAACATTAATGATTTATTCTAGCAAATTTTTTAGTGTGGTAACATTTTGTCGGTTTTTTGTTAGTTTAATGTGATAATGGTAGTTTGTAACTGTTATGTTTGCTTTCGGTTTGGGCAGAGTGGAAGTGAGAGGCGCTGGTTCCTCCAGCCACTGTGGCTCTAATATTGTCTTGATGGTACTTAGCGTTTGTGTTATCACTTACTAACTTCGAGTATACATGCTGTGGCTTTGCTTAACTAACCTGCTTTCCATCTCCATACCACTTGCAAAACTGGTCTATGCTTCTAATATATTTTTGATTCTTTAATATTTTATATAAATATTTATACATATTTACTATTTGCATATATCCGGTCGGATATTTGTCTCAGAACCCCACAGCATGTGTATTTGGAATGGAAAATATGTAAAAAAGCTGTATAAATCGAACTTTGATACAGGTACTATAATAGTCCATGTGCACTAATTATATGAATATTGCGTAAAAAATCCCACTACACGTACCTACAATCTGACTTAGGTATAGATATTATACGGAAAATAAATTGTTCCATTGTGGAATTCTTAAATTAATAAAAAAATGTTGCTAAAATATGTAATGTATTGTTTTATTTCTTTATATTTTTACCTCCTGTTAGATGATAAAGTAAGTTTTTGTAAGACATGTGAAGTCCGCCAACCCGCACTTGGCTAGCGTGGTGGATTATGACTACATATATATATTTATATCTTTCTTGCGGTAAAAAGAGGCCATTGCCCATCAGTGGGACGTTAAAATGGGTTGAGTACGAGTTTATAAGGATGTATAAAAGTATCTACACTTCACGCCAGTATCGTATATGGATGTAAAGTATAACTCTAATGCTAGTTTGAATAAACTAGTTTCTGACAGCTTGAAGTATTTTTATAATGAATAAAAACAAATATGTCCCTAAGTGAAAATCGAATCTGTTATTTTGCAGTCAGTTCTTTGAGGTATCTACCTAAAATACTGCCATTAATAAGAAATATTTGTCCTTGCATTCAAATATCTTTCTTTCACTATAAGAAAATAACGCTTTACATTTTATCATTCAAGAACAAATTCTTTGTTGGACATCATAAAAATTCGTCTCAAGTGGAACTCTGATCAGCGACCTCTAGAATAGATACTCCGATGTCTATGCCAGACACCCCATTTAAAATTATTTAGTAACAAACAGCACACATTGAAACAAAATATCAAAGCGCAGTACCTTTTTGAATATGAACGAGTTTTCTAGTAAGAAAGTATATATATATATATATATATATATATATATATATATATATATATATATATATATATGCACGCTCGGGCATAAGCATCGTGGTCAAGCGGCCAAGGTGCAAGGTGCAAGATCAACAATTACAGGTGTCCAGGTTCGAATCTCGATCGCATACAAAGTTTTTACTTTTGTTTTTTTTTTTTTAATATTTATTCAAATTTTTAGTTTAAAAAAAAGAAAATTCTACTTTAGGCCAAAAATCCGAGCATAACTCGGTAGCCCAGGTACAAGAAGATTAAGTAAGTTATTTAGTTTAAATTTAAGTTCAAGAAAGCTATCACGGAAACCAGAATATATTACACTTTTAAATGTTACATAACGAAACATTATGAAGAGATAAATAAAAATAGCATCGCTGGAGGCATTCTGCATTTACGAATTGATTTATTTATTTTTTACTACAAGTAAGTAATAAAGAAAAAAATTAAATGTCAAGTTTATGCTTGAAAATATTTTAATATTTATTTATTTATAGATATTGAAATTAAGTAGGAACAAATATAAAATATTAGCAAGTTAGCCAAGCTACGCTAGCCTAGCTATGTATTTTTTTTTGTATTTGTAATAATACTAGCTGCTCACTCTCGCTCCGCTCGGGTTCGTCCCTAGATACGTTTTAACGTTTAGCATAGATTTCTTAGAGATGAGATATTTTCCTGCAGTAAAAAGTATCCTATATGTTGATCCAGATAACCAGCTATCATTATATCAAATTTCATCAAAATCTGTTTGTTCTGTTCTCGTGATGCGATCCCAGACAGACAGACA